>OY751313.1:42871620-43396349 GCA_963564615.1 Rhorus exstirpatorius
CCCCTTTACTGGGCAACAACCTGCCAAAAATTTTTGTCCTCTCGGACCGTACGTACGTATATGTGCATAAATATAGGCAGGCCTTTGATGCAATGATTTTTACATAAATTTTTAACTCCCGTATGGTAAAAAGATGGAAAAAAAAACACTCAAACGATAAGGTATAGAAGTTATATAGCAACGTTGCGACAGAAGGAATCGTTAATTATTATCAGTTTTATAACCTGCATTGCTTTACCAGCGAACTTCAAAATTTCTCAACTCCGCGCAAACGATCTCTTGAAATTTTTTTTTTTCCTCATTTTCCCATCGTATCGCAAAAGGCTGTGAAATTAATTTGTCTACATGTGCAAAAAAAAGTCTGGGCTCCGAAAAATATCGCAAAGAGCATTTGATTTTTTTTTTTTACTCTTCGCGGGGCATTTGTGTTGTTAGTTGAAATATTTCTTTTTCTCAACATCTTATAACAATGAATGAGTCTGATGAATTATTTCGTTCGTATTTTATGTACGGAAAAATTTTGATGGTTCAAAGAGTGTTACAACGAGCATTGGATTTTTTAACAAACAAGAAATAAGTAAAAATAATGCTCGTTGAAAAACGCTTATGATGCTCTGAGAAATTTTTTTTTACAATGTTAATAGTTAAAGAAAAGAGGATAGAAATATTTTATGGTCTCTGCAACTATTTCGGAATGTTCCATTGACCTTTTTTTATCGTTCAAATATCTAAATCATTGCGTTCCACTTGATCAAAATAATTGTTGCCAAAGCGATAAATTTTTTGTCGTCACTTTTTTTCAGCATAAATTTAATCTCGTTGTGCATTGTCGCTGCGAGCGCAGGACATGCACCGCGATATGCAACCTTCGAAGACACCAGGGGAGAAGGCCGTACACGCACATGTGTATACAAGAAAGCCTGTTACGGTCGTTTCTCGATTCACTCGCAGGCTCTTTTACGAGAGATGTCCGAACGAGCATCCCGTATATTATACCGAGCGAATGACCAGGAGCAACGTAAAACTGGCTTTGCAAGAAAACTCTCCTCATAAATTATGTATATATATAATATAAAATTCCACTTTATAAAACATCGTTGCATGATGTTTTTGTTTTTTTGTTTTTTTGTTTTTTTTTATTTTTTTCGAGCATTGAATCGAATCGAACGAGAAAATTTTTATTTGCGACCAATAATCGAATATAAATTAATCGTAGCATAAAAAAAAATCATGCAAATTAGAAATTTTATGTGCGTAAATTTCTAATTTTTTTTCTGAATTTCGATTTCAATAACAATCCAATAACGAGCACGAATTTTTCAATGAAATTTCAAACAACAATGATAATCTTATGAAAATTTCGAAATTTTCGACAAATTTGAATCCCTCAATCGATTCTCGCCAAATTCAATAGCAACCGAGATTGTGACGAAAATTTTATTCGTGTAAAAACAAAAAAAAACTTTTGGCTCATATATCAGCCAAAAATTTGCTGAGATTAAAGCTGCTTGAAATTTTTTTTAATTCAAAATTCTAAAAAATTTGAACCTCTTACGCGATTTTTTTTTATCAATCTCAGTGCCACGCATCCTTGTCTCATTACCTATCCATGTAGCCATTGGCTATCCATGATAGCCAAAGATTTGTAGAGGTATTGTAGAGATTTTTTTTTTTTAATTCAACATTTTGTGAAATCTAAACCCCTCAAGCGATTATTTCAAAATTCAATACCAACTATGCTTGTGACTGAGTCTATTTGTGTAAAAAAAAATAGCTCGATAGCTGCATAATTACGAAAATTAGAGAACCCACAGATATTTTTCGAAAAATTAAAAATCCCGCGAAAACAAATACTCCGAAACAATTTAAACGAAAAATACAGTAAAAAAAGCCGGGTCCTGTGTAATGATTTTTAGCTTGATTGCTCACGCAGCTCTCCAGATAAACAGACTTGAATTTTTTGAAACCGGAATACACACACACACACATACGTCCGGACATTTTTTCTAAACATGATTTCTCGATGTTTTAGGACATTTTGAACACGTACTGGCATGAAAATCTGGAAATTTTGTTTTTGTTGTTAATGAAAACGAAACTTTCTGCATGAGAAAGGAAAAACGTGATATACGACCTCTATAGTGAATGGAGCAGTAGGGTATAGACGTAACCAGCTGTGGCCACTTTAAGCATTATCGAACATTCATTTACGAAAAGTGCTCACATTATTGCAAATTCAGAACTGAAAAAGTAATCGATATAACCTATAAGAGGTACTTGTGGCCATAAAAGTAATCGATATAACCTATAAGAGGTATTTGTGGCCATAAACTGGCCACAAAAATAGAACAATCGCATTTTGAATCTACCACTTTCGATTACCGCGTCATTTTCAGATATTTTAGCTTATATGTCAGTTTTTTGTGATTCTAACCCGAAAAATGAGCTCTATAACTGACGAAATATAAATTTTTGATAAGGCATAATGACTTTAGATGTGATAAATACGTAGTCTTTTTACCTCGGGAATCCCTCAACACTTTCTGACAAGAAAACTACTAGCCCGGGAGCCAGCGACCTATTTTTGTCAATCATTTCCTCTCGGCTGATAATTTGTTAGATGATTAAGATAGTTGTGTCTTGAACCCTAGCGATCGTCAGCTGCGCGACCGTGGGTGGGTTGGGCGTTGGCGGCCTCCCACGCACGTAAAAAAAAAATATGTTTTCAATCATTTCCTCCCGGTTGAAAATTTGTGAGATTATAGTTGGCATAATACTTATTTGAAAAAAAAAAGTCAGCTGGCTATAACGCGGTGGATTATACGTCAGCTGCTCATACGAACATGAAAAAAAAAAAAAATTTCAATCATTTCCTCCCGGCTGAAAATTTGACAGATGATAGTTTATATGCTACTTTGAGTAAAAAAAGAAGTCAGCTGGCTGTATGTCGGGGGAAAGATCGTCAGCTGACGCAGTGAAAGTGTCGCGCGGCAAGGTAGTGTGAGCGCCGCTCGCCTATTTACAGCCCAGTCAATAGGTAGTTTTGAGGTGAAAAAAATAAGGAACATGGGATATTTTCAGGACTGGTAGGGGGGTGTCTCCTGAGTATAAATCCAGATTGGCGACCTCTTATCGCTATCAGGGTCGCCGCCATCTTGGAAAACGCGTTTCGCTCTATATCTCGCGAACCGTCTACTTTACGACAAAATGTGCGGACACCTTTTTTATACATAATACAATTCTCCATCTTTTTTGCTGATAACTTTTTTACGTAACATCAATATTTTCCAAGTTATAACACTTACAAAACTATTTCTCCGAATATCTCCCTGAGCGTTTATTATTTCACGAAAGAACTAATTATCAAACTTGTAGAGCATCAAATTCTCGACATTTTTTAACTCAACCTTTTTTTCCTATCATTGAAACCTTCAAAGATATACTGCCTTTATTGCGCGAGGCACCGCGAAATCTCCACAAAACCCGCACAATAACGGTTGACGCAGGTACCCAGTGAACACGTTATATTGCGGCAATATAACATGGAAGTTACAGGTAATGTCACAATGTTATTTTTGTGATACATAGCTGTTATATAACGTGGAAGTAACATGTTATGTACCATATGTTATATGCTGGTTACATAACTGGTATGTAACGTTTTGACGTTACAGTAATGTAATAGAGTTTTGTAGCCGTTACGTAACATGTTTGAAACAATGTGAGTGTACCTTGGTGATATTTATGTAACGTTAATGGGGTGTACCTTAGTAACGTTACGGTAATGTAACATTACTCTGTTACGGTTACATAACATGCTTATAACAATGTTAGTGTACCTTTGGTCATATTTATGTAACGTTAATGGGGTGTACCGTAGTAACATTACAGTAATGTAACATGACTTTGTAATGTTTACGTAACATGCTTATAATAATGTGACCCTGGAGAAAATAGGGTGTGCAAAGACAATAATACAAAATACAATAATACAATAATACAAATGACAATAATACGGCGGTCTTCATTCAGGTAAATGCTGTAATAAATGATTATACTTTCTCGCTATTTTTTATATTAACGTTAAATGATATCCATTGCTTATCGAGCGCGTTTTGTGAAGATTTTGCGGCGCCTCGCGCAATAAACGCGGTATATCTTTGAAGGTATTAATGATAGGAAAGAAAGATCAAATTAAAAAATGTTGGGAATTTGATGCTCTACAAGTTTGATAATAAGTATTTTCGCGAAATAATAAACGCTCAGGGAGATATTTGGATAAATAGTTTTGGAATTAGTATAACTTGGAAAATATTGATGTTACGTAAAAAAGTTATGGGCAAAAAAGATGGGGAATTTTATTATGTATAAAAAAGGTATCTGCACATTTTGTCGTAAAGTGGACGGTTCGCGAGATATAGAGCAAAACGCGTTTTCCAAGATGGCGGCGACCCTGATAGCGATAAGAGGTCGCCAATCTGGATTTATACTCAGGAGACACCCCCCTACCAGTCCTGAAAATATCCCATGTTCCTTATTTTTTTCACCTCAAAACTACCTATTGACTGGGCTGTAAATAGGCGAGCGGCGCTCACACTACCTTGCCGCGCGACACTTTCACTGCGTCAGCTGACGATCTTTCCCCCGACATACAGCCAGCTGACTTCTTTTTTTATTCAAAGTAGCATATAAACTATCATCTGTCAAATTTTCAGCCGGGAGGAAATGATTGAAATTTTTTTTTTTTTTCATGTTCGTATGAGCAGCTGACGTATAATCCACCGCGTTATAGCCAGCTGACTTTTTTTTTTCAAATAAGTATTATGCCAACTATAATCTCACAAATTTTCAACCGGGAGGAAATGATTGAAAACATTTTTTTTTTTTACGTGCGTGGGAGGCCGCCAACGCCCAACCCACCCATGGTGCGCGAGCTGACGATCGCTACGGTTTAAGATACAACTATCTTAATCATTTCACGAATTATCGGCTGAGAGGAAATTGGTCGCAAAAATCTGTCGCTGGCTCCCGGACTATACACAAACCGCTCAGCGTTGACACATTTCGTCATATTCCGTTGAAATAAATTAGCAGATATACAATAAAGCAATGACATAGTTAGTGGTGCGGATACATCTCGAACATTGAAATATTACGCTCGATGAAATGAACACAGCCTTGAAACGTAAAAAAATTGGAAGGAAATGCGGAGCGGCGGCAAACGGTACAGTGGCCACAACTCCTGGTACGTCCAGCCTGTAAATAACAATTTTTGACGATGAAAAACTGAACATCAGGGGATTATGATTTCCAATTATCGTCGACCATTGATTTTTCCTCAAATCCGTAGTTCTCCCGAAGAATTTGTTTTTTTCCTCTTTACCGAGATGGGAATAACGAGACGAGAGAATTTATGACGAACTCAAGTTCGAGAAGCGCGGAGAATGCATAAAGACAGATGCGGAGAGAGAAAGAGAGAGAAAGAGAGAGAGAGAGAGAGAGAGAGAGAGAGAGGACAGGATTTCACGATGCGAAATACTTAAAGCGATCTTTTCCTCTCTCTTTATCTCTATCCATTAATATATATATATATATATATATATATATACATGTATATCGAGTCTTGGAATTGTCAGTGTGGGTTGCTTGTTATTTAGTTCACAGTGGCAAAACGAGTACGAGGTATACCAGTAGCGCAGCGCGTAACAGGCGCCACGTGCGTACGTGCACGGTATACATATGTACGTGACGACGCGTCGATGCACACAAAAAAAAAACGCACATCGTGTCCGGATGAGCACATGGCTATTGTATGCACGTGATATAATATATGCATATGTGCATTAGGCTTCGATGTTTATGAGCCGCGTATATTCTTTTCTTCTATTATCCGTGAGACTTTTCCCACTCCAAACGTGTTTCTTTCTCGCTCAAACTCGGAAAATAAATTTGTTTCGTGTTGAGAAATCAACAATTGCCGATTGCGAAATTGATTAAAAAGAGGTTGAATAATCACGCTTCATTCATATATATCAATTGAATATTGTTTTCGCGGCTCGGGATAAAATTTTACAATGATATCTCAATATACTTATTGAACCGTAGACTTGTCAAGGATTTACAATATATAATGTCCATGAAGTTGTGAATAAATTTTTCCTTAAAAGTCCTTAACCAGCTACAAGTATTATCTGTTCGATCCGATACATATATCGATGTATTTCGTCTTTCCTATCTCCAAGATGGCTGATAATCGTAAAGAAGATTTTTAAATAAATTATTTCCCGAGTACACGCTTTTATAATCCGATTTATCCGTCACCGATACGCAATACGCAGTGACGCGAGAGCTTTAACTCTAATTCCCATTTTTCTCTCTCAATCATTTATCGTACACCGAAAAAACAAAAATCCAAAACATTATTCTCATCGCTCGGTTAAACACCGAATGTCTGCACACGTAATACATCCGCTCTATATCGCGAGTGCGTCGCGGTTAGACCGCATTTCGTGATGTTAAACAGGCCCGAGATTATAATTACTCTCATAACCAAAAAAAAAAAAATAAATGAAAAAAAAAGCAGGAGATCGTTCGTTCAGTTTCGTTTGTTGACGATACCGCATGAAAAAAAAAAAAAAAAAAAAAAAAAACTAATTTTATGCGCAATCATTTTCAACGAATAATGATAATAATGTGGCGGAGAAAGAACGAATTTCATATGATACGTACGAAAAAAAAAACTGACGTTGAACACGCACGAGCTTAATGAGTATTTCGTATTAATTGGGAAAATAAAAGTAAACATAGGAAATTCGCGTCGAAATGCGATTTATGCTCGAATGGAAAATGAATTTTGCCGATATATATATACGAAAAATAATGATATTTCATACGAAAGGAGATAGAAGGAAAGAGGAAAATGTTCATCGGAGAATATAGAGAGAAGAGCAAAGGAGTATAATGTGTGGCAGGGTTTCATAGTGCTTCACGATCGTGTAGTGCTCTGCATTATGTACATTTTCACGTATATAAATGTACGAGTTACAAAGAGTGAAGCATGTTGATACTTATATACACGAAATGGGTAGGATCAATGTATATGTGAGAACGTCTAGAGTGGCCATTTTTACTGCAATGAAATCGCGCCACAATAAGTGAGCTGCGATATATCGTGCAAAGATACACGAGAGAGAATTCACGACGAAAAATGTGATGATTCTTTACTTTTTTTCTTTTGAGATTTAAACTGCAGGATATTCTCGACAAAATACTTTGTGGATCGAGACATGCGAGGCAAATTGTTTATTTTCCTCGATGATATAGTAAGATTTTCGATTTATGCGTACAACTAATCACGTGGTTCTTTTGCGACCCGTCGGTTAGTTGTAGTTATCAATTCATTGGTTCTAGTTACCTATCATTATTGAATTGACTATATATTCATGGCGTCCATTTCTGATATCATTTGTGCGCGTTATAAATACTATGTCCCGTCACCGTGAAGAGGTTATTGCCACCGATATTTTCTTTCATATTTATACAGTAAGTATGGAATAAAAAACTTTATTCTAATTGTTTATAATATGCGGAAGAAAAAAAAATTCTTCGAAATAATATCCATCGTCAAAACACATGGTTAAAATAATATTGTACACATCTATGGCGTATACGCGTGCCGTGATTAACCGCATTTCCCACAATCCGTACTCCGGGAAATTTTCAAATAGAGAATTCATCTACGCAATACGCGAGGCAATGTCTTCTTACTATAGATAGATTAGTGCACAGTTAATATTTCTCTTCTAACCGATTGGTAACACTGCCTATTTCAATAAGGTTACGTATACTAGAGGGAATAAACAAAGCAACGCAATAGTTATCTCGAGCACCATCTGTAGTAATACTAACCAACTCGATTGGTTATATATTGCACAACCGGCTTAACCAATGCACAAATTAAATTGACACAATGATAGAATTAGGTATGCCAGAGGCAAAGCTAAACCTTTTGCAGAATGTCTTGGAGCCTTTTATAGAACCTTTCAGTTGCATTCATGTTTTTCGGAATTATCGTTGGAGACTTTTGTTTAATCATAAATGAAACGAAAGATGAGACGAATTTAAATTTTATTTTCAATTTCGTTGATTATTTATTCGTAAGGACGAAATATTGACAAAAAGAATACCTCGATATTATTAACACACATGCATATTATTTACGTGATATTTTGACCGAGAACGAAGTAAAAAATGTAGGATTGAACGAAGTGATCTCGTACATTTTTTTGTTTTTTTTTTTTTTTTTTTTTTTGAGAACATGCTCTACGTTTACAGTTTTAATGATTCATGCGAACACTATTAGGTCTGTATGTACAAAGTATATATATAGCTGTACGATTACAAATATTCTTGTCTCGAAGTTATTCCATTAAACGTCACGATAGGAAGGATCGACGGAAGCTACAAATTTCGAATGCTTCGTGTCTCCAAACACATAGCCGACCATATATATATTTTCTCGAAGATATCGACAAAAATAGTCCAGGGGTGCTCCAAAAGAGAACGAAATTTATCGTTTAAAAATTATTTTCCGACGTCAATAGACGTCTTCTTGTTAGACTCCAGTCAATTATTTTTCTCACAAAGTTTAAAAATAGCGAGAACGACGTGAATTTTGAATTTTTTTTTTCACACAAGAGTCTACAGATTGATCTTGCAAAATTTCAAGGTCATTCATCGACTCGTTTCATAGATATATAGCCTTGAAAATCTCGCGAATATGTTTCCATTCCGTAATTCATCAAGCACAACGAAAATTGAAAAAAAAAATTATTAAAACTTCTTCGAAAATCGTATGGAAAAAATCGCATGGAAAAAATTTAAATAATATATTTTATTTCACGAAGAAATTAATTTTCTTTTCAATTATTTGCCTGTTAACAATTTGAGGCATATATTTATCGGAAAAATTGTGTGTAATAAAAAAGATCGGATATAACAATTTGTGAAAAAGAATTCAAAAAATTTATGAATATTTAGTTACCAACATTTTTTTTTTAATTTTTATATGAATAACTTTTCACCATCATGGTTGTTACGCATTATTAACTCAGAAATTCCCTGACTTTTCCAGGTTTTCTACACAGGTTTTGCAAATATTCCGCAGGGAGATTAGAGTCAAATAAAGAACGTGTGCATGGAAACACGAGCATGTTTACAAACTATACGGGACGGATTATATACACTGTAAAAAATCAGGGGTGTCAATTTGGTGTGGTGTTAGTGGTTAAAATCTGTGGTGTTATCGGCAGCACCGTTCTGATATCATGGTTGACCTCGTACACTGTATATCGGTGTTAAGCGATTTTTCATCAAAATTTAACACTAAACCCAGTGTTTCACCACATCGCGCACAATTTTGTCATGAAAGTACACCGTTTATCTTCTGATACGATACCACTCTAATGTCGTGATTAGTTAAATCCGGTGTAAATATGTGCTTCGAAGGCGCAGTTGAACTCACCGACTATTTCAATTAAAATTATAATTCATTTTGGCAAACAACTTTGGAGATATACAGACTTAAAGAATGAACCCGGAATATTTATTAACGGCATGTTAACGCCGTTCTGAGCGAATATCTCCCGAGTGGCGGTGTTAGCTAAAAACGAATTTGCGTTGCACTTGTTCGGTGGTAATTTTTCACACATGACGGTGTTGTACATATACTGAAATATACGACTTAATGTGTGAAATTTAATCGCCCAAAATAATCATACATAAATTCGTTTGGAGTCATAGGATACACCGAATGATGTATGAGAACTCGTATACTAATATCATTTAAATACAAGAAACTCATAAGGAATCAATAGCGTAGTGGTAGAGTGTCGGTCGTTAGGTAGGTCGTTAGGTAGGTCTCAGGTAAAATCTCAGGTAGGCTCAAAATTAATTTCGACGGAAAAACGTCCGCGCTTCGAAGCCGGAAACACTCGTGAAAAAAAATAATTTCCAAATTTTTAATTTTTTTTTTAAATGGTTATTTAAGGGTCGAAAGTGCTGAATTCGTCGATTGGAGGATAGTGGGTTCAAATCCCGGTCAACGATTTATTTTTTTTTTTTTTTTAATTTACAGGATTTTCAAAAATAATGGAACAACTGTTTTAAATTCATTCATCGATCATTCCTAATTGCTAATTTATAAATAATAAACAATATTTATTATGCCAATTTGACCCGCGTTTTTCATTTGGCTCCATTGACACGATAAATGCGTACAAAAATAACGCACTTAAAGTGTGTTATTATAACACACTGTAAAGTGTTAGAATCCACTGTAGAATCCGTCCTGGTGTCCAATCGGATGAACCGCAGTCTGGTGTCAACTATCAATAGTTAACACCGGACAATCAACACCAACAGGTCACACAGAGCGGGGTGGACCACTATAGAATTCGTGAGCGGTGTTGAATTAGTGTTGAATTTAACACCACATTTTTTACAGTGTACATAAAAATAAGCAATGAATCGCTTTTGTAAAAAAAAAAAAAAAAACAAAACATTTTAACCCACTTAAAAAAACATTGAGGGAATTCTCAATTCGATCCTTATATTGGAAAATAAATATTAAACTAAATAACATTATTTTTTTTAAGTTCAAATAAATGAAAATGTTAAATATTAAAATTAAAAATTAAAAAAAAAAATGAAAACTGAAATACAAAAAATAATTGAAAGATTGTAAAGTAAAAAATAAATACATTAAAAGCAAATGCCGAATCTGTTCTTTGTTATAAACGGAAATTTTTATGTCGGTGCCAATAAATGAAAAATAAATATAAACACTTATCTGCAATAATAATTGTGCAGTGGTGTATCGACAAATCGAATGCAGAAGTGCAGCTTTAGAGCTTTAGAGTAAATTAGTTTTTGAAATTTCCATTGTTTGGCACTGACGTTACTTTTGTTGTATATAATAAAGAGTAATATAAATATTAAAAATATACAAAAATATTTATTTTTATACCTTCCAGTTTTTTTTTAAATTGGTTTCATTTTTCGTAATTCTGGCAAAAAGTAAATTCTAAAAAAATTCCAGAGAATTTTCTAAATTCCCCGACTTTTCCCTCATTATTCCAGGAGGAAAGAAATTCCGTGACTTTTCCCAGTTTTCCAATCATGACCATTATTGTTGAAACTCAACATCTTTGGTGTCTTCGATTTCGTTGATTTTTTTTTATTATTTTGTACTCATCGAGATCTACGAACTATTGACAATGACTTTTACTTTTTAATGGGAACGTACGTTGATAAACATCCATAAACTTTCAAAACTGATGGAAACTATAGATATTTTGATTAAAAGGAAGCTGTGTAAGGTATGCAGACGGGATTCGTAGAAGGTTATGCAGGGTCTAGAGAACCTCCTATCGAGCCAAGTATCAGCCTAATCTTCTTACGCTCATTCAAACCCTCGTTTGAAAAAAAAAGTCCCGTTAAAAATCCCCAAACCGAGATAAATGGATCTGAATCAAACAGGATTCATACGAATCAATCCTAATCTATTTCAATCTGCAGAAATTTTAATTAATGAACTCGACGATGGTTGGCCTAATCTAGATATCTATTTGATGATTCAACCAAAATCTTCTTTGTTTCGAATAAGTCCGATTTGATTTCAATTCAACTCGTGTGTTTTCTCAGCTCAGTTCCTTCAGTAAACGACCGACGTAAATTTACACACAAATCATACAAGATAATAATATTAATAATAACGTCAGGATATTTACCGATGCGTATATTTTAAACGCTACAAATTAGTAAAGTACACAGACAAAGGACTACAAGTGGCTTTATATACCGGTTGGGGTGTTGTGCATTCACCAAGTAATTCGAGGGCTCATAATGAGCGTCAGCAGCTTGCAGAATGGCCATACCGCCCTCTTCGCTTTCTTTACTATCTTCCGTTCTTCCCGTTCCTTGTTCGCTCGCAACCGAGAAACAAGCTTATTGTTGCACTCAAAGACGTGTACCAAAGAGAGAGAGAGAGAGAGAGAAAGAGGGCTTGATCGACGATGTAAATATCTGAACTATTGCAGTAAAATTGATAGATGAGAAAATCGAAATGCTGGAAAAATGATGCTGAAAGAAATTGGGCCAGGCAAAAAGAAAAGAATAAAAAATAGTTTGCTTATTCATATACATAATATAAAATTCGAAGAAAAGTGGAATAATAGCGATCCTGCTACGATTGAATACGAATTATACTTAACAATTACATAATTTTTTATATTATTTACTATTATTACGGTTATTAAATTATACAATCGAGATAAACGTCTCTCAGATTCTGACTGAGAATAAGAAAATTTGTAATATTTTTCGTAATACATAAACGTTGTATCTCAGCCTTTTTTTTTTTTATTGTCGCTTCGACCAATGGAATCCTATTTTTGGCAAACTTGCCAATGCATATGCAATTATCGCTCCTCGTTATGGTCCCAATTTTAAAAATTCAATTGACATACAGTCGTTGCATACCTACATGTGCACAAAATATTGGATTATGTTAATTCGCAAATAAATTTGCCTCGACGCGTGGATGTTTGTAATTTTTCTGAAAACAGTGCACGATAATGACATTATCTCTCAATTATCATAATTCAATTGAACATCGTCGTATATCTTCCCTTCATTGCATCATCATGAGACCTAAAATAGTTCTCAAGAAAGCTATTCGGGTATGTAACGCGTTTCACGCTATAGTCAAATGAGTGCTAAATTTTTACAACGGTTTATGCAAATTTTAGCGCACTAATTGAACGTAGTGAAAGGTCGATCTGTATTGCAGCATGCTTTCTTAATCCAAAGAAATATTAATAAGCGGACTTGGCAAAACCATGAAGTGACAAGGACATGAAGTCCGGGTGCATAATATATTTATAATAGTTTCGATTAATTTAATTAAGCAAAATGAAAGGTTATTTTCTTTCTGCGGATATTAACTACGAGCTTAAGAACGATTTTAATTGCTTATTTGGTTTTGGAGAAAAACCCATAATGCGCGATATACAACCCCCATGAAAAAAAAAAGTATACTTCAGATATATAAAATATAATATATCTCTATATATATCTGCCCGATATATCCGGGAGGATATATAACAGCGATATAATTGATATATTACGGATGTATAAAAATATACTTCGTGGCAATAAGTTCGATATCTCTTGTATATCTCGTATATATCTTGTGATATACTTCTTTTCTATATGGGAATTATTCGAAGATATTGACTTAACCTACGCAAAGTGAGAAAATTATGGTCTTTTTAAGAAACTGGAGCCTAAATGTGCAATGAAAGCTTGAAAATTTTTTTTTTCAACTTATTTTCGTTGCACTCCAACGATGCAAACTTTAACATCATCTTTCCGGACGATTCCTCAATCCCGTAACTAAATGATGCTCTTCTTAATTATCCCTATTTTTTTTTTATCGCGATCCTCTAAAAGAGGATAAATACGAATTTGTAATGAAATATAAAAAATCTTATTTCCTCATCAATAACGTAAAAGATCTCGACGGTTAATATCTTCAAGATCCCAACGAGATAATTTATCTTTCTTGTCTACCGGAAACTGATACGTTTTATCATCCCCATACTCGGCAAAGACGCCACCTTTACATTTCCACCGCAATCGTCGAATAATTTCTTTTTTTTTCACGATCTCGCATAATCGCGCATCTCCAAGTTCGAATGCAAGGAATATTTTTTTTCTATATTCTTCACCTCCCCAATCGGGGACCCGGAGTTTTTTTTTCACGAGGATTCTGACTTACCCGCGATGGCGAAAACGAATAACAAGATCCACGCATCCATGAGGTAGCCGGCGGTGTGATAACGCCTCTCACGTTTAACCTGTCGATCGCGAGTTCGAGGCTCGTGAATATTTACGAAATACTCGCAATCATTCATCGAACGTGATTTATCGTTGAGATGAGATCCACGAGACATCGCGGCGATACGATAAACATGTTCGCACACACGGAACTCGAAATCTCTTTCTCCGATCACGAAAGAAAGGAAGAAAGAAAAAACACACACACCACACACACACACACAAGGCTTTAGAGGCACTCTTTGAATTCTCCTTGTTGAAGTTTCACCTGCCTCGCTCTTGCTCTCTCTCTCTCTCTCCCTAGGCAATATCACGCGCGTGTTGCACAAACAACGAACCAGAGAAACATACAAGTATGTGATGACGTATAAAACAACTTTTATACTCGCATCACTTGTAACACAACTTCTTACTGTTGTTTTTTTTGTTTTTTTTTCAGTGGCCCGCGTAGCTCTTGAGCGAAGCGTTTTGTAAATCGTGAGAATTATGCTTGCCCGTGGCTCGAGGAACTCGTTTTCTCTTTCTCTATCTCGTTTTATCTTCTATATTTTTATTTTATCCTCAAATTTCTTTCCTTTTTTTTCCACGATTATCGTTATTGCCTCGGCAAGGGGGCGCTCTCTTTTGGCTTTACTTTAACGACGACGACGACACGAGACATTCGACACTCGGGCGGCATGCAGTGTCAACCAAGTCGTCTCGTTGGCCGCGCAGCGGCGTCCACCGCAATTATATACGAATATATATATCTGCATATATATATATATATATACACAAATCTCTCTCTATATATATATACAGATATATGTATGAAGGCGAATAAGACGCTCCTTCACTATACTCGATGGTTCATTCATCGAATATTCATTCGCATGATTTGACCGGGTTTTTCGTTAAACGATAAGAGAACGAATGCCCGAAGACGAGTGAACGAGACGACCCCATCGTCTCACAAGCACACACATACACGCGCGCGCACTCACGCACCAACACGCGCCCGCGAAGCATAAAACTGGTACACACACACACACACACACACACACTCAGCCTCGTAAGCAGCCTCCACGTTTATTCCGTCACTGACGCTTGGATATTACACGGTAAATATGAAAACGAGAAGGTTCCTTTTTTCATACATATAAACCCCAAAAGAAGAACGAAGAGTTAGACGATGTTTTTTAACTCTCCTACGTTAAGAATCATATGCGGTATCGAGGACACTTGGTTTTTTTTTCTTCTTATTCTTATACATCTATTTAATTGTACATTTGACTTGTACTTTACACGAAAATTTAATCTTCTTGAATCAATTTTCAAGAGTTTAAACGCAGTAGAGAAGAAAAAGGCAAATTCGTGTTTATTTTTTTAATTTCTTCTCTTTATTATTATTATTATTTCATTTCAATATATCCACGCAGACTCTGCGCTCCGCGCTCTCCAGCCTCAGCGTTGTGTCCCGTGCGAGAGCCAAGGCCTTACTAATACCACGCGTCCCCAGAGCTCACCGCTCGCCCTATCCTTTCCTGCAATGCGTGTGCTCGCGGACTTCTTCTTTCACTCTTTCTCGTATAACCGTGCGTATATATAACGGATTGCATGCAGTATTGTTGTATACAAGCACAGATCTGATTGTATATTGTATCAACGCACGCTTCTCGTGTGTATCGTTATAATTCATATAAATTAGATGCGTTATATATTTTTTTTAAATCTCCGAAGGTTCCATTATCGATAATCTTCCTTATTTTTGACGTTATTTCACGTTCGTAACGAATCAATTTTTATAATCTTTGCTTTTCTTTTCTTCCTTTCTTATGAAAGTATATAAGTGTGTGTGTGTGTGTGTGTGTGTGTGTGTGTGTGCATATACAACTATGCACCATGCACGTCTTCGTTGCTCTCTCGGAAGAGACTCGCTGAATATGTTAGTGCCCGCTGCGTGTACGGCTAGATTGCTCCGTTTTGGTTAAGCGACTACACTATACTCGGCTATTATATACGGGATCTAACCTAGAGCTCGAAAAAAAAAAAGATCTTACAGGTCCCTTTACTCATTCGATCCTTTGCCCCTATCTTCGTATCACGTCTCTATATCGCTTCTTTTCTTCGCCCTTCCCCCTGGCTGCCGCGCTGACAATTGTCATATCTTTCTCGCTCTTTCGGCGCCCCGAGAAAGAGGGAGATATGGAATCCGCTAGCACCACCGACGCCACCTCCAACGCGGTTGCCCGGAGTATTGACCGGTTCGATGCTGCTGCCGCGCGGTGTTTTAGTACAAACGACGACTACGAGGCGGCGGGCCAAGCCACACGTAGCTTCTCTATCTCGGTCGTCTCGCTGTGTATATAGCGACTTGAAACCCCACCGCGCTTCTTGCTCGAGCATGTTTGCGTGTGTGCGAGATTTTATGCGCGCGCATCATTCACCACTTTCTCGCTGACTCTTTCTCTCTCTCTCTCTCTCTCTCTCTCTCTCTCTCTCTCTCTCTCTCTCTCTCCCTCCCTCTCTTTCTTTGTCTCTCTCTACGTGAATGGAGACACAGAAAACACGAAGATCCGAGGAAGAAGTAACGTAGAAGAAGAGAAAGAGAGAGAGAGAGAGAACGAAAAGAGAAGCGAATCTCTCCCTTTCTCGTTCTTTGCGCCAGCGCGGCGTTGCCAAGTTCGTTCGTTCGTTCTTATTCTTCTTCGTCTTCTTTTTACTTCCCTCTTTGCTTCCCTCTACGTATAGTATTCGGGATCTACTATCGGTGCTCGTCTTACCTTTTTCTTTTCTTTTCACTTTACTTCAAAACGATCTGTCTCTTGGAGTCCGTTTCTTCTTTTTTTCTTCGTTTTCTCCGTACTATTGGAAAAAAGCGAATGGAGGCAGGAAGAGCCAGCCGGAAGACGACTACGACAGCGCATCTTGTCTTCTTCTTCTTCTTCTTGTTTCTCACACTTTCTCAGCTAACCGCTATACCTCACGAATGCAGTACGACGCTTCTTTCGTACTACCGGTTGTCGTCATCGTATAACTCCCGGGAAAAATGGATCCTTTTTTTTGTGCAAAAAGAAAAGAAATAGACATCCGTAATACGAAGGACTGAGAATTTCTTTCGTAACTGCGGAGAGAGTTTGACGGATAATCCAAGAGTCCTCCGATTTCGGATATCCTTGCCCTGGATAGACGACGAGATCTGTTTTGCGAAGAACTTCTTATATACTTTCTTTTGGCTCTGACGCAAAAGGCTCCGTGTATGTGTGTGTGTTTGTGTATTTTTTCCTAAGGAATCTTTATCCCAGGACATGTCATTATTGAATGAGCTAGCACCGCAATCACTCGCAGGCTCTTCATTTTTTCAAAGTTTCGTTACTCATCTTCTTTCTCTTCTTCTTCATCGCTTCCTCATTTCTCTGTTATTCTCTTGTTCAATTTGACCTGTGTGGAGCATTCAACCCCCCCTTGTGTAGACCACATCAATCACACTCGCCATCGTCTCTTTGCCACGACCGACCGCGTGTGTGTATATTACCGACCAGGTGCCACTTGTCGGGGCGTCGCGCAGCTTCGTCAAACGAGTTCCGCGAGGCCATTCACCGAACCTGGGAGCTGCACGATCCCCATCATCCCTTTACAAAAAAGGGTAGCAAACGACTTTTCAGCCCCCTGCCCCTGGTTTTCGTCGCTTTCACTCTGCCTCTCTTCTCCGGCACGTTAAAAACCTGCCTCATATACGCAAAAAATTTCACCCTCCTGACATATTTAATAGCAGCGTATACCGACATCATTTTTATTTACCCCATACGTATACTTTACATCACTATACTTGGCGTAATACCGATTTCATTAACGCAGCAGTAAATGTACTACTTCTTGTTCGTATGTTTCGATCCTTAATATGGAGAAATCTCGAGGATTCCCCAAAAAATGGCTCCTGAAATTTCGAAATTTTTTTTTTTTTTACTGACTATTTTTGGCTTGGAATAGTCGGATCCCGATGCCGATCGAGCCTAGTGAACGTATATACGAAATACTGGTAAAAAGAATTTTGAAAAAAAAAATCCACTTTTTCGATACCCGACATGGAGAAGGGTAACTCAGCGGTCACCCAATCCGGTATTGACCGAGGCTAATTTTGTGCTTATGTTTGAGAGAACGCCGAGCATCGATCTCGCGTCAACTGCTCTGTTGGTCAGTATAGTGATTGTGTGGACAGCCCTTTACGCGATGGTTATTCTTACATTTGCAATAAAACTTACAAAGGTCCTTTGCGTATAAGGACTCCAAAATCACCTGCAAGTTTTACTGCGATTCATAAAAATGTTACTCGAAAAAAAAAGCACACGTAGGTACATGTACTCATTAGCCGAGACAAAAAATACTCTAGATCTACGTAGTTATTTTTTAGATCTACGTAGATCTGAGGTTTGGAAAATCGTAGTTTTACCTAGACATCTCAATAACATCTACCTAAATCTCAATTACTGAGATTTAAGTAGGTAGATAAACGGAGATCCGACAAGCCATAGTGTTCGAACATAAAATTGGGTCAACTTGAATGCATACGTGAATCTAATGTTACGTACGGAGGTACAAGGTAGATCTATACGATTTTCCAAAAATTATATCTTTGTAGACCAAATTAGATCTAAAAAAAATAGCTACGTAGATCTAAACGATTTTTTCCCGCGAGTACTGCCATCACGTTGCCAATTGACTAAATGTTTTTTCAAGGATGAGGTTCTTAGCCCAGAGAAAAAAGGTAAGAATGATTCGAAAATTTGAGGGGAGGTTTGTGCTGGTACTAGGAATACACCGTAATTATTTGAGATTTTTTGACCACGTAGTTGAGGAGAAAAAAAACATTAAATATGCCGCTTATACGTGGGCTCTTATGGGAGAAGTATTCGAATCTATGATTGGAGATTATTTTAGGAGTGAAAAAACGGTAACTTTTCCCCGAAGAACCGCTTGAACGACAGATTAGACCTTCATAGATATAATTTGCTCATAAAGAAAGTTTTTCACCGTGCCGATTGTGAAATATACTTGTAAACAGAATTGAGCGTGAGTAATGGCAAATTAATAAAATTAAAACGTATTTGGTGAAACAAATGCCGAACGCAACCTGCCCCGCATGTTGCCCGCGCCGCGCCATCGCGTTCCCCTTGCCGCACCCAATTGATGTTAAGAACCTCCTTAAGTGAGAGAATTGTAAATTTCATTTGAAGCTGAAAAAATGTTGTTTATTGTATGTAAAAGTTATTTGTTTTGTCGCGTTGAAAAATCTTTCTGGGAATTACTTCAGTTTCATAGATCGAGCCGTTTATAAAATATACAATTTGTTTAAGTTAACGTATGTTGATGAATATACAAGTCGCGGAAGAGGACGGTAGGAATAAAGTGAAAGCTGTATAGTTTTCTACCAACTTTTGCCTTTCCATAATTTTTTAAGATCTTTGGGGAAAAAAAATTAGCCGCGTTGATTAAGCCCTATATATACGGTAGAGATCTCTCTTTTCGGGGAGTGATTGATCATTTTCGGATTATTCCATAAAATTAATTGGGGGAACTGGGAACTCCGAGCTGGACGTTCCAACGCGATCCCTTTCCTTTTTTTTCTTTTTTTCACTTCGTTAAACTTAACGAGGCAAGAATCGTTACTATATACGCCTCTGATGATTACGTATTCAGACTCATATGGTTGGGAAAACATTCACGCGAGGGGCCCCCGGATACCCAGAAACGTTTAGACGCCTCTCTACCGCCTCGATCACCACAAAGCAACCTGCTCCTTCGTTGTTTCGTCATTATTTTTTGTTTTTAGAATTCTCTTAGTTTTGTACACCGCGCCCATTATACATGCGGTTGATTTAATCTACGGATTATATGGATGGGTGCCCTTTTTTTTTTCATTGTTGTGAACCATCATATACTGATATACTATAGTTCGGTGTATACGAGACTCTGATGAGAATTCTCGCAACGCAGAGAGTTTGATGATTTCTCAGCGGAATGCGAGGCCCTCAGCAAAAAGATCCGGACAAATTCTAATTGACCATAATTATACATCGAGAAATCCAATTGAAAAATTTAACGATTCGCAATCAACGTTATATTTCATTGTCATGTCCCAGGCAAATTTGCGTTATCGTTGAAATATTTATGTCCCAAGATCGATCGAACCGTCCTCAGAAAATTCGAAATACCTCTTTTGAAATTGGTATTGGAAAATCGTGACGTGAAGCGATTGGAATGCGAATATCAAAAGTATTCGAGACACGTGTGACAAAAAGTACACAAAACTATTCAATCGAAGACTCGTATCGGGCATACCCTTCTTTTTTTTTTCCTTTTCAACGAGTATAAAGACGAGTACCCAGAAATACAATGATTGTCGTTGACAATCTTGCATTTATTAACGGCGGCAACAATTCTGTATATAGTCACACGATTTTCCTGCGTGTGCGCGTGCTCGTCGCTCGATAATCATTCCTTTCTTCGAAAACTTGGAGGGCTCTACGACTTGTATAAATACATGCCTGTGCAAGCAACGTAACTATGGGAACACAAGTTCATAAGAACCGGACGTTAGTGTGTCCCGTCGAGGGTCATAATATACGAGTCAACGTGCAAGCTCATCAACATGCCGACAAGACGATAAAAAGTAAAGTCGACACCGATGAGAGAGAAAAATAAAGAAAGAGAGAGAGAGAGAGAGAGAGAGAGAGAAAGAGAGCGAGACAGACAAAATAAATAGCTTGGAAGATTCGACGTTAGACCTAGAACTCGAAGAATCCTCCCAGAGCCATAAAATATTCCCTCCAGGGAAGAAAATAGAGTGCGTTACCCGAAATTTCGATGAACCACCTCCTGTCAACAATATCAATTTCGTTTAGCTGTTTCTCGCTGAGAGCACATCCTATTTCAATATCTCTCTCTCTCTCTCTCTCTCTCTCTCTCTCTCTCTCTCCCCCTTGATTAAAAAAAAAAAAAATAACAATGGAAATAATGAGGGTCAGGAAAAATATGGTCTACATGAATTGCAACTTGGATGATTAAGTTTTTATAGATAAAAATTAATGCGAGAAGCAAAGGAGTTGAATATTTGAGCTATCATTTTACTTTTGTAAATTCGTGCTCGAAGCAAAGAGCCCCGAAATTTTTACCTTTCTTTGTCTTCAAATTTATCCAAATTCGTAGTAAAATGCAGAGTCTAAAAATATAAGATCCGGATTCTTCATTCCCTGATGGTGACTGGCTCTACACATTTGGAGTTAAAGGACAGAGAGAGTCTTGGAGTTCAATTTTTTATTCAAGCCCCCAAGCAGGATTTAACAGTACGAAATATGAGGTTGAGAACACTCCATTGTGTCCCGAAGATTGGTAGCTGTTATTATACTCATGCAAAACCAACGAAAAGTATAACTTGGAGTTTCTAAATTTCTAACTCTAATGGCCACAAGTAATAAACGTGGCCACCAATGTTCCATTTCGTTCCCAGTCATCCTGGCTGCAGCCTAGATTTTTTTAACTTCTACATCGCATTTTTCGATGAGGAATCCGCGCCTCCAAACGTTAACTGAACAACGCCCTAAAAGACGAAGAATCTGGTCCCATTAAAGTTTTTAATTGAATTCAGTTGGAAATTAGTCGATTCGCGATGAAGAGTCGACCAAAATATCGTATGCCGTTTTCAATTGACTAACAGAGGTTATCGAGTTTAAAAAAAAAGGAGAAATAGGATAAATCAATGAAGAGAACGTGTATGATTCAAAGTATAACCAAACCGGTCGAATTTTTCATGAAGGACACTCGAATCACGTGGCTGAATTATATTCACTGACAGATCTCATAGGTTGATCGTGCGAGCTCTTTTTCTCATCGTCCACACGT
Source organism: Rhorus exstirpatorius (assembly GCA_963564615.1). Taxonomy (NCBI): domain Eukaryota; kingdom Metazoa; phylum Arthropoda; class Insecta; order Hymenoptera; family Ichneumonidae; genus Rhorus; species Rhorus exstirpatorius. The sequence goes on from OY751313.1 coordinate 42,893,398, forward strand.
GCCCTGATATATTCAAGTCTGCCTATGTCAATAAAACACAATTGCGGTACATATATATATATATGCCAGTAGGAGCTATACAAGAGACCTCCTGGTGTGCCTTTGTTTCGGAGCGTTCATGTTATTAGCTCCACTTTTGTTTTGTATTTCCACTCAAGTGCGAATCGGGCGACACCCAACACCGGTTGCTCGTTTAACAGTCAAAGGTTATTGTATTTTGCTCCGTCGGCACTCTCGTCCACTGAACCACTGAACAATAAAACCAGAGGGCGCCCCATTCACGTTACCCCGATCCTACTACCATTCGTACAGAGCTGCGTTCATAAATTTTACTCGAGTTAACTCTTTAACTCGAGGCATTCGGAAATGCCAAGTTGACCCTCGATCGTAACAGCGTTCATAAATGTTCCCGAGTTAACTATTTATGATCAGCTGCCGTGGAGCTGCGTTCAGAAATCTTACTCGAGTTACTCGAGTATATCTTTATATAGGCCTCTGTTTAATCTTATATTTTCGACAGAGACACAATGGTACACGCCGAGTTAACTCGATTAAGGTTATACTGAACACAGCTCGGGAGGTAGGCACAACTTATAATTCGAAGAGCAACGTATATCCCATGTGAAAACTCGACATTGCTTACCTCTAGCCCCCAAAATAGCACAATATGAATTATAAGCATGAGTAGTGATTTGGAGAGCAGTAAAAAAAGAAATAGCTCTCTAAAAGCGATATCTATTTTGCTCTTTTTGCGCCACTATATCGCTCAGTCCATGTTAATTCGTTTCGTTTTTCGTGAATGATGCCAACTCGGAGTCAATTCTTACTGTACTAAACCGGTAAAAGTTTCTGAAAAGCAGCTCAAATGCCAAGTTAACCCTCGGTACATCGTTCAGAAATTTTCCTGAGTCAACTATTTCTTCCCATAGCGAAACACTCGAAATGCCCAACACACATACACACACAGACACACTTGTTCTAAAAATGTTAAACACTTCGCAAAAACAAAGAATCAAAAGATTGGAAGTCTTTTTGCAATAATTATTCGGAAATCAACGAATCCCAAGTGAAAGCTCAAAATTGCATTACTAAAAAATTGTAGATAATAACTTTTACCTCTAACCTCAAAATGGCCCAATAATAATTGGAGGAATGAGCAGCGATTTGGACAGTCAAAAAGAAAGTTGTACTTTTGACACGATTTCTCTGCTCTCGCGCCGCCATAACACTCCAACTCATGTTGACTCATCTCGTTTTTCGTAGACAATGCCAATTCATCTTTTACGCTACCCTAGAAGAGTAAAAGTTTCTGAACGCAACTCTCAAGAATACCTACCGCTGTACGCATTATTTTAAACTAATTTCATGCACCTCTCCCTGTCTCTTTTTCATGGAAACTTTATTTTACCAAATGGATTCCATAAATTCATGAAATTTTGAGAAAAAACATTATAATAGATGCCTGTTCAACCGGATAAGGATTCACTGATTTTAGGGTTTTAGTAAGAACAAGCGAAGGAACTAGAAATTTTCACAATTGCTTCCTTATGATTTTATTTTGTTCGCTAAGCTCCTATGAGCAAGTCGATTCGTAAATTTTTACTTCCCTAAGAACGAAGCTCGTGAACGAGATTAAATACTAATATAACAAGGAAGGTATCCCAGGTCGATCTCTCCGATTTTGATCCAACTCATATATGTTGTAGTACATCGAAAACTAAGCGACACGTATTTTTTTTTTATCTGCCATCAATCACTTTAAGGGGGTGAAACCACCCTCCGAATTAAGGCATGTCAAGGGGCCATTTGGCAGTTTCACCCACAAAGACATAATATTTTTTAACCAATCCAACTGCAAAAGTTTTCTCATAATGAGAAACGAAAAATGTAATTTTCTCGATTCGAAAAAAAAAAAAAAACAAGGGGGTGAGCCACCCCTAAATATTATTACATTAATGCCAAAAATGGGCAAATTCAAGTAAAAAAAATCTGAAAAAAATATATATTACGTATAAAAACAAAATAAAATTTACGTGTTTTTGGATTTTCCCGAAAAAAAAAAAAATTGGCCGGGGTAACTACCCCTGAATGCTGTTTAGAGAACAAAGGATCCCTGCCAGGCCTTTTAATTATCATCAAATTCGATCTGGAATAATTCAATGCCGGCACTGGTGAAAAAAATTTCGTGATTCTCGTTGAGAAAGCTTGAGAGCGGCAACGTGGTAATAATTGAACATTTCAAAATGCTCGGTTTACCGGACAATCGTTCAAACATTTTTAATAAATTTTTATCGCTAGTACGCAGGGTAAAAAAAAATTACCTCATTGATATTCAATTCGATGAGCATACCGAATTGTATATAGGAACCAGTTAACCTTCGATAATCCCAAATTCCAATACACTAGCGCCCGCAACATAGCCAACCCTTTATGGGTGGCTAGGGAAGGGGGACACTCATCAATAATGATAATACAATTTCCCCCAGGCGTTCCAATGTTTATGCTAATAGGGCATTTCTGATAGCAATCGCACGATTTAATTCGCGCAATCATGTATAGAAAATTAACACAGAATTGTTCCAGTGACATGAGGATTATTCGAGGGATTATTGAAATTTTGAGAATTACAGAGCTGCGAAAGTATGCGAAGCAATGATATATAGGAATCTTTTTAAATTTATCCAAAAAACTGTTTTCTTTTTCCTTGATGACCGGGGTTGTATGTTGAAAAATGACTGATCTATGTATACTCGTTGACGAAACGTGAAGCTTCGAAGTTCTCTATCTCAAAACAGCATTTTGCAAAATTGCGCAGCTTATTAAAAAAAAAAAAAAAAAGAAATTATTCGTCTGTAATTAAGGCAGTCGTATGGAAAATTTTTCAGAATTTTAAACTTGGGCCTAATTTATTTTTGCTCAAAAGTTATGGGAAAAAAAAATTATTTTATAGGTTAAAACGAGTGATAAAAATCTGAAAAAATAACCCTTTTTTGAACCAAAATACGCAAAAAAAAAAAAAATTTCGTCAACCGAATCCGAGGAGGTCAGGCCGATGACCACGTGATTCGACTCGGAATGCCCCATATATATATATATTGCTGCAGTATCCGCACAATTCAAAAACTACCGAGCGTTTCGTAACGATTCGCAACGATTCGCTGCGGCTGTGCATCGCCGCATAGTGTACGCAGACATTAATTAACCGTTCGGTCGGGTATTTCGAATTCGTGTTAAACCCTTTGAAGCATACATTTTTCCTGACATAAGATCGACTTCAAATTTGGAGCCCGGAGGTTTTTTGGGTCGCCGATTACGAATCCGAGCTCAGAATACAGAAATTTAAAATGGCGGACCAAAATGCTCATAGTAACTTGATGAAGATGAAACTCCGTATGCAGGGATTTTTTGAGTCGTTGAATACGCATCTCAGTTCAAAATTGAACAATAAAAATAGCAGTTCCAATATAGGATAATGAACCACAAAAACTTGCTTGGTCACTGATACTAATCTGAGCTTATAATTTGAAAATAACGAATACCAGATTCAATACGGTGGACTCCGGTTTTCGTTTGCCATATTGGATCCGCCATTTTGAATTTCTGGATTTTGAGCTCAGATTCGTATTCAGCGACGCCATAAACCCCCGAATACCGGATTTCATCTTCATCAAGCTGCTTTGAGAATTTTGGTCCGCCATATTGGATCCGCCACTATGTAATTCTAGATTTTGAGCTCGAATTCGTAATCAGCGACCCAAAAAACATCTCTGAATTCATTTTTTGTTCATTTTTCACCCGCCGGATTAGCTATAATTACATTTATTATCTAAAAAACGTGTTTTTTTTTGGACTGTAGTTGTTATTAACATCCACTAAGTGAAAGATAAATCCTTAATAGTCATATTGTAGTAACAATTGATCTCCTAACATTCCAAATATACATTAAAATTCGTCGTTATGCGCTAAAAAAAATTTTTATTGAAGAAAAACGGAGTGTAAGTAGGTGACATACCGGTATGTCACTATATGCTTCAAAGGGTTAAGCAGCATTGGCCACGGTCAATTCGCTGTGTGCAGTGCCATACTATAGCGGCTGAGAACGACTTAGAGCGCCCATGGTGGGGAGAATTCACATGTTTTGCTGGAGTCGCGTAGTGCAGTTGAGGGCAATATAATAGAGAAGTCGCGTAAAGGAAATTCAAACTGTCGTGCGAAGTCATATAAGAATGTTTTCTGCTACACAACTTCGGAAATTAAGTTTTACGCGTTTCCGACAGCAATTTATAAAGTTAAGCAGCGCAAAAACTAGATTCGTTTGGTGCAAAAAACAAAGAAAGTAAAATTCTTGAGGTTAAACGTGCATATATTGTCTGGTATGAAAAATTCATGTCAGGATATTATAATACAAATAAATTTATTTTTTTTTCCTTTTCAGTAGCTCTCATGATTGGCTACCCGAATATGCAGTGAGCACTTCGTGGCTAATCGTTCATCTACGTTACAATCAAGTCCGAGAGTTACGTCTTTCTTGTTCTCGATACGAGCCTTGTCGGTTTGCATGACAAGACCGACAAGGTTCATGCTTAGCCTCAAATTGAGAAGGAAAAGTAGCCGTAAACCTACTTTCATTACATCGTAGTACATCGATTTATTTTTTTTTTCAACGCAGTTATAGTCAAGCTCACCTCAAAAAACTCTATGCAGCACGAATACAAACGTTCGTTTATTAAAATTGATTCAACAAAGTTTCGTCTGTGTAAATAAATAAGAGCTATTCCAGCAAAATTTGCGGAGTACAGCCTGCCGCGGCGCCACTTGGCTTTCTGCACACAGCGAATACTGCTTAAGGTAGTTCGGTCGAGTTTGGCCGAAGTCAAATTTCATCCGTAATTCAGATTTATTTCCGTACAATTTAACCATATGAAAGCTATGATAAATTGAATTGTTGCATAATAACATATTACAAGCTTCTTTCAGGGTGTAAATAATAAGTTAATAATAATTAATACCCGGAATAATGACAGACTCAACTTGACTCATTCTCTACGTTAGGGAGCTAGCTAATCTAACCTTACGCATAAAGTTACTAGATTGCATTCGCGAGTTTTGTTGTATGCTTTAAAACAGTATAATGAAGAACAGGGGGGAAAAAAGGCTCGTGGGCACGCATGAAACAAGCGAGAATCGGTCTGCTCCCGAGGCTAGAAAATGACGTTTTTTTAAATTATAACGGTACGGTAAATAAATTTGAAATTTCATCAGAATATTCAATAATGTTTATCGCATCGATCCAGCAAAGTTTCGTCCGCTCATCTAGTCTTTAAGTATTAGAATTTGATAGGAGCAAGGACTCTAGCTTCGTTTGTCACTTTGGGGCCTATACCCACGGTGTTAACTTGAAAAAGTTTACGAGCAGATATCTCCGGAACCAAACGGTGAAAGAATCTAAAACTTTGCAAGCATACTATATAGGAACCTCAACCTTTACGTTTGTCGTATTTTTTATCGGCCTATCTTAATTTGATGACTTTGCAAGAACCACCTTAACACGAATCATGCCGGCTTGCGCGCCGATTGCCGATCGAGAGGCAGTTTTTCTGAGCTTCCGGTGGTAATACAACTGGGAACTCGTAGTAAAATAGGGCCAACTTTGTCCCCCCCCCCCATGTTTTTCCCCCTTTCCCCGTGACATCGTACAAATGCGATACAATTTTGCATTGTTTAAGTACGTTTGAGCCGAAAAAAAGTCTCATAGCTCGAGTAACCGTGATCGAATTAGAGCCAGTTGTTATTTCATTTTATTTATTTTTTTTTTCGTTGTTTTATTGAATTTTTTTTTTCCTTATTACCTATACTTGCATCAGTGCCAGGTCGATCAAAGCCGAATCACTTTACCGTCGTGCCCTTGCGCATGTTAAATTGTCTCTTTACTTCGAAAGCCACGATACCAAGTGCCATGCCGGTATTGAGACTCTCAACGTCATTGGTCAACGGTATATTGACGCGCACGCCTCCTTTATTCTGCACGAATTCAACGGACTCGTAGCTCAATCCCTCGGTCTCACCGCCGACTATCAATATGACCTCGTTCGCCGTATAATCAGCCGCGTAATACGGTATCACGGGAACACGCGTCGACAATTCTTTCGTCCCGATTTTTCGTAAACTCGTCGAATTTTCATTGCGTTCCTCGACTTTTGTCTCGATCGAGCCAAATTCCGCGCTTACCGGAGAATCTTCATCGTTCACACTGTCCTCGGAGTCCGAATCTATCTCCGTGATCGAAGAATCCGGAATCTCGTCAGAATTGACGGTGGCATCGCTGTCAGCGACGAATATATTCGCCGTCGGGCTTATCAACGATTTAATCTCGTCCCAATCGAGCGATTTGGATATCGATAAGCGAAAATGAGCCCCAGCCGCGCTTCTCAATACTTTTGATTCCCAGACGTCCACGCAACCTGTTTCATCGAAACAAACAAATCGTAACGGTTGGCTAAACTCGAGAAAATCGATGTTACGAGATTTATCGATCGCGGCTGAAAAAGAAGAAAAAAATAAAAACCTTTTGTCAGTATGATCCTCTCGCATCCAACGCCAGCAGCTGCTCGAATAATCGTGCCCATGTTCCCTGGCTCTCGAACGTTGTCGCATATTATCGTCAGGGGCAATGTATCCTTGGTCGATTCTTTCTCGAACGAGTCAGGACATTTGAATATACCTGCGACCAATTGATTCATTTATCCAGCAAATATTGTTAAAGCTTTTTTTTTTCTTTTTGTAATCGTGTTTCGATTTATTGATTCGTCAGAAAGGTGGGAAGAGTGTGTTCATTTTAATTTATAGTCACTGATAACAACGAAATCAGACAAATAAATAAGAAGTCAGATAAGATAAGAAATCAGAAAAATAAATAAAAAATAGAAGAGCAGTTCCTGTGCTTCGTCGCTATGCAGGTCTGAATTCGTTGCCAATAATAAGGTTAACGGAGGATTGCCAAATAGATTATTAGGAAGTTTGTGGAATTTTTTTTTGATACGCTATGAATAATATGCAGAGTATTTGTGGAGAAACTTAAGCACGATTATCGACTGTTCGCGATAAATCAATCCAAAATGGACGGATTTAGGATAGTTTCGTGTTAAAAAGGCGCAACGATCGCGCCATTGTTCGGTATTATTTTTATTTTGCGATCAGATGCGATACGGGGATTAAAATAAATTTCGTACTCGAGAACGATCAACATGAGCTCACAATTTTTTCTCCCGTCTAGTCATCGCAGAGAACACGAATTCAATGGATATCCCGAGTAATATTATAGCTGGAAAAATGTGTTTGGCTGTTTTGGGCTTAATCACGCCGCAACGATTCATGATTGTTACGCATTATTGACTCAGAAATTCCCTGACTTTTCCAGGTTTTCCAGTTTTCCAGATTAGGGTCAAATAAAGAACGTGTGCATGGAAACACGAGCATGTTTACAAACTATACGGAACGGATTATATACATAAAAATAGCAATCAATCGTTTTTGTAAAAACAAAGAAAAACAAAACAAAACACTTTTAATCCACTCGAAAAAACATTGAGAGAATTCTCAATTCGATCTTGATATTGGAAAATAAATATTGAACTAAATAACATAATTTTTTTTAAGTTCAAACACATGAAAATGTTAAGTATTGAAATAAAAAATTTAAAAAAAAAAAATGAAATACAAAAAATAATTCAAGGACTGTAAAGTAAAAAATAAATGCATTAAAAGCAAATACCGAACCTGTTCTTTATTGTAAACGGAAATTTTTATGTCGGTGCCAATAAATGAAAAATAAATATAAACACTTATCGTTTAAACCTTTCGTTTAAATCGTTTAAACCTTTTTTTTTGGTTTTTCTTTTCGCGACCTGGGGCTTAAATATGACAGTAAAGCATTGACAGTACTGGAAATTATCTTTATTTTATTTGAAAAACCTATTTTCGTTGCATTCCAACGATGAAAATTTCATCATTTGAAATTTTCATTGTTTGGCACTGACGTAACTTTTGTTGTATATAATAAAGAATAATGTAAATATTAAAAATATACAAAAATATTTATTTTTATACTTTTCCGTTTTTTTTTTAAGTTTGTTTCATTTTTCGTAATTCTGGCAAAAAGGGAAATTCAGGAAAAATTCCAGAGATTTTTCTAAATTCCCGGACTTTTTCCTGATTATTCCAGGAGGAAATAAATTCCCTGAGTTTTCACGGTTTTCCCTGTTTTCCATATGCGTAACAACCGCATGCGATTCAATCAATCGGACCAAAATTTGGCACAGAGATAGTTCACGTGCCGGATTAACTTGCAGGAAAGCTTTTATTCCGTGAAGAAACTAAATGTAAAACCATGATCCTGCGTGTCGAGGCGCAGTTAAAATATAGTCACCCATAATTCCTGGCGCTGTAGTGAGAGTGGACCAGAGCTGAAGCGTTGTGTACGGAACTTTGTAGAGTTTCACGCCTCTCTCAGGCAATGGCAATTTTGCAATATCAGTTTTTCTACTGAACATTATTATTTCCGGTATCAAATGGGCTTTAATTGCGTCGGCGATCAGGCGATGACCCTCCAGCATTATTTGGCGAGTCTTGTCCCTTATTTTTCTCGACTTCAGCGCAAATATCATAGATCTGAAATTAAAAAAAAAAAATAAATAAAAAAAAAGAAGACTATCGACGATAATCTACAGACTATCCGATGAGCGCTGAATTTTGTGCGATTCGAAAAAAAAACTTACGAAAGTTTTCTATCGTCCTCCGTGTATTTAATGATATTCGGAGTTCCATCCTCATTGTATGTTTTGTCGCTCACCACCCGCGGAGCTGTTTTTTTGGGCGGTTGGTGCTGTCTCTTGGGTTTCATTCGACGATGCTCCGGATCGTCGTTGACATATTTTCTGGGTACAGGCTTGGATGCATCTTCCGCATCATCCAACGCTATTTCCTCATTTAACACTGCGATGGGTCTTCGATGCACCCAATTACTGTACTTTTGTTTTTTAACCGTTGACTCGATACTTTGCAATCTCAAAACGTTCGGACATCTGAGACATCGTATCGACGATTGAAGAATGTTGTGCAACATTGTTAAATGCCACTGGGTATACTTTACAATTATATTTTATAGGAATATGACGACGATCGATCACTTCAGCGAGTTTTTTGTACAAATTATTTTTCAATCTCGCACATTGGATGAAACATGAAAAAGAATGTAATAATTTTGACTAAAATGCAGCAACGATAAACAACGATTCGCGAAGAGTTTTTTGTTTATACCGGAAAAATTGAGGTTATAAAATGAAGGTTATAAAACGTGCGACCATTCCAGTTGAAGAACAGCCTTTATGAACGGTAAGCCCCCGCTCCTGTGTTTTATTCGTCGCTGCGGTCGCTACGACGTATCGTATCGCTATTGTGCGACATGCGCCCATTGAGAGAGCGCGAAGGAGGAAGGAGGGGAAAAAGAGAGGGGCGTGCAACCGTGCAACGTGCAACAAGTGCAGAAATCTTTGACAGTTTCAAAAAACGTTATTACGTTGTTTGACGTTTTTCAGTAAAAAAAAAAAGTATTTTTTTTTTTCAACGCAGAAAACATTCATGTTCGTTTTTGTTAGACCGATAAATGGATAAATACGAGGTTCTCGGTCAGGTTGGCGAGGGATCTTTCGGACAAGTTTACAAAGCCAGAAAACGTTCGGATGGCGAAATCGTCGCATTCAAAGTTATCAGAAAGGCAATTTTGGCAAATCTATATCCATTCGCAAATGACAATTACCCTGTCTCTCATTATCAAACAGCTCGGGTTGAATTTATTTGTTTATTTTTTTTTTTCTCATTAACAAAATTTCTAACCCTTCTGTCGAGCAGCGAGGTCGTTCACTGAAAGAACTCAAGAGTCTGCGTCAAGAGTGTGAAATTCAGCGACGTCTTCATCATCCCAATATCGTTCGGATGCTGGATTCCTTCGAGACTGAGAACCAGGTGAAGTTTCGACGTTCGACAAATTTTTTCATGCTCCAAGAAACTTACTGTTTTTTTTTTTTTTTTTTTTCTCACTTTGACAATGCGCAGATTATCGTCGTGATTGAGTATGTCGACAAGGAACTGTACGAGATACTGGGAAAGGCTGGACGTCTTCCCGAGGAAAGAGCCAGGGTAATAGCGTGCGATCTTGTTTCCGCGCTTTACTACTTGCATTCCAACAGAGTTCTGCACAGGTAAGTTTCTTTCGGAGGAAGCTCTATTTAAGTGAAAAAAAAATAAAAAAATTTTAAAAAAATTTCGTAAATATTGCGAATCAGGACTGCAGCTCAAAACTGCTCCAAATTTTTTTCTAATGCTCGTTATCATTGAAAAATAATATCCCATGTAATATTGAGGAGGGGGGAAGACTTTTGACGCCGTATTAATCTATTATTACGACGCCAAAATTAGATTTAAGTTAATACTGTGGTTCGCAGTCAAATTTATATATATCCTAAAAACATAAGATGTAAAATATCAAAAGCAGCAGACCGACAGTAGTGGACGCGCGGTCGGTGTGCGGCTCTGGCGATCTCCCATGTTAAGCGGTATTGGCCGAGGCCACTATACTTGGATGGGTGACCGCTTAGCCGTGCACTGGCTTGGCGCGCCGACTACCGAGCGGGAGGCAATTTTACCGAGATTCGGATGGTAACATATCGTAAACTCAGTAAAAATAAGGTCGTCTGTATCGGCATGGGTTTTCCGCAGTTTCCCCATGTCCACGGCGAATGCGATACGGTGTAGCTAAAAAAGCAGCTGCGGATGCTACGGAAGTTAGGTCAGCTTGGCGAAGTGCGGGCAGGGAGCGGTAGGAGGAATCAAATGGGAAGGGTTAATACGTAAAAACCCGCAAGGGTATACGTTGGAACACACAAAAAAATAGAAAAATATTAATATAAAATATTATAATAATATTAATATTATTAATATTAATATTAATATTAATAATATTAAAATATTAAAAAAAGCAGCACTCAACGCGCAACGCTCAGCTAAACATACCCAAACCCAGACTATAAAATCATAAGAACCTTCTGTGTTAAGACAATTAGGAGTATGAATGAAATTTTTTTTTTTTCAATCATTGGGGCGCATAATGTAGAGTAATAGACTGGGAGCCCATAACACTTTTTTCATGTCTCATTAGTTCAGGCTCAAAACTACCTTAGATTCCATAAAACTGTGTCCTGCATCACAAAAATCGCATCGCCGAACAAAATCAGTGAACCAAAGATGCTGAACCGGCGAAATCACATACAAAAATATATCTATACATAATTATGTATAAAATTATGTATAAAATCAGTGGACCAAAGATGCTGAACCGGCGAAATAACATACAAATATATATCTATACATAATTATGTATAGATATATTTTTGTATGTGATTTCGCCGGTTCAGCATCTTTGGTCCACTGATTTTGTTCGGCGATGCGATTTTTGTGATGCAGGACACAGTTTTATGGAATCTAAGGTAATTTTGAGCCTGAACTAATGAGACATGAAAAAAGTGTTATGGGCTCCCGGTCTATATGTAAAAATAATGAGGACGTATTTTTTATTTTTCGTTAAAAATGACAGATGCACCTGATATAGGCGATTTAATTTCACAAATTTTGATATATATATATATATATAGATATAGCGTAACATGTGTAACGTCATAATATTATATTTTTAAATTTGTTATATTAACGGCAATTTTGATTCAAATAAAAAAATAAAAAATACGTAGTAAATATTTTTTCCTAAACTACCAAATTTTTTTTTTCAATCATTGGGGCGCATAATGTAGAGTAAGTAAAAATAATGGAATCTCCGATCTTTGCGAATACTCACAAATTTTTCATATAATTTTCGCGTCAATCGTTGAAACGTTGAAAATTCTACTCGATGATTCCTGAAATCAATTTTTTTTTCCCCCGTCTAAAATTGTTTTGTCTCGAAAGAATTTTTAACACTTTTTTTTTACGATATTCTCCAAGAAATTTATTATGAAAACTGTTTGATGGATGACTTCGATGCTCCACGATGTAACATGGAATCCGGCGCTGAAAAACAATTTTATGCGACAAAAATTTTTACCTGAGAGCCATTAAAACTGATTTTCTTGTGAATAATGTATCGATAACTTTCCAGCATTATTATCGCTGTTTTAAATTAATTTACTTTTGCCAGGTAGGTCCCGAAAGAAGGGCCAGGTTTTTTGGATCCTGAAAAAAAGAAAAAAAAAAATTGTTAAATTTAATTATTACTTCGATGGCTGGAAATATTAAGGTATTTGTCGCGTGACCCGTGGCGGGGAATAAGCGCAAACAAAAGAGAGTCGGATCGTTCATGCGCTACACCCGTGAATAGCGGGCAACTTTGATTAATTATTTCCGAAAAATTAAATGGCAAATCATTCTAAAACTTTCCTAGAATATCCGGGTTGTGCTTGTTTAGTGATTTGCGGAATTTCGTTAAAATCTTAAATATCGTTTAAAAATAGCAGGACAAAGCAGGCCATTGGCATGCGTTCAGCATGGATGATACGTGTAAAATTTTCTGATTTCAAAAGTAAATATCACGAATATGAAACGTCAAATCTCCTTGAAATTTAACATTTGTCCAGACAATCATCATACGTAATATGTGTAAAAAGTTTGAAAAAATGTTAAAAAGAAGCTACCTCGAGATATATATATATACTTAAAGAGCATAGGACCGAGAAAATTGGCTCTACGGGTTGCTCGATTTTGCAGAGATCTGAAGCCGCAAAATGTACTCCTCGAGGCCAATGGCGTTGCCAAACTCTGCGACTTTGGATTCGCTCGTAGTATGAGCATCGGAACGCATGTTCTAACTTCGATCAAAGGAACGCCCCTGTACATGGCGCCTGAACTCATCGAAGTGTGTCCTTACGATCATAATGCTGATTTATGGTGAGTTCTCGATGACATACATTTGTTTTTCAAATTATTCATTCGAGCCTGGAGGAAAATTCTTTTATACATATATGACGATATGGAAAAACTGAATAAAATATGAAACATGCAAAATTACGCTTCTTTCTTAAGGCCCTTAACTCAAGCTAAACGATAAAGTTTATTTTGTCATTTTTTTTTTTCCCTCCCCGATTCGTCATATAATTACAACTTTTACAAAGGGCCATGAATCTTATTTCAATTCAGGCATGACTCTCGATTTTAAATTTGAGGGGGGGAAAAAAAAACAAATTATTTTTATTTACCGTTCGATTTTTCATTTTCACGCAATTCCTCGATTTGATGAGATGTATTTTTTTTTTGTTTTTTTTTTTTTGCGAAAATGACAATGAAAGGTGTGATACGAACGGAGGTATATTTGGTTGCAGGTCTCTTGGGTGTATAGTTTATGAATTAATCGTCGGGACTCCGCCGTTTCAGGCCACATCGATACTCCATTTGGTACGGCTAATACGTTTCGAGGCAATCAAGTGGCCGGATTTCATTTCGCCGATTTGCAAGAGTTTCTTGCAGGTAATATTTACAGATATATATATATATTGAGGGAGGCATCATTATTCTTTCATACAGACGGATCATCGTTGCGAGGAAGTGTGTGTCTCAATTTTGGGCTTAAGCGCTGTTGATGCACGTTTCAATTTTTTTTTTTATTTCGCGCTTGCGTCCGGCACAAATACTTTACCATCGAATGTTGATATAAAATATTTTTAAAAAAATCTTCAACCCCTTCGTCGATGCCGACAAAATTCAAATCTAATCGTCCTTTGAGCATAAACTTTTAGCTCAAATTTTTCTCAAAAAATCAATTAATCAATGAAATCATTAGATTAATTTGATTTAATTGTTTATTTTCAGATATTTCAACGTTTCTGAAAGTAAAAAATGTGAAATTCTTAAATAATTTTTTCGAATACAAAGGGGCTTGGGGATCTCGAAGTTCTACTTTCTTGTCAAATTTCAACACTGTTGCTCCAGATATTTTCCCCTCATCGTACGTCGATACTATGTTTTTTTTTGTTTTTTTTTTTTTCGTCCTCAGGGCTTGCTGCAAAAAGATGCGTCGCAGCGTTTGACCTGGCCCGAATTGCTCGATCATCCATTCGTAAAGGGTAGAATTCTTACGATCGGCGAGTCGGCCTCGACACCGTTCACCACTCCATTATCGGCGAGTCAGGCCCTCGCTAAGCAACAGCAATTGCAGAGTTTGGCGCTGCGTTCGGCAAGTCGCTCGAAGTAAGTATAATTTTTTATCATCGCTCGAACGACGAAGCCATAGTTCTCAATAATTTCAAACGAAAATAATAGCGAGAAATTATTACTCTTTTTGTTTTTTTTTTTTTAAATATTTAATATGAAAAATCATGTAATAATTTCTTTATTAATTATTTGAAGGGAAGAAAAAACATAAATTAACATTTTTGCGCTAATTATATAATTATTTCGTCGTAAAATCATTTTGAATGATTCCTCATGAGAACTATGACCCAAAAAATTTCCCCAATTCGTTAGAGAACACCGAGATTGTTGAAAAATTCAATTTTTTTTTCCTTGGAAAAAAAAAACGTTTCAAATGAACGAACAGATTTAAAAGGAGAAAAAAAATATGCATGTTCATACATCGCGTGTCTAATGGAATAAGGTCGCAAGTGCCATTATACGACTTTTTCCCACTGCTGAAATCAGAAGGTCGTGTATTTTTTTTTTTATAATTTAATTAACGCGAATCATGTAAAAATATGTTCAAGAACGTTAAAATTGAAATTTAACCACGTAAAACCAGAACGTCGCAAGTCCTGGCGTATACGACCTTTCGGACTCGAACGAAGGAGGAATAATCACGGAAACTGATTCCAGAAGGTCGTAAGCGACATTATACGACTTTCTGGCATTGTTAAAAGTAAAAACGTAGAAATGTTTGGAAAAACCTCCAAAACGTGTCATTGGCAGATACGACTTTGTGGTTCTGATTTGAGATAAGAAAAAATCACAATAACTAATTTCATAAGATCGTATGCGCCACGTAACCATTTTTTTAAAATTATTGTTATTGTTTCCGTTTGAAAATTTTCGGCAGCACGCGTGATATTTCCGAAAATAATGGATTCGAAGAATCTTTTATACGAATTATAATTTACCGGGGAAAACGAGAATTGAAAAAAAAAACTTAAAATTAGGTCGTATACGCCGTAAATTCTAAAATAAAGAGGAAAACCTAAATCAGAAAGTTATAAACATCTGAAAATTAAAAAAATAAGAAAAGAAAACTTGAAACCAGAATGTCGTAAGCGCCCGAAAATCTTAAAAAAAAGAGAAAACTTAAAACCGGAAAATCGTATACGCTGTAAATTCTAAAAAAAAAAAAGGGAAACCCTGAAACCAAAAGGTCGTATCCGCCAATATACGTCCTGCTTTTAGGTTTTCAAATTCTCTAATTTTCAATTATTTGTGCGTTTTAATCATTTTTACAACAAATGACGGCTGCCACTAATGCCACTAAGCTGCCACTTTTTCCAACGATGCCACTTTTTAGCCTCTAATTGCCACAAATTGACACTATTTTATGCATATCGATAGTAAAGTTTCGAAAAACAATACAAAAAAGAGAATTGAAGTGTCCCCAGGGTCAGAGTGGTTGAAATGCGAGACATTCCACGCCAATTCGACCATTGATTTTCCCTCACTATTTCTGATCCGATTTCTGATTATTTATATCATTTTCCTCACTCTCAAAATCACTTCTGATTGTTTTCAGATTTTTTTTTTTTTCCAAACTTCAAGCAGATCAGCATTTTTGGAAATTCTTAATAAAAGTTCTCAAAAAAAGAATGTATATTTCGTGAAGGTGGTGTCAATGACTTTCAAACATGTTTTCAATGCTACTGAATTATATTTTTTGTGAAAATTGATCGTAATGATTAACGGCACCATTGATTTGATGGTAAACAAAAAAAAAACTCTATTTCCAATATTGCAAAACGCAATTGCATGCTTGTCACTCAAAAATATCACTGCTTAGTCCCTCGGCCGAACGGTACTGTACCAGGTGAAAGCTCAGTTCGCGGTTGTTTGAGGATTGGCAAAAAGACGATAAATAAGTAACGGTTTAACCAACAAAAAATCTGAGAAAATTCAGAATTGATTTTGTCAGTGAGGACAATCGTATAAAAAATTATGAATCAGATCGAGAATGGCGAGAGAAAATCATTGGTCGAATTGGAATGGAGTGGCGAGAATGCACTTGATTTGCTGGAGTCGCGTAGTGCAATTGAGGGCGATATAATAGAGAATTCGCGGAAAAGAAATTTAAACTGTTGTGTGAAGTCATGTAAGAATGTTTTCCGCGCATATTTTGTAAGAATTTGCATATCACGTAAGAATGTTAAACGCGCATATTTTGTCCGGTATGAAAAATCCATGTCAGGATATTATACTACAAATAAATTGATTTTTTTTTCCTTTTTAGTAGCTCTCATGATTGGCTACCCGAATATGCAGCGAGCACTTTGTGGCTAATCGTTTATCTACGTTACAATCAAGTCCGAGAGTTACGTCTTTCTTGTTCTCGATACGAGCCTTGTCGGTTCGTATGACAAGACCGACAAAGGTTCATGCTTAGCCTCAAATTGAGAAGGAAAAGTAGCCGTAAACCTACTTTCATTACATCGTAGTACATCGATTTATTTTTTTTTCAACGCAGTTATAGTCAAGCTCACCTCAAAAAATTCTATGCAGCACGAATACAAACGTTCGTTTATTAAAATTAATCCAACAGGGTTTCGTCTATGTAAAACAAATGAGAGCTATTCCAGCAAAATTTGCGGAGTACAGCCGGTCGCGGCGCCACTTGTCTTTCTGCACACAGCGAATAGTGAAAATACATACCGCGATGAAAAATACACAAGATTTCTAAGAATTCGGAAATTTTTTGGCCACGCAACTGAATATATGATCCACAAACGGTCAAAAGATGTAATTTTACAGAAAATTCGGAGGCTACGTTTATTTTTCTGTTTTCATGCCACTTTTTTTTCCTACTTTCATGCCGCTATTGCCACTAATTCGAGGATCATCGGGCAGCCCCGCTTTTGGACACGCGATATTTGTAAATATTTAGGATTCAACTTCTATCAACGTTTGTTTTTTTTTCCTTTTTTTTTTCCAGAATACTCGAGAGAGCGGTGGAGAAGATACACGAGCAGGAGCGTAAATTACGTGAGCAACGTCACAGAACATGCGTATCGCAGCCTAGATATCCCATAAGTCATGGCTACTGTCGTGTCGTGGGTGTTCAGGATTATCAAGCGCTGCGTCGAAGCGAGCCAAGCGGCACGGACACGAGCGTCAGCGTCGACGTGCTGCTCGGTAATCTCAGTCTACGCGCATCCCTGAGATCCGATCTTTTGGCCGCTGAGCACGCTTTATGCAACACCGAGTGTCCGATCAACGAAATAATTTGTCCACCGGTCTCGGATGACGCGTTTGACAATGATTTTCGCGCTATAAGCCGCGACAGCGTGGACGCGCAACGTGCGCGTCGCGTTATTGACGGCCAGAACGATGGAGCGGCAACGGGGCCGATGAGCACGGAAAAAATTATGGAAATTCATGGTAAAAACGACGATGCCGATTGTACGACGGGCAAGAGTCGTCTCAGTCACGATTACGAGCAAGAATTTGGCAATGATGATGAAAAATTTTCCAACGAAACGAGATTGCGCGACTGGGAACCGTCGTTGGTCGAGCGTCATATCGAGAACGAGGAATGGATCGCTTTTTTGCAACGTTCAATGGAGGAAGTTATGGACGGTGAGATCGACTCGTTGTTGCAGAAAAATTGCGTCTCGGTATTCGTATCACCGCTGAGAAATTCCGCCGCGGGCTGTCGCGTCGTCGAATACGTCGCTTGTCTACTCTCCCTTCCCTTCGTCGTGACACCGTCGTACGACATAATGAGCAAAATTGAGCTCGTTTATCTTGACGTTAGAGTCGTGCCGAATCTCGTTTATGCCATGAAACTCATGATGTCCGATAAAATTGAAAAAAATATTGCGAGCAGCGATCAACAGTCGGGACGCTGTAACGAAACGAGAATCGCTGCTCTCCTATCCGACGATGAGCTGCAGGCTCTCGAATCCTCGATGCTCGTACTTTGCCGTCTCGTTTATGCGAGAAAACAATTTTTAATCCAATTCTGCGACGCCGTTCACATCGTCGATGGTACAAAGCTTTTTCAACAATTATTGACCCTTGAGAGAAGAAAATCACGCGTCGTCGGTGATCTCGTTGCCGTTCTCAATAATATTTTAATCACGGAACCGGAGAATTCCGAGCTCGTCGCGAGTATCGTCATTGGAGCGAAAAATCCTCCCCTCGATATTCTCGAATTGTTGAAAAAACTTTTGACCCATCGCCGGAGCGTCATTAGATCGAGAACTTGCATACTCGTCAGATTACTCGGGAGATTGTGCTCCGGAAGTCTGCGACGCGTCTGGAGCGAGGAGCTGAAAAATTTGCTGGAATCCGCGGCTCGCGATGACCAAGAGCTCGTGAGAAATGTAAATGATACGTGATACAACGTCGATTCGTTGCAAGGTAAATGTGTACCAGTGGTCGTACGCGTCC
Source organism: Rhorus exstirpatorius (assembly GCA_963564615.1). Lineage (NCBI taxonomy): Eukaryota > Metazoa > Arthropoda > Insecta > Hymenoptera > Ichneumonidae > Rhorus > Rhorus exstirpatorius. The sequence goes on from OY751313.1 coordinate 42,912,073, forward strand.
CAGTCGTCGCGAATCGCCGCAAACAATTACGTTTATTGAGCATTTCATGATTAATATTGAAATTCAAATAATTGCAGGGTGATCGACAATACTTTAATAACGTGTAAGAAAAAAAAAAAAATCGACTAGCGTCTTGCGCGGATTATAAATTATTTTCATCTGTTTATTCCGGCCCCGCGTGTTATGGAGGCCGTATCAACGGATTTTTGATCGAATATGCCCAAGGAATATTGAAAGATTTTTAACGCTCATCGTTAAGATTATACGGGTTTTCGAAATAAATTATAGCTCTTTTTATTCGGGAATAAGTAGGATTTTTCATGCAGCAGTTACGGTGAATGTCTCGAATTGTGACTACCTAAGCGTAACCAAAACTCAAGCCCCGCTCGCCATTAGCACAGAGAAATATTTATTTAAATTTGTCCAAGTGTCGAAAGTATTAATATGATTAGAAAGCGCAGAATAACAGCTAACGGAAGTTTAACTTATTTTTTATTCTTTCTATTCTTTTGATTATTTTTCTAATTTTTTTTTTCTATTATTTTTCTATTCTTTTGATTATTTTTCTATTTTTTTTCTATTATTTTGATTATTTTTCTATTTTTGTTTTCTATTATTTTTCTATTCTTTTGACCATTTAATGACTATATTTCAAGTATGCGTAATCATTCAAATGGCCTCAATAGTGTCCTACTCGTTGGATGAACGTCCCTTTTACTGACCTATGCAAATCCCGAACGGTGATCCATACCCGATTAGTGATGCGTACCACCACATCGATGTCCCAAATCGTGCAACATTATTCATAATCGGTATCTATCATGAAAAATAATTCGACATGACAAGTATTTAAGGCTGTCATTTTGACGCATGAAACAAGAGAGAGTCGGACCGCTCATTATGCGACACACGCGAAAAATTTCCTTAAAATCGATAATTGTATGTCAAAAGGTTCGTTAACCCCCATTTTTTATGGAACGTATGTAATCGTGATAGTTTTCTGAACATTTAACAGTTTTAATATTGATCGTATCTGATCGTGAAAGATACGAATTTCTGTTTCAAAGTTGCGTCAGCCCAGAATTCGTATATGGCGTGGGATAAATATCTTGATTTCACGAATTAATTACTCGCGTAAAGAGTCGTTGACCCACTTTGAAATTTTGCAGGTTTTATCATATACACTTTTACTACACCATATAAAAAATTCAGATTTTTATATGATCGTGAAGCTAGTGCTCATACATCCTTAACTCGGACTTTTGAGTGTTCGGATATCGTATTTTGCGGACACTGGGTCTACTCGTGTCCGAACGCTGGGAGATAGCGAATAATCGCTGTCCTGACACTGGTACATTTCAGCTTTCCACCTTTCTCGCGGTACGAGTAATGAATTACGCAATATTTTTAATGAACGTTGCATGTGTTTTAGAAACTCGAAATCATAGCATTCAAGGCGTTCGAAGTCCATTGATAGAACGCATGAGGCTTTGCGTCCTAAATTTGTATAGCAATCTGAACCGGTCCCTTAGGTGTGCGGCCACTGGTACATTTACCTTATGCGCGTAATTTTTATTTCAAATTCCAATTCGTTTGCTCATGTGGCAATTCCTTTTTTTCTTTTGTTTTTTCTTTTTTTCAGGCTGCCGATGACGCTGTGAGCGAATTGAAACAATTGACGTTTTACAATCAGGCGAGTGCCGGTGAATAGCAGTCTTCTCGAATCCACGGGGAGAACAATTAACTTTCCACAACTTACGAGTGAGTCATATTCATATCTTTCTGTTTTTTTATCTTCTCGTTTGTCGGAAATTCTCATCTTGACTTTATCCGTTATTTTTTTTTTTTTATTACTTCGAGGAGAAAACAAAAAGTATCGACCGATCGAAATTTCATGAAAAATGCATCCTCGCGGTTATGCAAGTCGGTATAAGTTGCAAATTTTTGTCATTTCAGGCAATGAAACTCGAAATTACACGATGAAGTAACGCGGCTCTCGTTTTGAAATAACGAAGAGCGTTACTTTCTCGATGTGATAGCCATCACTGTGATAACCAAGGGGGCCAAATGATTGGGACAATAAGCCTTTGCGAAATTTAATCTCGTAAGGGCTGATGTATCGACAAAGCTGCCGATGAGTGCAGAGAGAGAGAGAGAGAGAGAGAGATAGTTCCCATTTTTCCATCGCCAGGCATTAATTTCGTCTGAGGCTCATTCGATGAGAGATGATAATCTATGACAGTTGACTGCAGAATCGTTCGACGAAACTCAACCATTGTCCTTTCTCTTGTACGAAAGATCAATCGTTCTCAGGGAGAAAATATAACTAAAGTTTTCGTTACTGACTTAAGCAGGCGTGTTTTCTCTCGGGCGCGCGTATCGATTAGAGACTCATATGGCAGCATAGCAGATTTATTTTTCTAGACCGGTCGATGCTTCCGTTGAAAGCAAATTTTCTTTTCACGTGTCAATTTGTTCCACGTGAAAAAAAAAAAAAAACTAATTTGTCAAGCTTCATCGAAGAAAATACGGGGAAAGTGACTTTGTTACCACATGAGTCTGTTTCACGCATTGCCGGTCCTTCCTGTACCACGTAATGTTGAGGAGGCTGTTCGTTTGCGGGACGGATCCAGTCAATTTATGTTCTCAAAATCAGAATTAGAACTGTAAGGTTTCGTTTTAACGCTATTCGATGGTAAATCGCATCGATAGCAACGCATGAAAATTATAGCAATATACTTCTGTAAGTTTTTGAAATATTAACGCTTATATTAAAGCCTGTATTTTTTTTTTTTTTTTGCCCTCATAAGTTTCAGTAAAAATCTGAAAATTGTCTTGTGGCATTTTTTCTGATAAAATAGCGTGCACCAAAAAAAAAGAAAATCTTCGAATTCCGGGGGGTTTTTTTTTTTTAGAGCGTTTTGAAAAATTATGAGAAAAAAATTTTTCGAAAAATAATTTTTGTTTTTCGGCAAGTGCGAACGTATATTTTTCGGATATTATTTTTTAGAAGAATTCGCATTGTTACGAGGTTTCGCGTCTCAAAATTCGAATGATCGATAGTAATCGATTCAGTCGAGCAACCAATTTGGGAAATTTTCCAAAGAAATTTCGTTATTTCCAGCTTCCTCCTCTGGTTTTCGATCACCGCATTCTTCCTTGTACATAGCCTGAAGCTTCTTTATGTCCTTGTCACTGAGTTCCATGCGTTGACCAATCTCGGCGCCTTCTTTCTGCAAATGCAAATTTCAGAATCGTTAAATTAAAAAAAAAAAGAAATTAAACAAACAAATAGCCAACAGATCGAGATCAATTTCGCTGTGTCCAAGTCCAACGACTTGGACGTTTAGTGATTTATTTTTATGAAAAAAAAATTAATGAAATATTAATTTGCATTCGTGAAAAAATATATAACGTAGATATAAAATTTCATCTCGACAAGGGAGTATAAATTTAATTTTTTTATTTCAAAATCTGGTGGTTTAGGAAAAAACATTTAGTACGTATTTTTTATTTTTTTATTTGAATCAAAATTGCCGTTAATATAACAAATTAAGAAATATAACATTATGACGTCACGCTGTTACGCTATATCTATATATATATATATATATATATATATATATCAAAATCCGTGAAATTAAATTGCCTATAACAGGTGGATCTGTCATTTTTAACGAAAAATAAAAAATACGTCCTCATTATTTTTACTAACTCTACATTACGCGCCCCAATGATTGAAAAAAAAATTTCATTCATACTCCTAATTGGGAGTACGGATGAAATTTTTTTATTTCAAAATCTGCTAGTTTAGGAAAAAAATATGTAGTACGTATTTTTTATTTTTTCATTTGAATCAAAATTGCCGTTAATATAACAAATTGAAAAATTTAACATTATGACGTCAGGCATGTTACGCTATATCTATATATATATCAAAATCCGTGAAATTAAATTGCCTATAACAGGTGCATCTGTAATTTTTAACGAAAAATAGAAAATACGTCCTCATTATTTGTACTTACTCTACATTATGCGCCCCAATGATTGAAAAAAAAATTTCATTCATACTCCTAATTATCGTTTTCGTCAAAATTAAAATTTTTACTCGAATTCCGTGGCCTTTCATTTGCATATAAGATTATGTGCGAAAGAATATTTTATTTATACGAATAAAATTGTATCTACGAGGGGGAAAAAAAAAAAGAAATTGTTCGTACAAATCAATTTTTCCATTTCAACAATTGCTTACCAGAGTCGTGATGGTGGGTTTGCTATTTTTTGAGAACGCGTAACCGCTGTAATGCATTATGCTTCCATAATCGTATCCAACGCCGTAGTCGGTCACCATATTTCTTTCGTACTTGTTGAAATTATGCTCTCTCCCTGCAAAATCACGTAAATGATGTGAGGTCGATGTGAAAAAAAAAAAAAAAAAACAAATGCGATGCGAGCATTCGCGCAACTTTAAGGTCGAGCTCGAAACTTATATTTTCCTGAGAACCTTTCAAATTTATTTTCACACGAAATTCTCTGCATCGTTATCATCGAATGGAACTACTTGAAGGAGTAATCAGCGTGTGTAGCATTAAAATATCACGGCGAATGTCTCTCCTAGTACATAATTGATTTTACCTGACGTAATAGACACGCTTATATTTTTACTACGTAATATATTATAATATTAGGGTGGTCCTTATTTTGGGTTGAAATTTTATTTCACAAATTCAAATCCAAATGGTTAAATAAAAAATATCTGAAAAAGCTGTGGCCTGTAAGTTAACGGCGAGGGGTGCCCCGGCAAGCACGAAATGGTCAAAAAAAAGGCATTTTGTGCTGCAGCGATGTCTTTTCCCATTTATGAGGCATTTTTTTTTACAAACTGTTTGATTATCAGCATAGTTATTCAAAATTATTGGAGTCATCAATTAAATATGTTAGAATTTTAGGATTTATCAAAAACACATGATTAGGCGGTGAGATTTCAAAGGTAAAATGATTGAAAACTTATACTTTATACTTGTTAAAAAATATCCTTGTTCCATAGCGTATTTATGAAAAAAAGTTTTGGTTCAATAACTTTAAATTTAGGAAACTTGAAGCAAACACAGAAATTTTTCGAAAATTTTGAAATTTTTATGAAATCTGAACCCCTTGAGCGATTATTGCAAAATTCGATATGGAATATATCCTTGTCCCGTAGCGTATTCATGAAAAAAAAAAAAAAAATTCGGTTCAATAACTTTAAATTTACGAAAGTTGGAGCAAACACAGAAATTTTTCGAAAATTTCAAAATTTTATAAAATTTCTAACCTCTCAAGCGATTCTTGCCAAATTCAATACCAAACGTCCTTGTCACCTGGCCTACTTATATAAATATTTTCAGGTGAATATCCTTAAATTTACCAAAATTAGAGAAATCACGGACATTTTTGAAAAAAAAAAACTCAAAATCATCTAAATTCGGACATTGGTTATACATTTTTTTGACAAATTCCGAACACGTTGGCATCAAAAACTCCAATTTTTTTTTCACGAAAACAAAGCTTCCTACGCGAGGAAGCGATATTATTGAACAGTTGTTTATAACAATCTGAAAAAAAAAAATGTTTTTTACTGTATATTCAGAATAATTAACATTTTTTTTCATAAATCGTAATATATCTGATCGTTATTTATCATGCACATTTTTTTCCATCAATGTCCCCTGATTGTTTATGCGTCTAATTGAAAAAAATTGAAGTACATCGTGGAAAAAAGTATTATTTTAATTTTTTCTATGCTGCAATGAGATCGTTCCATTTTGACGAATTGAAAAAAAAAACACAAATTTTATTTTATTTTCGCTAAATAACTCCGCGTGCTTGATAAATTATTTAAAGGTGATATGTTTTTTTCGAGATTTTCAAGAAGTCATTTCGAAGACATTTTTAATAACCTTTACATTTCGCAAAGGTAATCCGTAAATTCTTAACCCCTTCATCGTTGGCAGAGAGAATTCGACAAAAAGTGTCCAAAATGGCAGGACGCACTATTGCGTCAATGCCAACGTGAAGTTAAGTAATGTCAACGTGAAGGTAAGTGAAAATATATCCAAACTTTCGGTCATACTCTCTATTTTTCAACTCTTTTTTTTTTAAACATCATCGAAGCCCGCAAACAATTTTCACGAGTTTTCGAGATGCTAACCGTTAAATTAGGAGCCCAATAAAAAAAACAACAACAACATTTGGAAAATCCTTTTTTTTAATCGTATAATTGGTGAGTTCATTGATATTTAAACTTTACCCTCTTTGATATTCCTCCAATGTATCTTGACGTATTCGTCTCGATTGGCCGTGCTCTGCTGATGATAAAATCCCAGAGCATGAAGAAGCTCGTGAACGATCGTACCGTGTCTAAGGCAACCCTTTTTCTGAAGATTCAAAACTTGTCCCTTGCCCCTTCTACCGACCGACGACCAGCAGCCCGTCGCGGCGCCCTTTATCAAAACATAATCCTTGTCCGTCTCGTTGTATCGTCGAAATCTCAAACAAGTTCTTCGATGATACTCCTCGATGGCCTCTTTGATGAGCTTGATTTCATCCTCGTCTGTAAGATGAAAATTTTATTTTTTTCCCCTTCCCTGCAAACATCGCGGTCCACTACTCGCAATTAACGCGTAATTACGCGCATTGTTCAATGTGAACACGAAGCGATGTGCATGCGTGTAGAAATTTCGGTCGAGCCTCTCGTCAGACAACGAGATTACGATAACGATACAAAAGGTAAGTGTACCAGTGGCTGCACACCTATGAGGGACCGTTCAGATTGCTATACAAATTTAGGACGTAAAGCCTCATGCGTTCTATCAATGGACTCCGAACACCTTGAATGCTATGATTTCGAGTTTCTAAAACACATGCAATGCTCATTAAATAATTGCGTAATTCATTACTCGTATCGCGAGAAAGGTGGAAAGCTGAAATGTACCGGTGTCAGGACAGCGCTTATTCGCTACCTCCCAGCGGTCGGACGCGAGTAGACCCAGTGTCCGCATAATACGATATTCGAACACTCAAAAGTCCGAGTTAATGAGCATCGATTCTCAAATCTCGATAGAATTAGCTTTTGGAACTCAATAGTGTATCACGATAAAATGGCTACCGATTAGTTCAAAACACAAAATTTCAATTTGATCAGGAATAAGTCGAGAATTAAATTTTGACACGGTGTCACCCGTCCCGGCATGTCATGTAAGTAAGGACACCGATCGCGAAACAGATGAATGTCGTACTGTGCGGCTACCGGGCCTATCGCACTATACTTGCGTCTGTACCAATCTCCGAACGGTGTCTCGATAGGAGTACAGCTTATGATTTGCTTGTCCCAATAATAGAACACGAAGATTACATGGTTCAATTGAGCTTTACGGAAAGTTTAACTGCTGCATGGAAAACCCTACTTTTTCCTGAATAAAATGAGCTAACGTGAATGTCCCGAATTATGACTGTGTACCGAATAGTGTTCTTCCAGTCTATTTCTTATTACAATAAATTCAATTCACTTCAATTTTTCCTCAAAATTATTAACGAAAATAATAATTATTTCGAATTACATTTCAAGTAAGCTCCTGTAAAAATGAAATTTTACACTATAGTAAAATTATCAGTTTCCAGAATGAGAGGATCGCACGTTATTCTTTTTATTGGTGGAAATTGAAAAAAAAAAAAAAAGAAAATGATGCAACTCATTTTTTCACCCTTCTCCCCATATCCACAGTTTTGGGCAAAAATTACAGAAATATGCATGCAAAAAAAAACACGGAGACTCACTAAATTCCTCGTCTTCGATGTATATTGGTACTATTCCGCCGGGCCATCGTGTACTCTCGCTAATAAGTCCGTTCTTTGTAACGTCACCGTCGCTCGGATACAGCATAATGTCACCCTCGAACAGTCCACTCAATTCCCACGCGTTTTCCTTGTCCTCGGACGTCCATGATTCAATGCGTTCGGCTGTAATTTCAAATTTAAGTATATTACAATCCAGAAGAACGTTCGTATTCTTGGACTACTTTTTTCAATAAAAAAAACCTTTCCTACAAAGTTTATAAGGAAAAAAATCACTTTCGTCACCAAATTTTGCCCAATATATGATATTAGTTTCGTTGTTAATTCAAAAAAGGTTCAAAAGGCAATGTTGATCGATTTGCTTTTCATAAATTTAATACGACGTACACAAAATGGCTTTAGTGGAAAAAACAAAAAATTAATATCGTTTTTGGGATTCGAGAACACAGCAAGATCAATAAATAATGTTCCGCAACCTAGGTTAACACATTACAGGATGCTCAAAATTTAATTAAGTATGCTTAAACTGAGATATTCCTATTGGGCAAATTTGCAACTTTCTACGGTCTTGAATACCCAAAGAACTTTACGACGATAAAAAAAATTCTTCCGGAACAAGCCGTTCCGGAACGACTCTTCCTGGGGGTATAAAAGTCCACTGAGTGACAACTCTATCCCAAAACAAAAATCCCGGGACAACTCTTACAGAGTTCAACTCTACCTGAAACAAACGTCCCCAAACAACTCCACCGAACTAACGACTCTCCCGGAAAACAAGTCCCCCCGGAGAATAACCTACCATCACGTGATAAGTCTCTTGATTACCAATAATTTTCTAAAAAGGCAACTCTACCGATGAACAACTCTCCGGAATGACGAGCCTACCTGGTATCATTGCTACGTCCTACGAAGTATGCTATACCGCGCATGCGTAGCATATATGCTTTGTCCATCGAGCGCATGTTCTCAGGTAGACTTGTCGTTAGGGAGAGTTGTCTCCCGGTCGAGTTGTCATTTCCGAGAGTACATTCGACGGGAGAGTTATTTTTTTTATATTGTTGCTTCCCAGAGGCTTGTATTCCGGGAGTTTTGCAATTCGATATAGAGTTACAATCCCGTAAAGTTGTCACGAGAGACCTATTTTCCTGATACAGTTATTGCCCCTTATAGAATTGTTCATACCGTCTCTTGGCTGAAGACTCATCGTAATATTTTTGAAATAGAGCTCAGCATACTGCTCTTTAGAACTATTTTGTCAAAAAGTATCCCATATATTTCGGAATTACGTCACAATTAATATATTCCACACGGTTCATGCATGCTTGACAAACGATTCTATTACCTATCGCTCGGGCATTATAATCCTGGTCGTAGACACCTTGGTAAGGAGACTCCGGTGGTATCGGTAGACCGCGAGTGTCCCGAATAATTTTGGTCGGAAATCCGGAAGTCGCGACTATCGCCAATGCCGATATGATTAAATATACACGAGGAACGATCATGATTTTGTTTTTTCTGTTGCTCCGAAACGAATCGATGGGTCTCCGCGCGTTACTGTGACATCCCATCGTAGAATCCTGCTGAATTTATATACGCCCTCGCGTTCATACGAAAACGCCTGGTGCTGACATATCTATATGCATCAGCGCGCGTGTCTACTCGACGACCGGTGAATTCGCGAGATAGACGATACGCGAAACGTTTATCGGAGTAGGTTTCCTCTAATCAGCGTTGTTTGAGGCAAAATGAGGGAGAGAAAAATCGTGTTACGGATTAAAACATTATCCGCAGATCTGTATGCGCACGCTTTATCGTTCCGATGATTATCATATTTATTGCGTTTCACCCTTTTTCATTCGCTTTCTTTTCACACTTTTCAAACTCCATCAACGGATATCATCATCCGGACACAAAGAAAGTTCCAATCGATTCTGTATTTTTATCAAATATCGTTCAGTGAATGATTTATTGGCACTCAAAAATTTAAACGCATTTACAATAATAACAAATGAGTGAATAAATAAATAAATAAATAAATAAATAAATAATATGTATATAATAATATATATACATATCTGTGTTTGATGAAATTGGGTCAAAAATTTTGTATTCACGGGACGTTCAGTCGTGAAAAAAGCTGATATAACCCAAGACGTTCACCTCGTTGAATGTAAATTCGTTTTTCTCGTATCTACGCGAGGGCTACGCGCCATTCTTCAACGAGCCATCGTCAGCCCTCCTTGCCGAAAGAAATTTGAAAGTTTTATAATTTTTTTTCCAATCCCACGGTAAAATCACAGACTTGAGAGTCACATTCGATAATTGAAATTCCTCAATCGCGCTGAAACGGTCCAAAAACATATTTTGAAAAAAAAATCGATTTTTTTTTTTTCATAAAGTACACTACTTAATTTTAATGAATTTTCATCGTTTAGGATTTATACATCAGTGATTCCAAGCGATGGGTACAATGATTTTTAGAGGATACGAGTAAATCTTGTTTCAGCGAGTTTATTTAAAATTTTTTTATCTTCCGGTATAGAGGTGAAAAAATAGTATGTATAGGTGTATTTACGCTCGATACGCAATCAGATATTGAATGAACGCGATCGATAAATCGGACATGAGATAACCCTTATCTGCCAATCATAATGAAGATTGATCGTCGAGGAAATTCCAACAATCGTTTAGGTATACACAAAAACTTTGATTAAAAAAAAAATATATATATATATATATACATATATAGATTGGTTTTTATTTATCGCATCCCAACGATGTCGCTCGATGTGCGAAATATAAAATATTCATGTCACGAATATATTGACGTTCTATACGGGGCATTCCGGATCAAAACAACAAGAATCTTTCCCAAAAAAAAGAACGTTTTTCTCAGTATTTTGTAGAGCAATGAATAAAAAAAAAAAGTAATTGGCAATTTCCAAATTTTTCGAAAAATTCAATGCTGCTTGATACAATCGAATAATCGTTCGAATATTTTTGCAGTAAATTCGTGATTAAAAGTAAAAGAAAAAGAAAACATTTGAGAAGAACAAAGATTCACTTATTTTATAATGAAATTTTTACAATTATTTCATATGGAATGAAATTAGTTTTACTACAAGAATTCCCACCTTTTTGCGTTGATAATTTTTTTTTTTTAATATGAAATTGAGTATTGACAAAAAATTCATACTCATTTTTCGTTATGCTGCTTGTACGCAAGAATTGTCTGCAATGCCGCGCGGACAAACCGATCGCGTCTGACAGTGTCTTCGCGCATTTGGACTATCCGTAAACCCTTTCGTTCCTCGATGGCATAAACCATTTTTAATTTAATTTCATTGCTGCAACAGTTGACAAGTTGGCTACTGAACGGTAGTCAACTGCTATTATGGGACAAACACTCAGAACAAATCAAAGCAAAGAAACTTCAGCTACTAAATTCATTTTTAGGGGGAGTTTATTTGATATTCTATTCAATTTTTTAAATGATACCCATAACGCAAACGATTTTTTTTCACTTATTATGTACGATATTTTTGAAAAATAGTGAAACAATAAAGTGAATATCCGTTTGGGACCCAATTTAAACATGAATTAGAATGAGAAAATTCTAAGATCATCTTGTTTAAGACACAAACCGATCCTCTGGCAGCTGTGAGCGCAGAAAATTTTTTTTTACCATCAGCAATTATTCATCATAAATTCGATAAAAAGGAAAAAAAAATGAAAAATCAAATGCGGCGGATCTTCCACTCAACCTATAATTCTCATCTTTTGACATAATTTTTTTTTCTACCTAATTAACTATTTCAGTGGCTCGTTGGAAAATCGATTTTTTTTTTAACACCCTAATATGCATGCATGTGTACGTTAATGCAAATATGAAAAATAAATACATACATATGCATGAGCAGGAATAAAATTATAATACAGTATAGGGTATGCAGAAATCGAGAGAGAGAGAGACTCGATCACGGTTATATATACACATATAATCCGGTATAATCGAGTAGTATGAGGAAGGCGCCAGGTCGTTTTCGGTTGTGTTGCTCCTCTCCTTGCGTTTTTTTTTTCGGCAGAGAGGCCCGTTGAAGATGTGGGTCAGAGTGATTCGGTAGCCGTCACGACAAGCCGCGTAATATGCCACAGCATGCCCAAAGTCTTATCTCGAAATTGTACCGAGAGAGCATACGGTAGCAGGGCTCTTTTTGCTTTATATGCTTCATTTTTACCTCACATTTCTTCTTTCACTCTTATATGCTCTCCTATTGCCTTCTCTTGGTGTGTGCGTGTGTCCGTGTGTGTCTTGTATTAAAAATAACTATCGCACGATCTATCGAACGGATCGTTCATCGTAAGATTTTTTAGAATTTTATTTTTCGATTCGTACGGATATCGAGGGGCCACATCATTTTTCCGAATATCAATATAACGAATCGTCATTTTACCGAAAAAAAAAAATTGGGATAACAATGATTTTCGGTTGAATGACGATTCGGCGCATATTTTGATGTTCGAAAAATCGATAATTAAACATGAAACATATAGGAATATTTATATTTTAGACGTGGTAAAAGCTCCATGTTCCGTTAAACTTGCCAAGAAATATGGCAAAATGATCGTGGCGACGGCCACATTCACACCTAAATCTACAAAAACAAAATTATAGGAAAACGTTGAAAAAACGTCGGTAACGTGACCTGAAACTTTGCAGCGTTAAAAAAAACAAACTTTTTTCGAGATTCGAATCTTTCCAATTCAAAAAATTCTCCAATAGATGCCAAAGTCCAAGGACTCTTTTATAGCGTCAATCCGTCATCGTTAATATAATTCCCAAAGTTCTTAGGATGGATGAGCGTTGGTGACTGCCGTGCACTGGCTTGCACACGCTGATGACTATACTGCGATGAGCGGGAGACAGTTTTTCTGAGTTTTCGAAGGTAATACGACTGGAAAATTTTGCTGCCTTTGTCAGCCAGGTTTTCCGGAGTTTCCCTGTGCCCTCGTGCAAATTGCAATAAAGCAGTGCATTGAGAAAGATGCGGGCTGCGAACGATACTCTGGGCGGGGTCTGAAGAAATGGAATTGGAAATGAGAACTCGAATGGGACGTAAAATCCTGAAAATTCATGTGATGACTATAATTGATAAAACAAATTAATTGATTTAAAAAATACAAGGTCTGGCGGAATTCCGTGATTTATCGATGACTAATTTGGCAGAAAATCACACCTCGTGCTCCGGCACGAATACATACCCCATCTTTCTCTATAGGGCTTGGCATGCGATCTTTGATACATTAACAATGACCAACGAGGATGATAATGAGTCCCAGGCTCACGTCCAACAGAGGAAAAATTTTATTCGATGTCAACGAAACTTTCTTATGGATTTCGCGAAGCAAACGTCTCTTTGCTATTACGAAATTTTGATCGTGACAAATGAGATTTGTTAACCATTATCAAAAATTCATACCCTAAAAATAAATTATAAAATTTTATTTCACACAAATTCAATCTCGTTTCGCTCAACCGTAATTCCGTTACAACGACTGAACATTCATTCTACCATCACCAATCAATTATTCGTATAGGTTAAATTAAAAAAAAAAAACAAAACAAAAAAAAATTTCAAAGTTACAAATTTCCCACTATTTTATTAATTTATTTGTCAATTTAATTCCTGAATCAAAAACGTGTCTTTTACTTCGGAGATTCATCTCGCCGTTATACGCCACTTATATGTACAATTTCGTTCGAAATTCACGACTGTAACAATGGGTTTCCTTATCGTTCGTTGCTTGAATGAATTTTTTTCTCTCTCCGAAGCTCGTAACTCGCTGTGAAACGGTTTTACACCCACACGACGATACGAATCTCGCGATTAATCTTCGCCCAACGTGTTTCCGTTCTCCAGCTGTATGAGTTTTATCGGCTGCGTCGAGTTTGCGGATGAGGCCGCGTACTGCTCATACGCGGAAGGCGCAGCAAGGGCCTCAATCTATCTCCCTCTCTCTCTCTCACATTTTCACTGTCCTTGTTTTGATAAGGAAAATGTAGACCGAGGCCTTTACGCCCAAGCTAAAAGACAAAAGTAAATCATAGTGCATGAGCAGACCTGATCTCTCTCTCTTTCTCTCTCTCTCTCTTTAGAGTAGTCCTTGCACTCAGGTACCTATCAAAGAATATTGTGAATTGGAAATTTTTTTTTTCCTGAAACACTTTTTTCTTAAGCCGCAAAGTAGCAGATCTCGTTGCCGACTTTTCCGCAAAAAAATTTTGTTTTAAAAATCGCTGTTTTAGTATAGGATATACGAAAAAAAAAAATCTTCCAGTCACAAGTTTAATTGGAAAACGAATTTTCTTAAATACTGACGAAGTGATTCATCTAATGATCCATTTTTTTTTACACGAAATTATCAGCTTTCGTTAGATTACACAAATAGGTATGGTCGCGTGATATTTTATGAAGAAATTTCGCATCAATGATCAGCACGACTCCACGTCAGCTTAGGATTCAACCGATCAGCTGACAGAGCCCCTCTGCTACGAGTGTTGCAGTAATTCGTACGAATTATGAGTATTTGTGAATATGAAACTGCCCGCCCCTATTATTCCCGTACGTCGTGAAATCATATTAATTATCAAAATCAATTAAGATTTATATGATTATATGATACATTTATTTAAAAAGTTTCAACAGTTGCGAGGTTAGCTGAGGTGAAGTGATTCAATGGACTAGTCAAATATGTCAAATAGATGAAGAAAGGACGAAATTACTTTAAAAAAAGAAGAAAAATGAATTCGAGTACTAAAAGCATTGCTAAAATATTCGATCAAATGACTAATCTGCCACGAAGGACTTTGCGGCAAACTTTGCGGTAAAAAAATCTTCTGAGATTTTGGGAAATTCGTCAAAAAAAGTATTCCCTTCAGAATTTAAAAATCACATATTTTTACACGTCTAGTTCAAAGAATTTTGTATAGCTCCATTGAGAAAAATGCATTTTTGTATATTCGGTACACAGTGACAAATTTGTATTCTTTTTTTTTTTATCATCGCAGATCATGCTATCAATCTAAAATTTATTTTTCTACGATGAATGCGAGAGTTCTATCATTAATTCGGTATTTAATTAGACAAGATTTGTTTCATTGATCGAGCGTCAACATTTTACGAACTAATGAATCTCCGGTGTTCGAATTCGGGTAAAGAAAATTTTCTTAATATTCGACGAAAATCATATATACTGCATTACAAAAGTCCTGAAAAATCTGTGCTTTATCACGAGTTTCACACTCGCGGTTAGGAGGTGAACGGGAGAATCACTTTCTGGCCCCAGGTCGACAACTACTTTCGAGTCTCTCCCATTATTTTCTCTCTCCCTCGTATCACAAGAAGGAAGTGCCTACTTTTAATGCAAGATATATACATTAAGCGCATGTGCTACGGGTGTCCGGTAAAACTAGTCCCGAGATTGTAAGGAAATCAGCATTGGAAAACAAACGCCGATCAGCTTGCATTTATCGTATTAGTTAGTTTATTGCATTGCGGTGCTATACACCGAGAAAGACGAGCTACGTTGGAATCAATAAATCGGCTTTTACAAAGTGGCAAACATATCTATCATTTAGACAACAAATTTCCAAAGTACAGAGATTAATATTATGCGTGATTAATATGGCAATCGTCATCGAGAATAATGTATTCACAAAATAAACAAATTATGCGGTACTGATTTTAAGTATCGGATAATATGATGTATTATTTTTCGAAGTTACTATTCCGAAAGAGCTTTCGATTGTTGTGTAACTCTTGGAGTAAGCCCTTCTAAAGGTGATACCCCACTCACCAGGATTGGCTCTTGCGAAATCACATTTTGGCCCGTCGAAATTCGCGAATTTTTTTTTTCCAACAATGACTCGAGGGCCGTCTGCGAAATACTTCAGTCCATATAACCTCCCCGAATTTCAAGCTGATAAATTAAACCCTTTAGGAGTTAGTAGCCAGTGACAGAAGTCCAGAGACGTACAATATGGTATACGTACACCTGAGTCCCCCCCTCCCCCCCAAAAAGGGTTCCGTTATTCTCCACGTGAATTGAGAAAATTTAAAAATCCACTGAATTTAAGGACATACAGAGGGCTCTTGATGAGGGAATACGCGGATATGTAAAGCAGTTCATGAGAATTTGGACCATCATTTTGGTTTCAATGTCTTCTCGCTTGAATAAATTGACCGCACAATTAGATAAATCGATGAATTTTTAAAATATGCCCGCGTCTGACATCCCGCCCATTCGCGTCATAAAGGTACAGGGCTGTTGGTATGGACTTTTATTAATAATCTTTATGCAGTTGGGAATGATCCAATTATGACGTTCCTGGATTCATTCCAGCTGAAAAACAGTCGATTTTGTGATGAAAAAAGTCCAGTAATGCGTTTTTTTTTTTTTTTTTACTGTCAATCAATTACGAGGCCTGAACCTAAATGGTCTGTAATTCGAGTATCATCATTATCTCGGATTTCCGGACCTCCGAACGGTTTAAATTTGCCTCTTGTGCCAAATTTTCACCAACGCCTCCTCGCATTAGGCCAGAGAGCGATAACTCTCCCATCAGGGCATCTGTAAGGATGCGAGAATCTGTGTTGTTTTTTTTGTTCTTTTTTCTCGCTTGCGAAGATTTTACGAACCCCGTTCCAAGACTCCAGTTAGAGAGCTGCTTTTGCAGGTGATCGCGATGAGCGAATGTCACGACGGGTTTTTGGACGTGTATGCCGTACACAAGACGCGAAATAGAGAGGGACAGAGAGAGAGAGAGAGAGAGAGAGAGAGAGAGAGAGAGAGAGAGAGAGAGAGAGAGAGAGAGAGGTTGGCTGAAAGCGTTAGATAAATTGGGCTAATGTTTCGCCGTGACCGGCTCTACGTGGCCAAAAAGAAAAAGAAAGAGGAAACAGAGAAAGAAGGTATGAAAAAAAAAATCTCGAACGAGAAACGAATTGAACGATCGAATAGTTCGCTGGTTGGTGTGCTTGGTGCCCGCGGTTCTCTCGCGGGGCCAACGACCCTGCCGTTCCAGATTCGGTAGAATCTCCTCGTAGCCTAAATTCTAACCGGACTTCTCTCCGAACATCGCTGAATAAACGAGGAGGACTGTATCAACATCCCTATTCTCTCGCGCTTTCCTCCTTGAACAATAAAAAAAAGCATCGATTGTAATCTACGTACTCCGAATAGTCGATCTGGCGAGCCTACTATGGCCCCATTAATGATAATGTATGTAAAGATAAGACAGATCGATCGGTGTAGTTGAAGGATTTTTCGCTGCAAGGGATTTCATTCAATTCAGCAGGCTTATAAATCTTCAGAAGACGAATCCCATGATGTCTATTCAGTTTTACCATCAGCATTCATTCATATTTTGTCGCCTGAATAGCTCATTTATTCATTCGATCTCTGGATTTAGAATTCTTAATTGACTTCCCCGATAAGGGGTTGATCCTCATCGTATATTTTTTTTTTTCGTTGATTTCACGTTATATCGCGGTGGTATGTGTACTCGCTTTATTGAAACGCGGAACGATACAGCGACGCGCCATTTATTTAGCGCATATACATAAGTTTTTTTTTTTTTTTTTCTTTATCTCAGACCCCGGGGCAGTAGGTGGTTGATCGCCGCCCGTTGCAAATCGAGAATGTAGTTCCTATTGAATTTTTATAGTCACCATCACGAATTGCCATATTCGTCGTTTTATTAATAGTACACAGTGGTATTAGACGAGTAGAGAAAAAAAAGTCTGACAAGAGAAAGAGAGAGAGAGAGAGAGAGAGAGAGAGAGAGAGAGAAATAGAGGGAAAGAGATATTTCGCTCTCTTAGAGACATTGGTTGGGTCCAACGTTCTGCCTGACGGAACGGCTACACTCACCTGATGCCATTGGCCATAATGAAACCAACGAATATAACTGTATTAGAGATCCGTTACCGTTCATTATAAACGCGTATGTACCAAACGCTTGGTTGGCCTATTGTCGAATAGCTCTAGTGTTCGATGATTACTGACAAAGTTGGCGAATTCATCTTTGGTGGCGGGGGGGGGGGGGGGGAGAGGGGGGGGGTGATGAATTGAGAGAAGAAAAAAAACTGAGCTATATGCCTCGAGACGAGTTATATCGAAATGAAAAACCGTTTGAAATGACAACGAGAATAGTTTTCATAGAATTGATCTGCAAGTTAATTATTTTACAACGGAACAAATGCAATTCTTTATTTTTCAAATGAATGGAGATACTTTTTTTTACAACATTCCTTTAAAGTACGTTTCGTTTTATTAGTTTTTCAATTGAATAGATTTTTCAGGTTTTCACGTCCCTATCACTTTATTTTCGCTTTCATTTTATTGCGTGAGATCCCCCCATTCTTTACCAATGCACGTCGCATTTGCACGCGGATACAGGGAAACTTCGAAAAACTGAGCCTTATTTGTTCGAGAGATTATTCGTTCGGAAGAAAGCAAATTAGATGTAAAACGTAAACGGGAGAATAAAAAATATGGACAACTGTATTAGGGACGTCGATTTTAGGGTATTTTGAGGGAAATTGAAAAAGAAAAATGATGCTCATGTTTTCGATTTCTTAAGGATCAACATCCAGGCTCAAAAAAATGGTCGCTTGCGAAAATCCGCTGCAAAATGTACTTTTATTGGCCTCTCTGTCTGTCTGTCTATCTGTCTCTCTCTATCTCTCTCTCTCTCTCTCTATTTTCCTCTCTCTCTCATTCACCTACAGGTAAATAAAACGCTTACGTGTTCTCGCACGTGCTGCACTTGCACGTGTCGGGTCAATGATCTCAGGCCGGTATCCCTCTCGCTCGATCGCGCTTGCTCTTTGAGTGCCCCTCATCTCGTGCTTTAATTCGCAATTACCCAACGAGCTACGTTGCACACTTTATTCTAAACGCGGAGAAAAGGTTGAATGAGAATCGTATTCACAAAATTCAACACTATATACATATATATGTGTGTATATTAGGGTGGCCCGAAAAGAATCTTAATTTTTTTCAGAGTTAATGTAGTTTAAATCAATTTTGTCTACTTTTTGTTAAAAATTGCAAATTCTACGCGATAGATGGAAAAGCCTCAAGAGGCCTTTTTTGTGCAGCAAATTTCTCATGGAAGAAACTAACAATTTGAGCTGTGTGCTCCAAAAAATTTTAAATGTTATATGTTTTAATGAATTTACATTGACAAGATTTTGACTACATTAGAGACAAAAAGTTCTATTCACTTCAATGCAAGAACAAAAAAATCATCGAACACAGCCCTATATGCGGTCGTGGACCTAAGTCCGATTCAACTTTATAATTGGTTCGAGCCAATTCGTTGAGTCATCATCGTCAATTCATAAATTCGAATTTTCTGTGAATAATTCGACAATTATTATTGGTGCAATGACAGTTGGATGATGAGGCAGATGAGAATCTGCGATTGGATCTAAGTCTAGGAATTTCAGGTTGGCCGAGATTAGGTAAATGTTCTCTTCGCGCGTCATTAAGTTTTTCGAGTTCATTGACATACTGTGGTCTCGCAGTGATATATATACTGTATACCTTCTCCTTTTCACAGTCTCTCCGTGTGATTCGAAGCCTCGTTTTTCTAGATTAACGAGAATATGTACGCGATAGTCATTGATTATATATATATATTGACTCTTTTGTGTCTAATATTTGTAATTAGTAATTTTACACGATCCCGTTGACAAACACTTTAGGCCATAATGGAAAGGATCAAGATATAGATTCTTGGGTCATTCTGGATGACGCGCTTGGCTCTTCAATTTTTGCTACATGAATATTGAAAACATCATTAGTATTCACGTAATTGCGTACATTGAAAAAAAAAAACCTTACGCGACATATGTATTTTATATTTCGTTAAAAACTTTAATGGAAGACAATTTGGATATTGCTTTAAATATATTTCTCTCATTTACTTCATTTATTTATTTATTTTTTCTTTGGAACGCCCAAATTTCGTTACATATTCATTTTTATTTTATTACACGTCTACAAAAATTATTTATATTTAAAATAAATTTTGGAGAATAAATCTTCTATAACTCACGCACATACTCTCGCTAATTCTCATGAGATATTTTTCATTTATCGAAATTTGATTCATACAATTTTCCGCCTTACGAATCACAAAATAAATATACCTGTAAAAAAGAACGAATCGTCGTGGTTCAATTTTTCGGCAACAACAACACTATCAATCATGACTCCGTATAATTATCAAGACAATATAGTTATGTTATTTTTTAAAGTCCGACAAATTTCTCACAGAGTTCTCGCATCTCCATTGCCGGACGATATTCCTTCTCGCATTGTTATTATGCATAATAATTCTCGAAGGCGATAACAATAAGGTTCATCGATTTGTACTTTTACATTTTGATAGAATGGAAAAGTAGGGAAGGAGCGGCAAGGGGAGGGTGTGGGGGGGGGGGGGGGGGAATAAAAATTGTCCCGATAACTCGTATACGTTAAATGAGAATGTGAAAACAGTCTCGGAGTCTCGCGCTCGAGAATGTCGAGTGCACGTGCATTTTTCGCGCACACCAGTGATCGCACGTGTGCTCACTCACGCACACATCAGATAAGTGCAACGAGCAGTCCTGCAGTCGCGAGTGCATACACGCGAGTTCGCGAACGAGGTGAAAATTGTGCGGGGGCGAAAGAAAGATAGAGGTATTAAGATACGAGGCTGTCTCGTGAGAGACAGAGGGATTTGACGGTGGGTGGGAGGGGGGGGGGGGAAGTTTCGTGTTGGTTGGATGCGGTCAGGAGGAAGGTGGCTGAGAAACGAGATGCAGCTCGACGTGTGTGTCGTACGAAGTCCAGAGAACAGGGCGGAGGTGGCCGCACACCAACATCACGGATATTTTTAGCAACATAACAGTTAACCTGCTTTATGCTGCTTTACGATCCTCGATGTGTGCTTGTGGGCTTCGAGCCTGCGCTTGTACAACTATACTGTACATTAAGCTATATAGTCGAGTGCATAATATATATATATATAATGACGTCGAGACGCTGCCGCGTCTTTTGATACGTGTATTATATACAGTTCTTCTTTTTCAGCTGCTTGTTTAATTAAGCCTTTAACGGTTACAATTTAGTGGGACAATGACATCCCATTAAATTGCAATTTTCGCGGTGACATTCAATTTTTTTTTTTTTTTCTCTTTTTTTCATCGATATTATCTCGCGCGTACCTATATACCAGAACTCTCGTTATTCTTCACGAATCATTTGATTGGAGGCAATTGTTTTTCTTTTCAAAAGATTTCAGAGATCGCTCGTTTTTTTTTGCCGCACGGAGTTGTGCATATGATAAAAATGCCGAGTTTCGTGGCATTGCGCCTGTCTCTCAGATATACTATAGACAGTTATAAATGATCAAAATATAATTCGGAAATTGCAGAGGGAATGGAAAATTTTGAATTGCGTACTCGATATAATGCTGAAATGCCAATAATGCTGAAATTTTGCGTCCAGATTTACCGTTCGTAGCTTTATTCATGATCGTTTTGGGTGAAATAAATTTTTTTTTTTTTTTTTTTCAATTTCTTGAGAATCTGCCGTTTTATTTTTCTTACAAACGCTTCAAATTATGCAAATTTTAAGCCATCGAGCTCATGTATTCATACAAATTTTCCTATCAGTATTTGAAATATGCGAAAATGCATAACTTTTTGCCACCGAAATATATTTTTTTTAAATTATAAATAAAATAAAAATACTGACTATGAAAAAATAATGTTACAATTGATAATATATATGTACTACATTTTCGTTTATGGGATTTTAAAGTATATATCTTATGAGCAAAAAAAATTGTCACAAAATATATTATTTATATATTCTATTTAAAAAAAATACATTTTTTTTCCCCATGGAGTCGTACAGCTTTTTCACCAAGCTTGATCTTTCTCCGCGAGAAATGCCAATAAATTGAACGACGACGAAAAGCTTTGTGAAAAACTTTAAATATATTATAAAACGAGGAAAGCATATGTGAAAATTTGAAATTTGATTTTTTTCCGCATTCAAAAGACTCCTAATAAACTCATATGCATTGAGTAAAATTTAAATTATCTCGACTACGAGCTTGACACGTTATTGTATATAGAAACCGAAGAATTTCCGTAATAAAATCTATCGATAGAGTGGAGGCAATTTCTGTCGCGGACAGAAAGAGATGGAAAGAAAGGGCATTGACCTGATGTGGAAGAAAAAAAAATCCAAATCTCACAAACTGATCTTGCAAATGAGAAAGGAGTTTCGGTCAAAAGTCGCGACCTAACATTTTTGTACACTGCCATATTGTACATTTATGTATTTTTTTACTTTTCTCTTTATTATTATTATTATTATTATTATTATTATTATTAAACTACGTTGATCAGAAATTTGAGTACGTTAATTTAGTCTTTTGAGAAAAAAAAATTTTGACATAATCTTCGTAGCTGTATGTGCTATCATCACTTCGAAGTTAATTTACGTTTTATCGAAGCCTTTTTTAATTATGAAAATATGAACATCAGTAAAAAGGGTAAAAAGCATATTGTGATCGAAGAAAAGCGCCTTCCTCGTTTTTCCGCCGATGTACAATCATTTTTGAGCAAAAATTCGATCCGCTCGTAGTTGTCCCATAGCGGCTGACACAGGAGCTTCAGAGCACCATGCCTAGGCGCTAAAGGAGATTCCAGAGACGATCGCGCGAGAGCTTGACTCTATACCGCTCACGGGGGGGGGGATTCCCCTTCTCGTGGACCACTGACCCACTGGGGAAACTGCGGCCTCGCGCACTTGTGTGCGCGGACCAGCTGCCCGCACGGTTTTCGCATCTTATATCGTATTCACGACGAGGAGAAGCTTCGTTTCGCCGATTCGTGTTGTTCAGCGCTAACCCGGGTCGCGAATATATACATAAATGTATGTACAACACCGTATGAGAAATTTCAGGCAAAATCGATAGAATTCTGATCCTGTAACTAAAAGAAAAAAAAAACCTACTACAAGAAAAAAAAATCGCTTCGATCGACACTCTGGCCGTTATTTTCTTGAATAAAAAAAATTCAGGGAATATATCGAACTGGATAAATTATCAATAATTTAAAAAAAAAAAAGTATGTTATTGGGTTAAAATGCTTTTTTTAATTGGTTTTTCGATAAAATAATTCCCACTATTGAAATCCCCAATTCTTATTATTTTGTGATATCATATGTTTTTTTTTTGTTCTTTTCTTTCAAACAACACTTATCACGAGAGTATCGAAAAAGTTAGAGACAAAAATTAATCTCTGTTTTCCTGGAGCCAACCATCCTCGAAGAGATACCCAAAAAATATATTTGTTTTTTCATCTCGAAGAATTCATTGCAATAGTTTCGGAAAAATTTATACCATTCGACAGGATTAATTGTCAACGACCAGGATAATTTGGGTAAAGAATCGGAAAATTTGGATGAAATTTTAAATAAAATTCGCTGCAAGATAGTAAACAGAACGAAAAATGAAACTAAATTCATAAAAATGACGGAGGAGCCTGTCGATTTGGCCTGGAACGTTCCTTATGCACGTAGAGTTCAACGAGATGCTGGTGAGTACATTTCGGTACTACTATACGTACATACATTGCAGACCCGAAGTGTTCTTAACTGGACAGAGAAAAAAAAAGAGAGAGAGAGAGAGAGAGAGAACTAACTTGGCAAACGGTCGAGAGGGAACATTCGTGCAGTTCATTGACCTCTTCATTCTCTCGCTCTCGTTCTCCCTTCCATGCTTGCACGAACTTTGTCTTTTTCTTTTTTTCTTGCTGACTTCTTCTCTGCGAATCTTTGCGAAAGCAACGAGAAACACCACCTCGGGACCCTTGTGGTATAATAAAAACAGCTTGGAGGCCTATACTCCGGTACCCTCCTCCCCCCCCCCCCCTCTCCCCAATCTCACCGATCGAACAAATCCTTTTCTATTATTATTACAAGCATCAATAAACAATTCATCGCATTCATCAATCAACAATTCATCGCATCATCAATCAACAATTCATCAATACAAGCAAGCATCGATAAACAATTCGAAATCAATTTCTAGCAAAATAATCAAGGATCGTTAATTTAAAAAAAAAATAAAAGAAAAATTAATGCAATTCCTGATATAAATATTACACGATTATTGCACAAAGGTACACAACAAAATCACAAACAGATCTTCTAATGATTATTATCGGTTATTGTATTCTTTCAGCATGTGAAAAAATTCGTAATTTTATTTCTTGCGACCAATCATTTGGTATAAAATGATTATCGAACACTCGTGCAAATCTATATATCCCTTCGATGGTCTGTGATTTTTGAAAAACTTATTTTCCGCCATTATATACCGATAGGCAGAAGAACTCCCTACAAAAATAATGAAATCCGAGAAGCATCCAGTGAATAATTTTAAGTGGCTTCATGTATACCATCGAAGCATATACCAACGTAAAGGATATAGGAGAAACGACATAATGAAAATGGTACTTGAAATGGCTAGAAAGAGTTGCATACATCCCTATTATCGTATTATCATTGTCATTATTTTCATTTTATTTACTCCTATATACTTCAAACAAGATGGACTTGACCGTGTCCCCGTCCTGCCATATCTGACAGTGAATTAACAAGAGCGTAGAGCTGACTCGCACTACCAGTTTTATGTATACACGTATATTTTCTAAGCACATTATATATCGTGACAAGTCGCTTATCATCCGTGCGTGTATATGTGTATGTGTCTTTGTATGTGTCTCCATTTATCCATAATTGAATCGGGTAAAACCCCTCTATACCGTTTGCCAATGTATAATTCGATTAAACGAGTCGCAGTTACGAGACACGATCATAGACATGAGACTCACGATTACAGGCCAATTCGCATAGACGGTTATTTAACCGAGACGCGTCTCCAAGCATTTGATAAACCTCATTAAGTTCGTTAAGATCGTAAAGAAAAAAAAATCAATCTTGTTAACCCTTTTTAAGATTGTTTTATTCCTATTCTGCGATTCGAACTTTCGATTTATCGCTACTTTATGACTTAACAATTGATACACCACCTATTACGATATTGCATACTAATGCTGTATTGACCAGCAAAAATGAATTGATATGCTATAGACACAAAATGCACAACGTACTATGCCAAACCCGGTGCTTTCTTCTTTCTCGAAATACAAACCATTTGTAAATAGGACTTTTGTTTTGAAAAATTGCTAACTCGTCACAGGGCCTGCTCGAGTAGTAAAATATACTTATCGTTTTGTTGAAAATAACTTTGTCGTAAAAATTTGAATGCAGTATATTGAAGGAAGCGGCTGTATATACTTATTACAATGGCACACGTAATTTAAAAGATAAAATTTAATCGAAATAATGAAATGTTTGACAATTATGTAACAGAGCTAACCGTTTAAGATTGCCCGGATATAATTTGAGGGAGCTCATTTTTTTCCATGCAAGCCTATACACTCAGACATGTCGAAAAATTCGTATATCGCCTGATACGTAATTGTAATTGCCTATTAATCTCGTGTAGGGATTTGATAACATTTTTCTCCGTTATAAAAAATTTTACCGTGAACATAAAGAAACTAATGACGTCAGCTATTCGTGATAGCTTTACCGCGTGGCAAAACAACACAAAAACTTCGTTAAAGTGTATTTCGAGCTAGGAATCCTATCGCTGGGGGATGGAATTCTCTAAAACAATCCGTCACGTAGAATTAGTTGACGAATTTGAACTATCAGTGTTGCGTGCTAACGAAAAATAAGCCGATCGACCAAGCGGTTCGGTATTTTTTTTTTTTTTTTCATTTGTACAACACAAGTGTCAGCTGTCTGAACCGATTAGTCATTCCGAAGAGAAGATAAATGTTAATACGTGGAAGTGCGTCAAATAGTCAAAATCTCTCGTTCTGATACGGCGGTAGAAGGTTTTTATGAATAAAAATTAGACATAAAGAAAGAACGATCGATCATTCTCTCTTTCTGTCTTTCTTAATTTTAATATTAAAACTACAACGATCGATCCCTCCGCTCACGTATCATTTTCGAACTGTATGTTGCAAAAAAAAAAAATGAAAAAAACAATCACTTGCCCTGCCGGGAGAATCGAGAGATCCCGGTGGAGCGCCCTGTTGCTCGTACTTGCGAGCCACGTTGAGGTCCGTTCTCCGGCTTTAGGCAGAGAACGGGCCTCAACGCTCCGCTCTCAGTCTTTAGGGCACGAGGACGTGACTAAAGGAGAACACGATTGAAGCCTCCTCAAGCATAAAACGTGACTGCGTGCTCTGACACAGACCGCACGTGTCGTCTTTTTATTTTATTTATATTTTTTCATTTTTCATTTTTTTCAATCCATTTAAAGCAACTCCCTCGCTCGTTTCTCTCTCTCTCTCTCTCTCTCTTTTCTTGCATTAAAAAAAAATGTATTATTCATGTGATCGAGCCGTGAGAGAAATTAATTTGAATTACGGAAAAATTTCACCGTATATTTGGCTTCATTCGATCTTAAATATCTGCAATATTTCAAAGACTTGCAACAGAGTTACCCGTTCAGTTGGCTAGATATTTGCCAAGTCAAGACGAATTAAGAGGTAACGTAAATTTTTTAATATCATACGTTTTTATATGATTCTTTATGGGCATTTTTCGTCGAGAGAAAATATCTTTCAATCTTCAATAGCGGGGAAATTTCGTGCCTTATTCTTCAGTATCGATAATCACGATTTATGAGATTCTTTAAAATTGAATTTTGAAAAATCATCTAAAATCAGATACGTTTTACGAATTCTTTTGAAAATTTCAGCAGCCAAAAAGCGTTTAAGGTTTTGATAGTGTGCAAAGCTTTAGCGCGGTAGCTCAAGGAGTTCAAGAGATATGTTGCAATTTCAATTTTTCTAAGGCCTGTCTGCACAGGACATACACACATACACACATCTAGAATTTTTTTCTAAATGCGTTTTCTCGATGTTTTGGCACATTCTGAACACATTGGCATCAAAAACTCGAAATTTTTTGCTTGACGAAAACAAAACTTCCACTACTAGGAAGCAATATAAATATACAAATTTAAATATGTGCATGCATGAAAAGTTAATAAATGTATGTGTTTATATAGATAGGTATGAATTTAAATGCGGATATGTATATCGAGCACGTGTTCGAGAGGGCCGTTATCTATAGCGGATCGCGCAGTGTTATATATATATATATATATATATACGTCAAGAAGATGCGAAGTCAAGCGAGCAAGGTAAGATGAAGAACCGCCTGAGGTTTGTGGAACGATCACTGCCTTTTCCCTGTGGCGTTAAGGTCTCTCACAATATATATACACATACGTGTTTTCGTGCATATGTATATACGTATATATGTATGTTTGCACAACCGGTATTAAGTTGGTGTGTTTGCGATCGAGTTCGAGCGCACCTTCTCTCGGTCATGCACCTGTGAGAGTGAAAGTGTCCTCAGCCCCCACCAAACGAGAACCCTCCATCTCCCTCCTCTCGCCTCACAAACGTGAACCACCTTTGCTCACACATGCATGTCATCGTGTGAGTGATCACACACTCGCGGGCCATACCTGATTTTCTTGTATGACTCGATGATCCGCATCCTCGAGTATCGAGAAGAGCTCTGACTCGATCGTTCACCGTGGTCAGTTGGCTAACCCGCATAAGAGATCTACCGAAATTGAAAATAGACACGCGTCGATGTACACGTTGCATGAACCGGAAAAAAAAAAAAAAAAAATACGATCATTAAAATACACTTTATACTCTTTTCTTTTTCCGTTTCAAACACTTTTTTTTAATTGAACATGCGATTGTAGACAAAGTGTCTGAACCCAATTAAATCTATTGGGCGTTCGTGTGTATAGCGGAAAAGTTTGGTTTACTAAAATGTCGATATCAACATAATTGTTGTATAATAAAATCGATGTTTTTCAACACTTCAATTTACTGATCCCTTTGCCGGAGAATAAAAACACCATACAGTATGAATTTTTCTTAATTCAAGCTAATTTTGATGAATTGATAAAAGTGCATTATCATTTTTACTAAAAAAATACAGCCAGTACAGCAATTATCGAATTTGTGTTTCCGACTTGGAGATTATTTTTCTCGACATCATAGCATCGTTTTTGACGATTAAAAATTTTCTTATTCATGATTAATATTAATATTAGTAATCGGAATCCCTGGATATAGAAAGATGAAACGTGACCATATAAGATCAGAAAACGATATCCCATTTTTGATTGGAATATCCTGCTTTGCTTGTCAGCTTGTCACTGCGTTTTCCTTCAATTCGAATGTCGCAATAATTTTTCAAAATTATTCAAAACCTCATGAAATCTCGACTCCTTTATCAATTCTCTCCAAATTCAATATCAAGCATCCACGTATTCTATTGCATTTTTTTATACCAAATTTCAGCTCGTTACCTCAAAATTTGCAAAATACAGCGCGCGCTTGTAGACATTTTTTTGAAAAAATTCAACAACCCTTAAAATCTTCATGGTTGCATCGATTTTCACAAACAATTTCACCGAGCATAGAGTACTCTACTTGAGTGCAAAATTTCAACCTGATAGCTCAAGTCTTTCTCGAGTTATGAAGGTTTGAATTTTATCAAATTTTTTAATGATTTATACAATTTTAAAAAACCAAAAGCTCTTCAATTCTAATACAAATTTAGTAGTCATTTTTTTATTTCATGACTATCTCAGATTTACGAATGATTACTCCGAAAAAGCGAATCAAAAGGACTTTATTTTTGCCTGTCCTTTTATTTAACTTTTTTGTAGTCATCGCGCGCGAACGATTTTTGAAAGTTGCTTTTAAAAATTGCCTCGGTCCTTCATCTTCAACTATATGTGAAACGACCCGTTGCTCCTTTTCTTCGGGAGGGCTGTCAAAGAATTAGGTCTACCGTTTCGTTATATTATAGCCACCGTAGTCATCGGTTTTTTTAAGGGTCCTTTGTCCTGTGCGGTTAACCTACAAAATTTAACGACTCTCTCTCTCTCTCTCTCTCTCTCTTGCCCTCGCGATTCTCATTCTTTCCGTAGAAAGGTTCGATGAAAAAAAAAACCGCGAGACAGACGAGAAAAAAAAAGGAGTTCGGCAGAATATATATAGTGTGCTTGGTAAATGCACGAGGGCCAAAGGCAAGAAAAGCTGGAGAACGGTGTCGAGGAGTTGCGTTCGGGATCCGCGAGACCCGGTACCAATAAATTTTTTTTTTTTTTTTTAACAAAAAGTAAACCCAAGCCCTCAGGCTTTCTCGTCCTCGTGATTTTCGTCTTCGCTAACGGCGCTTCGACGTTTCGTATTCATTATCTTCTGCAATCCACTTCAAAGAAAAAAAATCATTCTAATCGGTTTTGCCGTTACCGAAACATTTTTTTTTTTTTTCATTTTACACTTGTACAACGCTGTGTCAAAAGTTAAAGCCGGTCAAATTGATGCTGCGTAAAATTACGTCATGAAATTTCGTGTACACTCTCATCGCGTTCATTCGATCCAGTCTATAAAATTTTTCGTCATACGACTCTCCACGCATTAGCGCACGTGCACAATTTTGTCGTGAACAGTTCGGTTCAATATCGCCATTGAAACTGAACAAAAAACTTGATGGATACACGTTCGATCGAATTGGCACGAAATGGTCCATGTATACACTATAGTATTATATATATAAGGCCTCTCGTGTACCTAGCTCGAGCTCTGCTCCTCGTTATTTATGCCTTGACATAAATCCCGCTCTTCCTGAATGTGTGCCTACGGCATATCTCGCCCGCGCACTCGAATCCTCCATACCACCCTACCGGAGAAAGGTTCGCCCAAAAAATTTCGCATTTCGAATTTACGAAAACGCTTCTATATATACATATATGTATCCAAATATACATATATATATATATATAAATTTACACACGTTTATAGATGTCTAACGAGTTTATAATAACGAGCGTTTGGTTTGTACATAATGTGCCGACTGATACGGTATATATAATTGGCGGGACGACTAACCGTTAGAAAAAGAGCCACAGTTATAATACGAAACTTCCTCGGGCGAGATCACTTCGAAAAAGATTAAAAAGAAAAAGCTTGAATAATCCCCTCCAACTGAATTATTCTGCTTCGGTAATTTTGGGCAATGCAGTAAACTTAAGTATATTTTAATTAAATCAATATTCATATTTCTCTATACATTCTTACGGATGCTTAGTTAACTCTCGGTGCTTCTTTTCTTTTTTTTTTTTCAAAAAATTATGAGAACCCCTGCGCATGATAAAAGGTAAAAAAAGAGGTTGCCTATTTTTATACGGCGATGTCTACAGGTGGTCAAACGTTATGGAACATTCTGCCGTCGCGTGATGACCTTTTGCCGTTTCTTCATACATTATCATATAAATGGACATTAGAAATTTCGATAATAGACAAAATTTGCGAGACTTGGACAATCTTGAATGCCAAGATAGAGAGAGAGAGATAGAGATGGGGGAAGTACATGTATATCCCGGTCGAGTCGGGAAAGCTTCGACTTTCGAGTACGTCGACCCCGCCTGTGTGAGTCCCCGGCAGGGACCGGCAAATTAATCGTTCAAACGACGCTTTTTTTTTTCTTTTTTGGCTGAGCCTCTTCGCGTTGTGTTCTTCCATATTCTAAATATGTTCGATATCCTGTCGTCTTGTCTAACCGGTGTATCCCGACATAGAGGTCACAAGACGATCGCCAGACTAGTAAAAAAAAGTGTGCCCTGGCGCTTAAATCCGCGATATTAACATCCGTACAATGTAAAAATGAAAAAAATTATTGTGTTTTGTTTTTATTTTTTAACGCAAAAATTCGGATTCGTCGAAGATTTTATTGTCACTTCGTAGCCCAAAGAATTTGGTTAAATTATCGAAAAGTATATTGAGAAAATTAATCATTACTGATTTTTTTTTCTCGATTATCGAAGTTTATCGATTTGCATTGGGGTAGGAAATTATAGTTTTGTTTGAAAAAAAGATTGAATAAAGGATTATTTATAAATTTAAGAAATTAGCAAAATAATGTAGTGTTAGAATAATCAAATGAACGATTCTCCAATTTAATTTTTTTAAATCCCCCCCCCCCGATGTCCATACACTTATTCTTACAGGACTTTAGTGCATTGGGCAGTAGGCGGCCAGCAGGTCGTTCGGGTTCGACGACCCGTACTGCACAAATAAGATACACGAATGCCTTTGTGCATGTGTATATGTATATCTATATATTTGCACAACTGGAACAACTGGAAAACCGCTCGTGTAGGAAGCATTATTCGAGTATAAAGCTGTTGGACATGATTTACAGCTATTCCGTCAATTGGAGGGGTAGAGGTGGCTTATTCGGGATTTTTGAGATCATTTTGATTTATGAAATTTTAAAAATGAGCGTGGAGACCCTCTTCGATATGCGAAAATAAAGAAGAGATCCAAACTCGCTTGAAGCACGAAAAAAAAATCAGTCAATTTTGCTGAAATAACCTTAATGGAAATCGACTCGATATGAATAAACTTTATACCGATTAGATACAACTTATCGTACCAACAAAAACGCCATCCTCGGATTGTACAAATGACGGACACTTTTTTTTCAAAATTTCTGTTTGATCGATTCGAAACAAATTTATCTGACAAGAGTTTAATATCTACAAGGGGTTCGAGTAAAAAAAAACATGGAATCCAAACTTTCATTGCCATATAAAATTTTCGAACTTGATAATAAAATGTTTCTCCAAGAATATATATGAAAACAATGAAACATTTTCATGATTGAGACGGTTTTTGTGCCGCCAGGTTTACCGGTGCAACGATCTTTCCATTTTCAGCTTCACGCAATGTTCAGATGAGTTACACCAATTAACCACATTGATTCTGCAAGTTTTTTCCTTCCCCGCAACATATGATTCTTCTCGTTAAGAGGGTGTATAGGATTTCACATTTGAAGCTATAATGCGCCGAAGGTACCCTCACCTTTTTCAAAAGAAAATTGGTATGCACAGTTACATTTTACGAAATTCATTTCGAATGGAAATCCTGTACACTTGAACCATAAAGAATCTTCTTACAATGGTTTCTTCGATGCAAGCTAAACCTTACGAAAATAAACAAAAATAAAAAAATAGAAGAATATTTTCACCGATGAAGATGGCTGAAAAATAGTTATTCCACTTATGAAAATGGCGTAATTATTCGCTCATTCTTCGAATAGTTTTCTTCCCCTCATAATTTCCAAAACTCAATTTCAAAACTCGAACCACTTAAGCTATAAAAAAAAAAATGATTTTCGTCGACGAGTAAGGTGTACATATGGTGATACGATGACGCGGTTGCGTATGCTCTGGGCGAGCCAAAGAAGCGGTCTGAGCTCTCGCGGAGAGACGACTATATACGGGGACTGGGTTACGGTGATAAAGCGTCAGCGGCTCAGTAAAGAAAAGAAAGAAAGAAAGAAAGAAAACCAAAACCCGATGAGGAACGTACGTGTACGCATATACGAGTGAGAATCTTGCGGTGGTTCGGTGGGGTAGGCCCGGGTCAACTCTCTAAAACTCGACAGGAGAGCGTCTCTTATATACTTACGCTATACTTACGATATATACGTTGTTGCTCGACGATCCGACACAACGATCATACATATATGCATGGGCCATTTCACACGAAGGGGTACGATATCGGGTGAAAATTTTTCCTTCTACAATTTGCATACAATGAGTTTGAAATGAAATTTCAAAAAATTTTCAAAATCCGTAGCACGATGATGCGATTTTATGTGAGAGATCTTTATCAATTTCTCCTTTCTGAGAACGACTCAAACGAGACCGAAAAGGATTTCATTAGCAATGAATCGTTCCACTTTACGTGAAATAGCTCATATATATACGGATAAAAATAAATATATGCTGATTATACAGGGCATATTGCTGAAATGTTTATGTATACATAGGTATATATTATCTTATTTAACGTGCAGTAGAGATATGCACATATATAACGAAGGGCAGCGTGTCCGCGTCAGAGAACCCTCTCGCATGAAAGATGATCCTCGCGAAAGTGTTTTTAGTCCGAATAGCGAATAGACACCGATAATGACTTGGAGGAAGGATTCCTTGTACTCTCGGAGTACTTTATGCAGCATCTCTACGTGTATATATGTGCGTGTGCGTATGTGCGTGTACATATCGTCAAAGAGATAAGAGAGATACCCGCGTTAATCCTTGTCACGCATTCCGTTCCATTTTATCTTCTTCTCAAACTCGTCAGTGCAGTTGGGTTCAACGTGCCATTGAAAGTTGAAACGAACGTCCGCTTGGAGTTTTTTTTTCTCTTTTTGTTTGTTTGCTTGTGAGGGATAGTATTTTTGATGTAAGCTCAACCTCTTCTATAGGCGTTACTGCGAGAAAAAGAGCCATTATAACCCTTTGATAACGAACGATATTCTTGATATTCCACAAATTTTTAAAAGAAAATTATATTGTTCATCTGTAGGAATGATATTTATGGGGTTAAAAGTTGTGATTTTGATGTAAATACGCGAAAAATGTTATTCCGATAAAATTTTGTACTCTCACGAAATTTCGTATTTCTAAATCGACAGCGTTCTCTCGAGCGTTAATAATAATTCGTATATTGATCCGCGATAACTCGCGTCAAATTTTTCATTCATCAAAGTCCATTATTCGAGCATTGAACTGGCTTCTGCGATGATTGATTTATCATGATATTATCGGTTAAAATTTTTTTCATATGCCTACTTTGCTTGATAAGCTTGCATAGACAGGCCATATGTGAATAAAAATATGCTTTTAGGGAATTTTGTCGACTGAAACGTACACCAGGAATAAGAAAAAGAAACGTACACGACGAGAAATAATTAATTTAGTATTATTGCAAAAAATAAAAATATGTACCGTGTTTTGTGGTTGAATGGCAGATAGCATCTTGATTGGAATCCCTGATTTGGAAATTTCAGTTAAGCTTTCCGATTGGCTGAACTTCAGATCGAGATTATAATACGAATTGTCAATCGGTTTTAAAAAATCTATATTTTTTTAATAATGAAAACAAAGAGTCCTAAAAAATACAAATTTACGAGCAACTATATACGTATCCCTCACTGACGGTTAAAGGATCAATCTTTGCGATTATTCGAGTCCCTTCGTAATCATGACAATGAAATATATATGTGTTAATCGATGGCACAGCACTTTTACCCTATGCATATAATAATGTAGCGTCATACAACGTTATTCAGAACATGGAGCCGTGAAAATAACGCACGAGCGTGTGTGTGTGTGTGTGTGTGTGTGTGTGTGTGTGTGTGTGCGTGTGCGCGCGCACATGTGTGTGTATGTGTGTGTGTATGTATGCATGTAGTACTATATCGATACGAAATTAACATAAGAGGAGAAAGTCGCGCTCGCGGTCGTCGTCCTCTCGATAGCTTCTCAACGCCAGTGGCACATCTGTAATCACGAGAATCATTTATTTTATCGATACTGTTATATTTAATGATTATTGATTAAAAAATTAAGCATAATCCTCTTTGATCCTAACAATGATAATAATAACAATAATTGAAAATTATAAAAATCTACATTTTATAAGCCCAATTCGAAGCCCATAGAGCCCAAACATGCGCCATTGCACTTATGATTCCCGGCTGTGCAATGCAAAAGTGTAAAAGTACAAAAAAAATTTTCGGAACAAAAAAAAACCTCTCATTCATCAATCAATTTGCCTCATGGGCACAATAAGATTTTTGTCTCCTCACAGATGAGTGTTGTTCACATGAAAATAAAAACAATCGAGATTTCATTGCGCCAGAAAATCACATTAATATATATTTTTTTTGTAATTATTGTTAGTCAGTTGATAGTCAATTATGTCAATGATCAGAAATAATTTACAAAAAACGTTCTAATGTACAGGGGGTCTGCGCGTATGTGTGTGCTATGAAAAAGTCAAGACCTCTGTAAAGTCGAGCACTATAGGTCACAGATGGATTTGTTTGTGAGTGTGAAAAAATTACGAGGAATCAGTGAGCAAGTTTTAATTTGCATCGGTTGTTTATTTTTTTTTTTTTTTTTTCCTTAAATGGGCTGCGTGCTCAGAGTTATGTGTATTGAAGTATTCTACGTGTATAAATGTGGAATCGTCAGAAGAAAAGTATGAGTAGAACGTGGTCGTTGAACTCGGAGTGTTGCGATCAGCTGGTGCGCTTAGCCAATGTGTATATATACGTATAATATATCCAAGTGATCGATAAGCTCTTTGGACCTGATGACCCAATTATTTACCGGTCGTGATGACGAGACACGATTTATATCATACATACACATTATAGTTGGTATGGGTCATTCTACCAAATAGCGACACAGGTTCCGACCTCGTATACTCTCTGATTTTCTCTGAACTCCGGAAAAACTTTTTATACGATAAGATAGGACCATGAGGATTTTTTTTGTCTGAATTTTTCCATGCGTTCCTTCCAGCAACCGCGCTGACGTCAAAAACTAACGAATTCATGCACCATCGTCATGAAGACTCAATTTTTTTTTTAAGAAAATAATTAAATTTTTCTTTTCAAGGATACGTTCTCATTGAGAGAAGCATTAAAATGAAAATATTTTCAATTTTTCTGAATTTTTCTGAAAGCGAATTCGTAAATGCAAAAATCTCCGACAATAGTTCATACGAGGGTGATCCTGATATCTGATAAATAAATCGCTTTTTTTCTTGCATTTCTTGCTGTTTTCTTTTCGTAGTGTATGAATTTTTCAGAATATAGGGAAAAAATTACTTTAATTATAATAGGATATTTTCATAATTGAAAATTATTTTGAAAAATCGAATCGATACAGGCACGCTTAGTTGAAAAAAAAACATTTAGGTTCACTCAAAAAGGCTTTTTAGTGATTTTGCATTTAACCAGGTTTTTCCGGAATTCCGGAAAATCGAAAATATCTCTTATTTGTTTTTTAATTCGTACAAAAATTTAGTTTTCAGAACGACGTGCATGAAATCGCGACTGTTTTTTTCACGACAGCGTCAATGCCGAACGAGAACATTTAAAAGTAAAAAAAAATATCTCGTAGTTTCATCCTATGATATTCAAAAGTTTTCCTGCATTTTGGTCAAAATTGGAAAGCACGAGGTCAAATCCTGTGTCAGTATTTGGTAAAATGATCATGGTATGTATGCTATGGGAGCTCCCATGAGCTGATTACTGCATTTACTCCTCTGTATAAATATCGCCTTTCGATTTTAATTTTAATTCAACAGAATAATACCATTTTTGTCGACAAAAAAAAAAGTTTTCTCGGAAAAATTGCTATCCATATTTTGTCATGGATTTTATGTCATTTTATATGAATCATTTCAAGAGTCGTTTCTCATTACTTTGTTATGTCGCTCTCTCTCTCTCTCTCTCTCTCTCTCTCGCTCTCTCTCTCTCTCTCTCTCTCTCTCTCTCTCTCTCTCTCTCGATCTCTTTCTCTTTTTTTCTATTTGGCGTGAGAATTTTTCGTCTGCGCTTGAAAGAATTCAAGAGCTATATATATAAATATTTATATACATAGAAAGGGCTTGTTCAAGCTGCTGGTATAGGAGAGTTACCGATTCGATAGTGGCAAAGTACGACGTCCAGCATTGTAAGAAAAGGCTGATATTTAACAGCAAAAAATTTGAGAGAGAAAAAGAGAAAGAAAAAAATTAAAAACAAAACGTTTTGTAAAACCGTAATTCGCTCGCTGCTCGGGTTTCTCGTCTTACGACGACCCGTATCGAATTCTCTTCGTCTCGATGTAAGTGTGGGTCTCGCTTCTCTCTCTCTCTCTCTCTCTCTCTCTCTCTCTCTCTCTCTCTCTCTCTCTCTCTCTCTCTCTCTCTCTCTCTCTCTCTCTCTCTCTCTCTCTCCATCCATAGTGTTAGTGAAATATTCATTACACATTTGACCATACCAATTTTCGCACCTCTGTTTGCCACCTTATTGTTTTGACCATAATTTGTATAGAAGAGGGGGGGGGGGGCAACGACTGCGTGTGACACGGAGCATCTCGTTACGCCGCCAATTTTTCGGCATATCAGAACTCCATAATGTGTAGTACAGTTCAAGGTGTATCGCTAAATAAGAGCTTCGGTGAGAATCGAATGATCCATCAAGCGCTAAATGACTCCTGACCTCACTGACAATTCGTTATTTGTTTAATTCCGATTTTAACCTTCGGAGAAATTATTATCAACCCCCTGCTTGTCTACATTGGAGAGAAAAAAAAAATTTCGTTAATTTCACTGTCGCTGCAACGAATAAATCGACAGTATCTTTTTGTATGTGAAATAAAGTTTCAGTGAATTTCACTATCGTTGTAGTGCATTCATGGCTGATATGCTTTATTGGACTAATATTCACTCAAATTGTCATATAATTACTTCAATTGTCATAAAGTTACTCCAACTGTCGTAAAATTATTCCGATTGTAGCAGAATTACCCCGACAGTCTCAAAATTACATCAATTGAAAAATATACTCAAGTCGTAAAAATTACTCCAATTTTCATAAAATTACTCCAATTGTCGAAAAATTACTCCGACTGTCGCAAAATTATACCAATTTTGAAAATTACTCCAATTGTAAAATTGCACCAATTGTCGTAAAATTAGTCGAAAAAAAGTAGTGTCCACATAATCACCGCTACGATCATGAAAAACTGACTGAACCTTTTTTTTTCGTATAAGCTGAAAAAGACCATATTATCCGAAAAAAAAACTCGTAATTCACCGTTCGACCTTCAGGTTCGTAGAATGACCGCGTACCATAAGGTCGGATCTTTGCAATGCCAGAAACACTTTTGTTTATAAATTTTTTTAAATCAATCCGCCCAGACAAAAAAAACATCCAAAGTATACGTTTTTGGGACTGTCTACCTACATGTTTCCTAACTAATGCCTACCTTACTAATCCGGGATGCAATCTATTACATCATTGCCACTGTTTCATTGCATCAAATTGCATGTATAAGCTCGACGGTGCTTCATAATTACAAAATTCCACACGTCAATAAATACTATTTGACCAATAGATTTCAATGCATATCAATGAATAAAAGCATCTTCATATAGAAAAATCTTTATTACCACTTTAGTTTACATTTTCGTTTATTTTTTTTCAAGGGTGATCAACTAAATTTGATTCCAAGTTCGCAGTCAGATTTCCAAAATTCAAAATGGCGGATCATAAACTCTTGTTGTGAGGCCTGCATTATTTCTTAAATAGAATTCACTCGCAACGTTGTGATCAAGGGTTTTTAATAATTACACATCTGAAGTATAAACTGAGAAATTCAAATTGGAGTATCTAATATGGTGGGCAAAGGTACAAAAAGTTATTTGATTTGGATGAAACGTGATACTCGGAGGTTGTCAACGACGCTAAATACGAATTTGAGATAAAAATTTAGAAATTCAAAATAGAGGATCTAAGTATGTGGTGGACCAAAATGCAAAAATTTACATGTTGGATAAAACTCGGTACTTGGATGTTGTCGAGGTAGCCAGGCACGAATTTGAAGTAAAAATTTAGAAATTTAATATATAGTCGATCCAATATGGCAGGCAAAATTTTGAAAATGTACTTGATTTGGATAAAACTCGATACTCGGAGGTTATCGAGGTCGTCAATTACGGATCGGAAGTTAAAATTTGGAAATTCATAGTGGCGGATTTAACATGGCGAACTGAAATGCAAAAAGGTACTTGATTTGGATGAAACTCGGTATTTGGATGTTATCGAGGTCGCTAGGTATGAATTTTAAGCCAAAATTCAGAAATTCAAAATGGCGGGTCCAAATTCGAAAATATACTTATTTTGGATTTTATCAGGCATCATCGACTTACATGCAAATTTCACTATTTTCTCTCGGAGACGTCTTTATAATGATGCCCTTCATCTGCCTCCTATAACAAAGTCTATGAAATGTGAATAGGCTTGATGTAGGACGTTTGGTATAGTGATCCAAACATTCATGCAATATCCTCGAAAGGTCTCGGCACATTTCAGTATCGAAAGTTTTCAGCTGATGGTCGTATCGAGACAAAGCAAGATTATAAATTTAAATAACTTTCTGAACTTGGGAGACAATCGTAAGATGTTTACGGAATGTGCTAGTGAGACAGAATAACGAGACGTCTACTGGAGATGAATACGCTTTTAAATTTATCGATCAATATATATATGGGATGTGATAAGGACGTTATATGGAACGACGTACTGGAGTGGTATTATGGAATTTCATCAAGTTACATGCATATATATATCCTATTTTTTTCATTTTGGAACGTCCTATAAAGAGCGCGATTCGCTCGTGCACTCACTGTTACGGCAAGATACCCTTAAGCTATCTTATATTAATCGTAGCCCAACATCTTACTAATAGCTCTCATGGACATCCTTAAGACTTTTCGTCCCGATAGGACATGAATCGGATAATATCAGGACGATCCCGGGACCAATTTTGCTGTATGGGAGCAGATTTGGATCTTGTCTGCACCGTAATTATGATATATATATGTATCAGCAGTCTGGCTCTCCGAATTATTAACTCTTGACCTATTGCGTCTTTCGATGTGGCTGCAATGGCGAATCTGTATGTATATATTCAATGATCACGTTTAACAAGCTAAAAATGCCTTCGCCATTATATATTACATCCGTATTCGCGCAGATGACGAGGATCTAGTTCGTGCTTCATGCATACAATAATTCACGAGATCAATTTTTATAAGGTAGTCCTTGCCCTTTGACACCTTTTGAAGAATTTTGTGAATTGAAAATGTATTGATCGTGAAACACTTTTTTTTAAGACTGCAAAGTTTCACATCACGTTGCCAACTTTTTCCACAAGAAATTTTGATTTAAGAATCGCCGTGTATAGGATATATGAAAAAATCTGCTCACGACAAGTTCATTTGAAAAAAAAGAACATTATTAAATTCTGGAGAAGTGATTAATTTAATAATCAATTTGTTCATGAAATTATGAGCTTTCGATCGATTGTACAAAAAAGTAGGATCGCGGGATGTTTTGGAAATGAAATTTCGAATTAACGATCAGCACAACTCAGTCGATTTACGATGTAACCGATTAGCTGACAGTCGCCTCTCCCACCGAGCGTTGCAGTAATTTATGCGAATTTTAAGTATTTATCAATATCAAACTGTCCACCCCTATTATTTCCGTACGTGATGCAATTATATTAATTATCGAAATCAATTAAGAGTTACGCAATCATGAAATATATTTATTACAGAATTTAAAACAGTTTTGAGGTTAGTCGAGGTGAAATGTTCAACGGAGTAGTCAAATGGGAGACGAAAAGTCGAAATTATTTAAAAAAAAAAACATTAATTCAAGTGGTAAAAGACATCACCGCTGTTATAAATTCTGACAACTACTTGTGTTATCAGATCTTATAGCATTCGTCAACAATTTTATTGCTAAAATAGTCGATCACACGACTAGGCCGCCACAAGGACTACCTTAAGCCGTCCGGAACTCTCTCGGAACTGAATAAATCGCTATTTCTCTAATCACTTGCTCTCTCTCTCTCTCTCTCTCTTTCTCTCTTTCTCTCTCTCTCTCTTTCTCTCTCTCTCTCTCTCTCTCTCTCTCTCTCTCTCTCTCTCTCTCTCTCTCTCTCTCTCTCTCTCTCTCTCTCTCTCTCTCTCTCTCTCTCTCTCTCTCTCAATGATATCGCATCTGCGCCACGCCAGAGGGGATCGGGTTTGGCACAAATTGATGTCCATTCTCACTGAAGCTGATCCTGATGCGGAGAGAGGCTAGGATGTCGTTCCGCTTCGGCGGATAAATACGCGAAGGGGGAAGAGGGAAGCTGCGCGTCCACGATGCCGAGAGATCCGTATATACGATAGCGCGGGCGACTTGGCGAAACTGGGTTATCAGAACGCAGCTCGCCTTGGACCGGT
Organism: Rhorus exstirpatorius; assembly: GCA_963564615.1. Classification (NCBI taxonomy): domain Eukaryota; kingdom Metazoa; phylum Arthropoda; class Insecta; order Hymenoptera; family Ichneumonidae; genus Rhorus; species Rhorus exstirpatorius. Next base: position 42,953,037 of record OY751313.1, read on the forward strand.
TACACTTGATCCTCATCCTACTATTTTTTTTATCCCCACCCCCCACCCCTCTCCCTTTTTCCCCCACCAGAGAAGGAGAGAAATACCCTCTGGTTGTTCATGTCCTGTGAGCTCTCTGGCAAAACTACCCGGAATTTTCCACCGTTCGGCGGATTAAAAAAAATTGTTATCATTTATGACAAAGTACACACTTCAGGTGGCAAAATGTTTTATTAAATAGGATTCAAAAATTTTAATTCAATCGTTCCCCGATTGTACTTTCAGTCAATGAAATGGATTTACTTTCAATTCAATTGTTACAAGCATAACATATTGCGACAAAATATAATTTTTTTTTTAACTTTAAGAGTGAACATCAAGTACGGTCACCAAAGTCTCGGAAAAAGTGATCTCCCGCTCACCGACCAAAACGCTTGCCAACACCCGGCTAAGCGCGGTCACCCATCAAAGTAATGATTACAGTCAATGTTGCTTTCCTTTATAGATCACCTGCCAGGAATTTGAATAATTTCATTGTGTGTTGTGGCTAAAATTCATGAAATACACGAAAACTTTCGCTATTATGTATTTTGCTCGTGCCTTTTCATTGCTATAGCAGCAATATTTATTGATTGTCAAAGTAAATCGTATGCTCTCATCGCTGTTGTTAGCTATACTGATGTGTAACAGCTAAATATACCCTAGTCGCGATATATTATTTAAATGCTAGCTAAAATAAATTAGGTGTCAACTGAGGTTAAAGGCGTCATTGTATATGGTGTAAAATAAAAAATATATCATAGAAATTACTTTCTCCTAAATTTTTACTTAAAATTTGATTGTCGAACCGACGTATACGGTGTTCTTCGCCAGAGATATTCAAAATCCGAAAAATCATTTTTTTCGGAATAAAGTTTTAATAAGTAAAGGAACATTTCGATCGTATCGAGTATAAAATAATGTGTTCAGGGTGATACTAAATAGTGACAAGCAATATTGCAGTAGATGCAGGTATATACATTAATCTCAAAGTGCATGAACATTGATATCTGTGCGCCTGGCGTACGCCCGGATATATATATATATATATGTACCATGTCGTCTCGCCGGACTGGTATCACTTTCTGAGCCAATATTTTTCGATTATCTTGAAACTCGACTGAATCTTGAAACTACCTCAAAGAGTGTCTCGCACCGAATTTCAGATCTCTATTCTTCGTATGACGAGAAATCCACAAGTACTTCGAATATTGGTCTCGTTCAATATTTAAAAATTTTCTAGTGCACAATGTGCTGTTCAATGATAATGTATTAGGATATGATACTTTTCCATGATATCTTGAAAAAAAAAAAATCTAATTTCAAAAGTATCGTATACAAATTACTGAATTTTCATTGTGCCTCTAGAGTTATCGAACTGAAACTCAAATTATACTAAGCTTTATAGTTTACATATTATAGGTGATATTATGCCAGGTATATATCTGGCTCATTTCCTATCCTATGGCATAAATTTTATTTCCGTGACTACGTTTCCACCGTATGGTCAGAGTCGGGTTGGGTCCATATTTGAGCCAATGATAAATGATATTTCACGAGAAATTATTTCCTTCCTCTCTAATCTCATTTCTCATTGGCTTAAATTTCAACCCAACCCAACTTTGACCCTACGGTGGAAACGTAGTCAATATTACTTCAAACAGTGGATGCTACTTATGTGCTTTGTCACTATAAAGTGCTGGAAATAGCTACATCGTAATTTTAAAGTGACTAAAAGAAAAGATTTCTAAATTCCAAAAACTCCACGAATACACCTGAAGGGTGGGAATTTAGAAAGTCGTAACAAAAATCTTGTCATGTGTTTCATGATGACGATGACGTCGACAGAAACGGGGGATGCCTAAGGAGATATGGGAGAGAGAGCGACAGAAAAAGAAAGTCAGGGAATAAACTTACACAGTGAGAAAGAGAGAGAGACAGAGAGAGAGAAAGAGAGAGAGAGAGAGAGAGAGAGAAAAGTTTAGCTCTTGGGAAACTGCGCAAGAGACGAGGGTGAATGGGAGCGCAGGTCCCATAACTTCGGCAGGACGATTCCATAAATAGAGAGCTGCTATTTATAACTCGCCTGCGTGAATACGGATTGTGGGAGAGGCAGGTGAGGAACATCGAAGCGTATATTGCGTGTTGAAAGTCAGAAGGGCGGATTCCAGATGAAACAGTACGAAAATCGATGTGGGATACGATCTTTTGACTTTCAGCAGTCGATATATGAAAGCTCGATGAAATCTCATCGTCGTTCACCGACGATTTTCCGGTTAGGGTTCTGAATATTTAACCTGTTGCCGTTGTATACATAGAAAGATGCATTGGCGTCTGAACATCCGAGAGATATTTCGAGATACGTTTTGTGTAGTTGAATATATAACAAAAACGATCTCTTGACACGGGTTAAAGAGGAACGAGGGAGAGCTCTCATTCTTGCAGAGCACACGAGAGATCGGCAGCGGCGAGGGTCGCTGACTGCAGGTGCAGGTGCACTCACTCTCGCCCCCATCATCGTTTCTCCATTGCTGTCTCTCGCTCTCCCTTTACCTCTATCTCTCTGTCTTTTGCTGGGCTCGCTGGCCTCTCTTCCACCTTGCAAGGACACAGGAGAGCGACGCGCCCGATCCTTTCATATAATACAAGCGAGGATACCGCGAGGCGTGCCAGGTCGACTCCCCCATAATATCCCCAGAGTGTGAGAGACACGCGAGAAAAGAAGAGAACCTTCCCCGTGCGCGCGTAGCATCGTGAGACAGCGACAAAGAGATAAAGAGAGAGAGAGAGAGAGATATATATAGAAGGAAGGGAAGAGAGAAAGTGCGTATGTATATATGGATGTGCGTGAGAGGTCCTTGAACCCCTTTATCCGCGGACGCAGATGCAACAAAGTCGTGAAGTGCATTCTTTCGTATTCCCTGGTGTATCAGCATGGATGCTTGTAGAAGATACTCGAATCTTAACGACCCCGAGATACATCTACACGCATACAACAACGCACGCACACACACACACACACACACACACACACACAGAGATTCACAAATACTTATGTAAATACGTAGAGATATGCTACAAACGTGTAGTGACTCGTGCACTCACCGATCGTTTATCCGAATCACGTTTCTTTGGCAATGATCATCCAAAATAGAATACACTAAATTTTATCTTATGACACCTCATAAAATATATTAAATGCATTCAGAAGTAATAACCCATGGTAATAACCCTACATCCTCTATGGAAATTTGAAAACCATAATCAACGAGCTCACTGAAAGCAATTTTAATTCCAACTTGAGATACTTCGGGAATCCGATTCACAAAGAAAATAGAGAGGTACAATGGGTCCTTTTATTATTATATAAGTATATATATATATATATATATATATATCAACTTAATATCAAGTACATATGAAGATTTACATAACTTTATTCCTTTGAAGTAAACATTTTCATCTATTTTGTCGGTATAAAAATGTCGAATGTTCAAAGCTTGGTGCTCCCCTTATGGTCCCATATGGAAAAGAAGTATATTACAAGATATATACGAGATATTATAAGAGATATCGAACTTATTGCCGCAAAGTATATTTTTATAACTCCGTAATATATCTATTATATATCTGTTATATATCCTCCCGGATATATCGGGCAGATATATCCAAGATATATAAGAGATATAGAACTTATTGCCGCTATATATAGAGATATATTTTTTATATATCTGAAGTAGACTTTTTTTCATGAGGGGTAGTATGTAAAATAATGACTCTTCAGGCGATATTTCTCGAAAGATCGGACAAGGAAAACTGTGTTCATCGACTCTGGCCTACTCCTTTACATTTTTATCTCTCGCGCACGGCGAAATAAGGATTTCGTGTCCGGTTTTCGGACATGTGACAATTTATGCTTATATCTTATCCTTGCAATCATTTCGAGCTACATGATTACGATCCGCAGAAATCGAATACTTCAACGAAAGCCCGTTCTCAAATTCATCCTCAAAAATCCCCTTCCCGATAGGTATACCCAACATATGCCTGAGACAACGTGTCAATATGACCTTCGAGATTACTTTTGTGTAAGTAGGGGACTGACTTTGCCAATGAACCGTTTTAGAAAACATGGTAGCCAATTGTTTTATGCTTGAACGTTGAACGAGTCTGTAATCTTGATTCTCACGAGGGTCATTATGGGTATTCGAGGGTGGAAAGCTTCGTCTACGAATTACTGGGGGCGGTCTATTGTAAAGCCTAAAGTGATCTGAAATCGACCGGTAAATTTATTGGAACACATGAGTTTTTTTCAATACGGACCACCTGAATTTGTGCCACATATGTTGAGATCGAATGCCAGTAAAGTTTTTACTACTGAATCATGTTTTGCCAGGAATGCCAATTTGTTACAAGATTATGTATCTTACGGGAAAAAAATGGAGTAATATTTTTGTTGGAAGACACTAAGATCCGTCGAAAAACCCATTGATCAAAACGAGAGAGCAAACTTTCGATTAGTCGAAGCGGAGTCATTGCGCGCCTCGCATCTCTGCAGTGCTGAAATTGCCATATGTAGTACACCAGACAAAATGAACCTCTTAAGGGTGGTGGCTCCTCGAATGAAGAGGCGCTCGTGGCTTTCACGGGGCACGCGCATAGAGCCTTCCTAGGGCATGTACATACACTTGGTGCAGCTGTAATGCAGATTTTTCTTGAGGATGTGATATGAGCAATTTTGCAAACGAGAAGAAAAAATCTCTTGAGAAGTTGTTGTAAAGTTTCACCGGGTGGTACATTGCGTGATGCATACTTTTTGTGGTCCCATTTTGATTATCCCATTACCGCGAACAAACAGTGTCCGAAAGAATGACCTTTCGTTCAGTGATAAGATGTGCCAGCCAGCATCCGGCAAAGCGGTAATGGAACCAAGCATTGCCCTTTAACATGGAGAACCACATGAGAAACATATGCTGACCGCGTACCTATCGTTGTTCGTACCAGCTTCTCTGTGGAAGATTCCAGAAGTTTCGATGGACAAGTGGAATTGAAATCGGATTTAGACACTACGATAGTGCTTTAACGCTGTCAATTTGCCACTTTTAGCGATTTATTGTTACTGGCAACGTCAAATAGTATTCAACACTGAATAGTAAAACAAACGATAATGTCCATTAAAATTCTGAGCACGGAGCACTATTTGGGGTTTTCAACTGACTTATCCCAGTGTATGAAGTACTGTTGAGTTACAGAACAATCCTGGAATCCAACCGTTGAAATAAGTGACTTCTTAAAACTACCATTATACTGGAAAAAAAGCATCGGCCGATTCAATTCGACATAAATTTATGCAAGTGTCAGTGGAATAATGAGAAGAAACTTCGCAAAGTACTGATCAGTGAGAAAATGCTGAAGGTAGGACCTTAACCTTGATAACTGGATCCACCAGCCAATGACCCCGATCGTTCGTTGCCCGCTCGTCGGCACTGTCTCTCAGTAACTTTCCTCTCGTGATGAGGGTGATATAGACCCGAACGACGAGAGCCACAAGTTGTTAAGAGAGGAGGTAGAACTAGATGAATAGAGATAAAGAGAAAATGTAGGAAAGAGGAAGGCTGTTGCTACCAGGAGTTCGATTTGTGTCATAAACGACGCTTATCCTTTGCTGAAGGCATCATGACTTCGTCGTTACGATATTACATAGCTCTATTGCAACATTGATACAAAAAAAAATGACAGTCCTTCGCGCTATTCGAATAAAATATAATTAAAAATTATTTATTCGAATGGTATGCGTTATGGAAAATAACATGTTGGTTTTTTTTTCAAAAAATTTTCAGTAATACAGTAATTAGGATTATTGAGATGACCATCGATCTTATCATGTAACCATACATGTACATCAACGTTCAAAAGTACAATAAATTAGGGTGGTTGTAGGCTTAGCTGGAAGAAAGAGTAAAACTGAAGACGAAAATTAAATTGGATATTTTTCAAGTGTCCGAGACTCTCGTGTCCTTTGAACCTTTCTATGAGACGCTCCCATTGACCATGGTCCAGGCCTGTCCATTGATAAACGCTTATATTAACAACCCTTGCTCCTTACAAAATTTTAAAGCGCAGACTGAGAGAATGAAGAAATAATTGCCGCACAAAGATGAATCCCTGCGTGGTGTGCACCCTGTTGATGCTTCGAGATGTGTAGACAGAGAGAAAGAGAGACGAGAGAGAGTTCATTATTCCCGGAGACGCCCTCGAAACAAAAAAAGGTCACCTCCGCGAGAGACAACCGGCAGGGCCAGTGACAGCAAAAGCTCCGCGGGAGAGCTCCCTCTCACGCGGATGAAAAGAATGCGTTTCATTGAACCCGGAGTAGTCGTCCTTAGATCGGAGAGTAAAAAAGTAATTTCATTACCTCGGCCTTTCACAGGCTCGGATCTAGCATTCGCGAAGCCCACGAACGCTCGAATCTCCATGAACGAGCTTTACGTACTTACACATTTTTCGTCGCAGCCTTCATTGCTTTTTTCTTTGCATCGATACTTTGATAGGCAAAAAAAATATATATTTACTGGAAAATAAATTGTCGCAAAAGTTTTTCGTCTAGTTAATCTATCGAAAAAAGTCGTTTCACAGAAACCGTAAAATATCTTCAGGCCTGGAGTGTATATATAAATGTATACAATACAGGTGAGGAGTGGAATCTGAAACGGGGCTCTTGGTATGTGCCTTGGGTCCATTCCTCCCCTATGCGCGTTCAATGCTCGCGCGCATACGATCCTCTTATGCTCCTCTTTGATACCTCTCGCGCTGAGAGATATATGTATACATATATATAAAATATGGGCGCGAACTATAGAGGAAAATGAGGGTGGTTGACTTCCTATCGGACACTCTCGTAATTGAACTTATATCTATATATGTGTACATCGTGAATGTAATAGCTGGTTGTTCTTAATTATTCAACACGCGACCACGTTAACACTCTTACGACAATGCTCTGATGGGTCTATAATTTCGTAGAAATGTTTGAATAAATAATATATGGTTTGGTATTGATTTAAAAAAAGAACTAGCAGAAGCGAAAAACATTATTGGTGATTGTTGAAAGACGATAAATCGTATATTTACTGATGCATAGCTGATATTATTATATCTATAATTATTGTATTCATGTAATAGTTTACAAAAATCTTTATTTCACAATATATAACAGAGGAAGTAACGAAAATTTAGACCACCATTTTTATTTCAGTATATTATATATCACATATACCACAAGTAGATAAGCCATATATCCATAGTCCATTTTATTCAAGGTTATGCTGACGACAATGAGATTTTTTTAAACGTCTCAGAAAAAGGATATAAATTTGGACTTCTCAATAAAAAAAAATTATGTGAACAAAGCTCTGCCTAATCACAGCTAGACCCAACCCGAGTCAAAAGTTTCTAATTTATTTGAGCTGGGAATCAGTAGATTTCCGATGAAGATTTGCCCATAACGTAGTAGGTGTTTTTCAAGTTTCGATTAATTATAAAGTTCCTGAGTTGAATAAAAACCATATGTGTCCCGTATGAGCAGTGATGGATTATTCAAATTTTCCTCGGTGATTGATTAATCCGTCAATGATTTTCAATTAGCAATTGCATCTTTCGTCTTGATTCAAATTTACACTGATGGACATTCTTATTTAGCCTTCGCCGGCTTAATATGTCGTTATACAGCGATCGAGCAGCCAAATAATGGAGACTGTTCTCGCTCCAGGTAGACTCGGTGCTCTAAAATTTTCCAGACCTGCGTTGACCAGAAAAATGGTCGTTGGGTGGATAATATACGGACCGGAAATTTATTTAAATCAATCAAATCGATTTTTGTTCTATGTTGTATCACTTGTATCGAAATGGCTAGTTGTTGAGTATCAACGTAGCCGCTATCCTGTTATCGTGTGTCTCAAATGATATTTGTCTCAAGACTAATTCACTCCAAATTCATAAGTAATGCAATGAGAGAAAAAAAAAATTTTTTTAAATAATTACTTTTGTTTTTTCTTCCTCTCGGAGGCAGTACTAAATATTACCCGACACCATCGTCTCAGAATCCAACTATTTTTTTCACCTAAAATTTCTCTAAAACGTACGAGCTATAATGAAAATAGATAATTTCTTATTCCTGGACCAGCCTAACGTATATGCAGGTCAATTACACCTCGGATCTTGAGAAATGCGAGTGGTCGAAATTCTCCGCCCAATCCAAACTTACATTAACTCCTAAAATGCTATATAAGAGCACACATATAATGAGGCATATATATATATATCGGTGGATGCCCTCGCGGGGTTGGTACACCCTGGTACTGATCGGTGTGCCCGATGCTAATGCATTCCCAAACAGCTCAAAGGATATGTGTCTCGTATCCTTACAAACAGAAGAACAAAATCCACTCGTTTTCACGCATAAGTAACATGATTTGCGCCCTTTTGTTCGCCAACAGTCGATATATGTATGTAGCGAAGAAGAAGCAGTGCAAGATACTTTCAGTGCATTACCCCTGCGTTCAACGTTCGCAAGGGTTATCTATAGAGATGTGGCTGCCCGATGTCTGCTTGGGCCCCGTTCGGACGTTGGGACACATAAAGATACGTACATATGTTGTAGAGCTATATACTTCTGAGGCTCGTGGACGAAGATAGGAAGGTGAGGAGAAGTGCGAGAGTGATGCAGGGAAAAGGAAAAGGAGAAAGAGAGAGAGAGAGATATAGAAAAGGAGGCATTTTTCGTGTTGAGACACTGGGGATGACCGAGGATGCTGTAAATAACGGCTTCGCCGGTGAATTTTTCTTGTTCTCTCGGACCAAAAACAAAAAAAAATAAGGTGATCCTGTTTTTTTCTATCTTTTTTTTTACATCAGTAAGAATTATATATTTGTATGCCCAAAGAGGACACCGTCCTATCCTCTCCTCGGTCGTTTGTTAGATCTTTTCTCAGACAGAGATGATGAGAATTGTCGGAGGAACATTTGTGTATTGGCAGATTTCGAGAATTCTAAAAACCGATAGCGTGAAAATGACGCCGAATAAACTTACCTATGTCGAAAATGCCTCAGGGTGGGATACCATTTATATAGGTATAGGCCAAAATAAAAATTAGGATTTGCCAAAAAAAAATCATTTTTCGCTCTCTTTCTCTCTCTCTCTCTCTCTCTCACTCAACTTTACTCATTCTTGTTCGAGCACTGGAAAGTTGATGCGTTCATCCATTCATTAATTCATTCATTTGCTATTTCTCAACACAACTCTTTATACTCTTCATACTCTTACTTTATACTTGCACAACTCTTTATACTCTTGCTTTATACTCGGCTATCTAACGTACTTTTGCTACCTTTTTCGCGAATGCTATATACGTTCTTCGTACCGATTTGTTTATAAAACAATAAACTTTATTCTATCTATCTATCTATCTCTCTTTCTCTTTTTCTCCCTCTTTTTACATGATTGCTCGATCCATGAATTCTGATTTGAAGTCTCTCGTGTTCCTCCAAAAACGACATCTCATGGTCCTCTTCCTCTCAAATCGTATGGCGTTATAACCTTCCTCTCTCCCTCTTTCTCTCGCATATTTAACGTCGCGAATGACCTTTTTCGGTCGTTGCACGGCCAATCCAATTGCCCGGGATATCCCCGGGTGCGAGAGAACGATGCACGCGATATATAGTTATTCCAAGGATTGTCATTCTGCACGAGACGCGACGCGCGTTTTCTCCTTTCGAATCCTCTTTTCGAATCATGCATATATTGGAAAATAAGTGCTTGCACAGTCACTTTTTATACGAGTATCGTTTTTACACATTTTTTTCGGGTATTACTTGACTCAACTGTTTTGGCTTTATGCATACTTGAGGAGGCTTCTGCGATTCGTACTAGCCATTCGAACGTTCAATTTCACCTCATAGCTCTTCTTCTTTACAAAATCAAATTTACAGTCCATGATCTATTTTGCCATTTAAAAAAAACAAAAAAAAAATTCACGATCGTAAAAGTGAGAATCGGTGAATTGCGGTCGCTGACAGAGGAATTCGTATATTTCAGTGGCAAACAAACGTTTCTCAATACACGATGCCTCGTAGAACGCGCCGGTTGATGTATACTCACGGCAAACATACTTGAAGATGTTTACGTGAAACGGTCAGATTCTTAAATTATTTTGCGGAGAAAAAAAAGGTTTGACCGTAAATACTAACTATATACCATTCGCAGGAGCTGTCGAGAAAACGATCAAATTATCAAGTCTCGCTGTGACGATTCTAATGGGTAAAAAAAACCTCAAAACAAAATCTCGAACTACTTATCCTTCGTACCATATATGTATAATTTTACAAAAAAACTTTCAGTCAAATCAAAAGACCCGAGGCCCCGGTCAGGGTGGCGAATATATTAGGTGGAATAACACATGTCATAGGTGTTGATATACCTTACAATATTAGTTTTGTGAGTATTTCTTAAATTTTCGGCGTGCATACAGCACTTCGATGATATTTTGTCATGTAAATCGACATGATTTTACTCATGTAGCGAAAAACGTTCAGTTCATAAATAAATATATATATATATATATATATATATATATATATATATATATACGTAGGAATGCATATACGTAATTGATGTTACGATCGCGTTCTCGTACGAACTGAGCGGTGCGCGGAATGCGGAGAGTGCAAGAACGAGACGGCGAGATAATATATCCGAGACTGCAGCTCAAGATGAGAGGCACGTGACGACGCTCTCTGTGCCGTCAAGACAGCAATGTAAAAGCAACTCTCACCAATGTATGTTTTTTTAATTTTTTTAAATTATTTTTATTCATTTGATTTTTAAATAGCGCGTAAAAATGTTGATTCCTGTAACGTGTGTGAGAGAGAGAGAGAGAGAGAGAGAGAGAGAGAGAGAGAGAGAGAGAGAGAGAGAGAGAGAGAGAGAGAAAGAGATGTTTCGAGCAGTCTTGTTAATTTTTGATGTTTTCGATCGGGTCTTCTCACATATCGCTAAGATATCGAAAGCGAACAAAAAAAACGATTGCGAATGATCAAATAAACGAACGTCAATAGTGCAGTCTCGGGAGAGAAAAATAAAGGTCACTATATCGTCATGTTCGAAACACGAAGGGAGATGAACATCCTCATTGATTATGCATACGGGCATATATATAATGAATATATCTTTCCTGTAGCGGCGGTAGTTCTCGAGGCTATTTTGTGCACGGTGAAATCCCATGGAATGAAAAAACAAGTATATGGACAAATATGTGAATAGGTATATGGAATGGCATTGATAGATTTTGTGGAAAGTAAAATGTCAGATCGTTGAACCACAGACCTTTATCGAATATATGCTCCGTGTTATATGTGTGATGTAAATACTAATGTGTGCAGACCCACACACGAGAGAGAGAGAGAGAGAGAGAGAGAGAGAGAGAGAGAGAGAGAGAGAGAGAGAGAGAGAGAGAGAGAGAGAGAGAGAGAGAGAGAGAGAGAGAGAGAGAGAGAGAGAGAGAGAGTTTAATTGATTAATTGATTGATTAGTTCATTTTGATGCTCTGATGGTTTGACCATAGGGTAAAAACAGTAATGGCACAGAGAAAAAACAAAAACTTAAAAGTAAATGAATACAAACAAAAAATAGATACTATATAACATTCAATAGGAAGAAAAGAACCTAGATGGTAAAGTTTACACACAGCGAGCATATAGTATTTAGACGGTAGAGTATATGCAATTACAGTATAGCTGATGCAAAGAAAGTATCAACAATTACTAGTAGAGATAAAGAACAAGTATGAATTATAAACTATAAGCTTAAATCGTAGAGCATAAGTGCTTAATTATTACGACCTTCGGTATCGAATAGGTGATTATGTAGCCGAGACTTAAAAATGGACAAGAAAGGAGACGAGGTTACTTCAAAGGGAAGGGCATGACAAAAATAGACAGCCGTCAGAAAAAATGAATTGCAGTAGGAAGCAGCAGTTCTGTAATGAGGAATATGGAACACCGAACTCATAGTGTATATAACGTACGGGTCGTTGTAAGGGAATCGCACGTGTGAATAATCCGGTTATATATATATATATATATATATATATATATATATATATATATATATATATATATATATAGAGAGAGAGAGAGACAGAGAGAGAGAGAGAGAGAGAGAGAGAGAGAGAGAGAGAGAGAGAGAGAGAGAGACGGAGAGACGAATATAGGAATGAATTTAATTATCCCTCGGTAAGCATTAAGCAAATAAAACATACAAAAGTGTTATAAAAATGAAATAAATAGCAGAAGACGTGTTAAACGAAAAAGTTTAAAACTACGAAGATTGAACAGAATTTTATCAAAGCACATGAACTTCATGGCGGAGGCTGAAGTACAGAGAGTGTACAGTGTAACTAAAGGGTTAAATGAGGGTTGAGTATGGGATCGAACGAGTCTGTAACGCTATACGATGAGGTGTTTAAACCTTCAACGAGGGTCATCGTAACGATAGATGTTGCCAATCTGATGAAAAAACTGAGATTTACAGTGAGTGATCGAATATATAGGTGCCCTATCAACGAATTATAGGGAATACTTTGCAGACGTGATGTTATGAGGGCAAAATGAAACCTGGCCCTGACTTCGGTAAAGACAAGATCTTCACAGAAGTCAAGAGAGAGAAACAGGTAGTCATAGGTAAAGCTGTAGGATATCTTGAGGTAAATGCTCAGACTTCGTCGAATATGGCCGATTAACCCGAGCTTACTCAACTTTCGACAAATCGCCAAAAATCGACCGGAAAAAAGCTTGTTAATTTATCTCATAACGCATGACCCACTAATGAGTATTCACTAACAAACTTCATCAGAAAGTCCTCGTTCGGGTCATCGAAAATTTTAATAAATCACTTGAATGTGATTTTGAAAAAACCAAAAATTAACCGTCATTTGACATTCAAGTAATTATTTGACATTTGATTATCATATGTATCACGACTTGATAGGAAATTCATGATCATTTTTCACATAATTGGCAATACGTTAGTTCCACCCTGTATTTTCATCGTTTAAACTTTTTTACAACTCGTAAGCATGGGAAATTCACAAAGAATGGAAAAAAATGTGTTAATAAAAAAGGGGTTTAGGGGAGAAAAAAATAGCAGTGGTGAAGTCACGGGAAGAAACATTACATTCTTGCAAGTCGTCGCCCTCGATCGTCTTTGAAGGTAAACGAGACGAGATTTGTGCTCCTCATGAAGGTACCACTATACATATATAGCTTGATCCGACAAACGTACAAACACAGACACACACACACACACACACGTATATATGTATGTATATATATGTGTGTGTGTGTGTGTGTGTGTGTGTGTGTGTGTGTGTGTGTGTGTGTGTGTGTGTGTGTGTGTGTGTGTATGTACGTATATAATGTCTATAATGTAATTATAGCTGTGCAATTAGTACCCATGCAGTTTCATCATTGCGTCATGTATAAGTGAAGTATATCAGAACTTCTCTCATCTGCGGATATCGCATTTTCTTGCTATTTCACCTTTGTCGATGTCGGAAGGCTTCAAGAGCTTCAAGATGAGACAAACACGTACAACCACATCGACGATCATATTAGTCTTCGGTCATTGACGCGCTTTAAACCATTTATGTATATATACGTATGAACATTCGACAAAGTGATTATGATGATCGAAAACCATATATATGCCATTATTTCTTGTGCGTTATCCAACGTTTGTGCTTTTATGCATGCACTACGTAACGCCTCGTAAAAGCAGCAAAGACGATATGACAGTACGACTATTTCGTGTGGGAGGGGAAAATCGGCGATCGGTCGGTTGTGCGCGGGTTGCCGGCAGTCAGCGTGCGAGAGAGAGAGAGGTCCGCGTCACAAGTTCCCGAACGAACATTGTTATACGACGAGAGCTGTTTTATTTTTGAAATTTCTTAATAACTATATATGTGCATGAAGCATATTTCGTTCTTTGTAAACTTCTTCACAAAGATGTGATGAATTAGCTGGATCCATTTTCATTAATCTTACCATCTTTGACGTAGTTATGAAGTATTCCATGAGATATCGTACCATTTTGCTATGGTCGCCCACAGGTATAAAAGTACAACTTCAATAATTAATTACAGAACAACTATGCAGACGATTGACTTGAAATTTTTTACAGATACGTGATTGTTAAGGACGTGTATACTCAACATTTTTTAACCGATTCTCATAATTTTGACGAATGTAGCCAACCTCCTTAAGGGCAATAAATTTGGTCATCTATCAAGGGCTACGAGCGTTCTATTTCGGTGAAAACCCATATTATGTGTATCATTGATACTGTATAGGGAAGAGTATAGGGCAATGTGGACACTCAAAACTTAATTGGGGCATTAAACATAAAATACCAGGATTTCTTTTACGTAATTCGTATTCGTTGAAAATTCGAGACGTATCTTTGATATTCAACTATCCGCGAACTAATTTGTCAAGATTATCACTTGTGAGACACAAGAGAGAGAGAGAGAGAGAAAGAGAGAGAGAGAGAGAGGATGAGATTTCGAGAGATCGGAATGAGAAAAATTGAAATCGTAAAGTTTTATCGTCGTTCGTACTTCTTTACCGGCTACATATGGTACTGAGAAGTATAGTTCAAATTTCAGAATCTTCGAAATTGCGAAGAGAAATATCCTTTAACGTTGGTAGAACTAAAAATTTCTTAAGGAGTTTCTTAACCCAGAGAAAAACGGTAAGAATGATTCCAAAATTTGAGGGGAGGTTTGTGCTGGTACTAGGAATACACCATAATTATTTCAGATTTTTTAACCGCGTAGTTGAGGAGAAAAAAAACATTATATATGCCGCTTATACGTGGGCTCTTAAGGGAGAAGTATTCGAAGCTATGATTGGAGATTATGTATTTTAGGAATGAAAAAACGGCAACATTTCTCCCGAAGAACCGCCTAAACGACAGATTAGACCTTCATAGATATAATTTGCCCATAAAGAAGGTTTTTCACCGTGCCGATTGTGAAATATACTTGTAAACAGAATTGAGCACGAGTAATGGCAAATTAATAAAATGGAAATGTATTTGGCGAAACAAATGCCGAACGCAACCTGCCCCGCACGTCGCCCGCGCCGCGCTATACGTTCCCCTTGCCGCACCCAAGTATACGTTAAGAACGTCCTTCAGATATGATTTTTTTTCTTTCTTTATCTTTTTCGATATTTCGGCAAGCGAAAATTAGATTGTAATCTGTATAAAAACAAAATTCTCGGTATATTATGCTTTTACGGAACTGCCTTCGTGATCGAACATTGTTGCTCCCAAAGTTGCAGAGATTGGATTTTCAAAAATTTTGAAAAATCAAAAATCTACTGTGCAACTGCTCGCTCTAAATTTCGCAAATAAATAATAATACGCAAAGTAATCGTTTTCTCAAACTCAAACAAATATTTTTCAACGACATTATTAATAAATTTCATCATAAATGGTACAAATAACAATAATAATATAAAAAATTCATTTACAAACATCGCCATTTGCTTGAATGGAATTGAAATAAAAATTATAATTTTTTTTTCCCGGTTCAATATACTGTGAGGAATCCGAGGAATATTTTCTCATGGTTGTCTCTTTTAACGCATGTATCGGAGCTACCTGTAGCGTCCCGTTGAAGGATTTATATTCACTCTTACTTTCGTAGGTGTGGGACACACTCACGTTTAGTTCATAAACGCGTACGCACGCTCATCCAACGACTCTTCTAATTTGAATTTCCGTGGATTACCGGCCAACTCCAGTTTGAATGAGTGAAATGTTTGACTCAAACGATAGAACGAAAGTATAAAAAAAAGGAGAGTGCGAGAAATACGCGAGAAAAAATATTTAAAAAAAAGAGAATAAAAATAACAGAGGAGTCAGAAGATCGAGAATCTTGATTTTGAGTATCTCGACGGGTCTCTGTTCCACGAAAAACGACCGGAGAATCATGGTAATCTCGTTCCAGGTATACTACGAAGACGATGAACGAGACTCGAAAAAGGTCTTGGATTCCCTTCCCGATGAAGGAACTTTCAGCGGTACAGGCAGGCCAATATAGTGTTTGAGGATTGAAAATTGGGTGTCCATAATTTCAAAGGGAAACTGGTTCAAATGATGGTGATTCTAGGTCAACGTGATGCATAGAAGGTGTACATGACGATCAACTGATCGAAAAAAAAATCGACTCAACTTATGTCAAAAAAAAACCCATAGACTGATTTTTCGATTTATTCCTTAGTAAAGTTAAATTTGCAATATTTATAGAAAATTTGTATCTGTGTTGATAAACAAAAGTCCATTTTCTTTTCGATAAATGCCGTATTAATACGCTGCTATACACTTATAACAATATTCCTCGATTGCAAAATACAGTCATTTGTTTATAAGTTGATGCAAACTTAGTCTATCTTTTCGAAACGGTTCAATCCAAGTTCGCGTAAAAAAGTTGGAATCGTAAATTTTGACTTTCCTACGGAAAAAAAAGTAAAAATTAAATAAACGGAGCCTTTTATGCGTCCAAGGGTCTAGTCCAATTCGAGTTCTTCATTTTTTTTCAGCCAGAAGTCCGTCGATTTGCGATATAGATTTATCCGAAACAGCGTATGCATTTTACGACTTTCGTTAAGGTAGTCCTTAATGCAGGTTAGTCGTGTAATCGTCTATTTTAGCAATAAAATTGTTGGAGATAGCTATAAAATGTGATAACGCGCAAGAGTAGTTGCCAGAATACATAATACATACGAAGATGTCTCTTTTAGTACTTAAATTAATTTTTTTCAAAAGTAAATTCGATTTTCCGTCATAAATTTGACTAGCCGGTTGAATAGCTTCACCTTGGCTAACCTCAAAACCGTTGGAAGTTTTGTTTTATGTTTACGTAACTCTTAATTGATTTTTATAGTTAATATAATTTCTATAAAATAGGGGTGAACAGTTCGATATTAATAAAAACTTACAATTTGCATGAATTACTGCAACACTCATAGCAGAGGTCTGTCAGCTGATCGGTTACACCATAAACTGATTTAGTTGTGCTGATAGTTAATTCGAAATTTCTTTCCAAAACATCTCGTGATCGTATTTTTTTTTTATGTAAACTTTCGAAAGCTCATAATTTCGTGAACAAATTGATTATAATTAAATGAATCGCTTCTCCAGTATTTAGTTAGGTTCATTTTTCAATTGAACTTGTGTCGAGCTGATTCTTTTGTATATATCCTATGTTAAAACGGCGATTTTAAAATTCAAGTTTCTTGCGGAAAAAGTGGGCAACGTGTGATCTGAAACTTTGCAGACATAATGAAAAGTGTTTCAGGATTAAAATATTTCTAATTCACAAAATTCTCCGATAAGGGCAAAAGTGCAAGGACTATCTTAAGCCTTATTTATCTGGAGCTATTTATCTGGGCTATCTGGAGCAAAGGCTTAAGATTAAGGCTACTTCCCT
Source organism: Rhorus exstirpatorius (assembly GCA_963564615.1). Taxonomy (NCBI): domain Eukaryota; kingdom Metazoa; phylum Arthropoda; class Insecta; order Hymenoptera; family Ichneumonidae; genus Rhorus; species Rhorus exstirpatorius. The sequence continues at coordinate 42,970,604 of OY751313.1, forward strand.
TATATATATATATATACTAGGGGTGCGTAGGGCGCTACGCGCCCTCACTTAGGTTTGGGTTTGGGTTTGGGTTCGTCATCCTTTTCAAATTGGACACCCGGTATAAGCTCAAATCCTGAAACAGCGGCGGCGGCGGTGGCGGCGGCGGTGGCAGCGGCGATATATCTTTATATCATAGAGATATATATATATATATATATATATATATATATATATATATAGAGTGGGCATAATTCAATTAGATCCACGGTCATTGACATCCGTATCATTTTGAAAACTCGTTCATACCACTTTTTCAAATCTTGTTACTCGATTGATCTGACTGTACCTGACTTGTGGTTTTCTCAAAACTGTTCAGCTCTCTATCATAAATATATGTATATAGTTGGCGGAATCTTCGAGTCTTTCCTCGTGCGGAGATTTGCAACATCTGCTCCTTTAGCCGCGGTCAGAAAAATATGAGACAAATTTATATTGGCCCGATGATACTCCAGAAATATTCTCTTTGAGTTTTACACCATCAAATGTTCTTCTGTACTCTTTTATATCGGGATTTCGTACTTTTTTTCTCTAAAATATACTGCATCTTAGTTTTCTCGCTTACGATCACGGATGGGACTATCAGGGGGTAAAGTATCGAGATCTAATTATGGAATCAATCTGTCCAACCGATCTGCGCAAGTCGGCTGCTGGGAATACGAAATTCTTTGCTATTTGGTAGTCAAACGAGTTACGAATATACACCTACGTTGATTTATTCGTTATTCCTTACGTGTCTTTCTCTTTCTCTCTCTCTCTCTCTCTCTCTCCTCTTTCTCTTTCTCTCTCTCTCTCTCCTCTTTCTCTCTCTCTCTCCTTCTCTCTCTCTTTCTCTCTCTCTCTCTGTCTCTCTCTCTCTCTCTTCTCTTCTCTTCCTCTTTCTCTCGTTCTTTCTTTTCCATTCTTTCTTCATATCTTCCTCTTCCCCCTCTGCGTCCTGGGATGGCTAGGGTTGACAAGGCATCGACGCATTTCGTGCCAGATCGTCCAAGTGCCGGTACCATCACGCTCATCCCAGGCTATTTTTTTCCTTTCGTGTGTTCCTCTGTGTGTGTGAATCCTGTTCTCTCTCTCTCTCTCTCTCTCTCTCTCTCTCTCTCTCTCTCTCTCTCTCTCTCTCTCTCTCTCTCTCTCTCTCTCTCTTACTCAGTGTGTGAGTTTTTCCCCTGCCCTCCCTTCTTTCCTCCCGGAAATGACTCTGTGATCGCTTTCTCTCGCTTCTCCAAAAGCCAAATTACGTGTACACGCACGTACATACACGCTCATTTATTTCTTACGTTCGTGCCACGTCCTCTCACCCGTTAAATATAATTAAAACGAGACGATTTAACGACGAGAACGGGCCCTCGAGGAGCCGTATGTTCATTTTGGCCTGGCCGTATACTCGCGGTTTCTTCGTGTTTTCCTTGCGGAACAGCCAAGAGCGCTAGCATCGAGGTCGGGGCTATCCGAAATTCGCTGACGTCGTCTGTCTTCCCGCAGTCTTTGAGGCTCAAGTAGCCTGAATCTTGTTGGTGAGTGAAGAAAGAACAAGGTATAGGTATATATATGTATACGTCGACTGTCCGCAAACAAAGAGTCGTAACTCATTCGGTTTTATGGGTGTTATACCGTGTGGGTTACGCCTTTTCGTATCTCAGACGGCGACATACGAATATATGAGCGATTGTTTGAAGAACTGACACACTTGTGGACCTCATGGTCTCCAAATTTTCTCCCAAGCTTAGGATACATTCACACACATCGACGAGGCGCATGAACATTTTTTAAAAGATTTTTAATTTAATTTAGTGCATCATGGATTTTTCAGAATTTTTTGGAAATTTTTTAAAAAAATATCATCACTTTTTTTCAGCACGTAAAAATCTAAAATGAAAAATCGTACAAAAACGCACTAGTCTCATGAATAAAATTCTCGTCTTACTGATAAAAACATTGCCTGCTTACTTCAAATTTAGGAAAACACTAAAAAAAATAAAATAAATGACCCAAAGATTGTTTAACCATATGAGCCCTCGTTCTTCGTATCAAGAATATATTTTCTTATGAATTTCGTGCAGTCTTAGGTGCAACGAAAATAATTTTGAAAATTCATAAATCATACTTTTGTTGTTCAAGCGTTCTAGGATTTCATGCTTAAATTAGAACGAATGGTGCTCCTCACGCTGAGGTTTTATCTCGCCAAAATACATTTTAGTTTTCTTCTTTAATTTTCCTATCATTTTCTAAACTAATATTGAATTAATATTTCCTGAACGCAAATAATTTTTTCAAAGGATTTTAAAAATCAGCGATGCACAATAGCTGAAGATATTGCGATTAAAAATCTCTAAAAAATGTTTTTGCTACTCGATGTACGTGAACCTATCCGGAAGTTGTAAGAAAATTTAACAAAATATATGAGGTCGACAACTGTGTTGGTTAACTTTTTAAAGAATCACAAATATATCTATGGATATCGACCGATTTCATACAAAAAGGCGCAATCCTCATAACTTTACACGGCAAATCGGATGGGCCCCCCCCCCCCCCCCCCCCGGCCACTAAGCTTGCTAGCAGCCACTTTACATATACAGAAAGTAATTAAACTTTTATACATTCACGCCAACACGTCGTATCACTCTCACAAAACTGTATACGAATTTTGACACTTTCTTGATGAATTTCTTCATGGCAAAAATGTACATTAAATTCTCGTCCATTATGCTACGACACGAAAAATAAAACTACTTTGACATTTTTCATTTACAGCATCACAGAAATTAGAAAACAGACCTTACCCTAATTAAATATATTTGATTTTGGACTGGAACGTGAAGCAGCCCCAAATTATACGAATTAATCAAATCCAAATTTTAAAAAAAGTCGTCGCATCGTCTGATTATTTCGTGAGTCACGTGTTGATCATCATATAATCCGTAGACTCGTCGATTACAATCGCAAAGTCATTCGCGTGCTTGAATGTGAAAAAAAATCGAGATCTGGAGGGAAACGTACTTCGATACCGACCGAGATTTTACTATAGATATTTCATCGATCGAAACAATATACTATGCGTGTATGAGCTTTTCAATTTTTTATCATAATCAATCGAACGGATAATTCGATTAACCTGTATATCATTGAATTTACGCGTGATTCAAATGAACCGGTTAATCAAATCACACTATCATCAGAATAATATTGTTTCCCAACATGCGCGATCGAGAGAAACGAGCCAAGAGACAAGTCGTTTCGTCAGACCAAATGAATTTACTATTAAAACCTGACATAAAATAAGTAATAATTGTTCTTTACGGTTAAAATGACGGCTACTGTAACACTTTCTTATAACCCTTCAATCCCGCGAGAACGACGAGTTCATAAAATCATTCAAGTTCATTATCGTCTTACTTTCTCGCACTTGTCAATTTACATAAAAACGCATCTTGTGTGTTGCAGCTCTCAAAAAAAAAATAATGTATTCGCTTTACATCGTTTTGTTTTTCGTGAGTCTCGTGCTACTGATGATTCTCGGACGTGGACGAAGACAAAATCTTCGTCTTCCTCCGGGTCCCAAAGGGCTACCGATCTTAGGTTATCTGCCGTGGCTCGATGCAAAAGAGCCGCACGAGAGTCTCACGAGACTCACGAAAAAATACGGACGAATATGCGGCCTATGGATGGGATCGGTGTACACGGTATTGCTGTCGGATCCGCGTGTCATCAGGCAAGCCCTCGCAAAGGCCTCGATTGCGGGCAGAGCTCCGCTCTATCTCACTCATGGAATTATGCAGGGCTATGGTGAGTCCGAAATATATTTACATCACTTTTATTCTTCATCCTTTCGTATTTTCAGTCACATATCTTTCGATTCTCGTTTCCTTTTGAAAATCAATCGATCCTCATACAGATACATATATTTTGGTTAATTCCACAATATGACGTTTCTGCCTTGTACACCCATACATTATATACATTTCCTCCCACTATATATCTCTCTATTTTCATATCCTTAGAGCTATACCTTATAATTATTATTTTTATTTCATTTTTTATTAGCGCTACCAGCTTCCCTTCCCCCCCTTCCTTCACCCACAGCTACTTTTCCCGTCCTAATAAACTTTTCCAACTCCCTTGCATATATATCCACATTAGCTCTGATTTTGGTAACCCATGTAGCGAATTCCTTGTCGTTCGCCTCTCCATTCTTTTACCGCCTCTCTCTTCCAGACGCATTTTCCGATTTGCTTCTTTACATTCCCAAATATGCTTCATTTTGTTTCCTCTTTCTCCCCACAAAATCTGCTATTACCATTCTTTGGATCCTTCTGTTCCATGCCTGTCGACATTTCCGCATCGAATTCTTGCCCATATATTCTTCCCACTTATATCCCGTATACCCCGAGCCCCAAAAAAACACCATAAATGGTGTAAAAAAAACTTGATACAAGTACATTTAGCTGTATAGTTTTGCCCATCCTCGCAAAAAGTCGTCAAATAAGTTCACTTCATCCAACCCACAGATTGTCAAGTATACATCTAGCACTGTTATTTTTTATTGAACTATGTTTGAGAATTTATATTCATACGTACAGCCATCGTTCATAATCCAAAAATTGATTGCTTGAACGATTGGAAATTGGAAGAAAAAGATGCGCATTAAAAACAAAAATTCTAAAGAAGTACTTGGCGAGTTATGTACAATTCATGAATGTTACAATTTATGAGGAAGGAAAACTTTACCAGAATAGAATGCTTTCGCGAACGTCTCTACCCAATTACAATTTTACCAGATAAAGACTCTCTGATGACATAGTAAACTGCCGCTAACATTTACTAGCAGTCTCACTGAAGTGTCGTTATCCGGTAGAGTTGTGATCGGGTAGAAATATTCGTGAAAGTTCCATTCTGGTAGAGATGTTGTTGGGTAGATATATCAGCCATGAGCTCGTGTCTGGTAAAGTTGTTTCGTGGCAGAGTTGTAATCATGGGTAAAGGCTCGTTCGAGGAGTTTCAAACTGTTTTGCCACCAGTCACACAAATCATTCAAAACATGAATGAAAATTTCAGGTCTCGATCCTATTGGGAACTCACAAATTTCACCCTGACCTCTGGCGGCCAAATACCTAACTGCTCCTTGCCTGTCGCTGCCCGATGATTACCGTGCGAATTTGTCACTTTTTAACAATAATTCAAAATCTGCTGCTTTATTTCAAGAAATAAATCATAAATAAAGATCGAGAAGACATAGTCGATATTTGGTGCGAGGGCATGAGATTTTCAGCACACGCAGAATATGAATAATCGTTTTATTTATGTCGTGTAAACACATGCAAGCGACGTGGCTTTCAATTTCATAACTTCTGAAATATGGACAATAAATTATAAATAAAAAATTTTTCATGCGATAGCTTGATATTTTAAGTAATAATTTATTGTTCGAACGCATTTATTTTGCCTAAAAGTGACGTGAATTTTTTAAAAAGATTATGAGGTTAAACATGGGATGTCATGTAGGCTCATTGTAATCCTTATGGCGATAATCACTTGATCCGTATCTAATTTGCGCAGTGGATTCTATCCACGCATAATTCTCAACGGCGATAAATCCCATTGTCAAATCTTACCACAAAAAATCGCATTTTGCCGAAAAATATGCGATAATCTAATGTTTACAACTGTTCCCTATGCTGCCCCATGCTAACTAGAGCTGGCTACTGGCAACGAACTGGATAGGAGAGGCCATATTGGATAGGCCCCGCCTCCGCGTTGATCCCCAATAGAATCGTGCCTGTATTGCTCAGCCTGAAATCCTGCATTGCCATTGAGCTCTGAACTCTAATTACACAGGCAATCGATATCCGAGGTCAGAATAGAAGTTCCATATGTACCATTTTTTTCTAACCTCAAAAAATGCTGTAAATACGCCATTATTCTCGTTTTAGCGTCAGCTAGATCGCTTTGGGAAGATCAGTTGGCCTCCTTATACTTAGATAGTCAAATCTTCACATCAGGTTAGAATTATTAACACTGCAGGAATCAGAAAAGACTGATCCAGGATACTTGTAAAACCCGTATATTTGGCGAAAACTACGGAAAAAAACGAATATTGACCTCATTTTCCAACGCCAACACTTTATATACAAACTGCGACAGACTTAGATATCTGTGAATTCTTTCACCCACCTATTTTGTGCTTTCAGAAGCCAATATGTACTCTACCTACAACAGTCAAAAATATATGGGATCGCTTAAAAATATCTATCGCTTTCTGCTATAACGCACTTTTTAGGGGATTTCTTTTACGTTTTATTCCTTTTCTGAATGTTTCCCTCTTCAACATTCAACAGAAATCGGCCATCATATTAATATCCCAACGTCCCTGATATCGACGTTCCATTTCTTTGAGATCTTGATGGAAACGCTCTCCCTGTTCTTCACTGTATAGTATATAGATCCGAGTAACGGGTCGAAAATTACAGCGGGAAACAAACAGCCAAGTGATAACTTCACATCGAAGTATAACACCGCTTTTTTCAGTCGGAAGTCAAAGGTAAATTTTATGAAACCGGTGACCCGCGGTCACCCTCAAACTTCGCATCTGCAATTGAACATATATATTCTACGGAAATATATCTAAAAAAAAATTCTCTACACGTTTCTCTCTTGTTTTGCATCTAATCCAACCTCTGAACGAAACTGTAAGGCTCGTTTGGATCTAAACACAGGACCCGTTGTCCTTTTTCTTCAATTTGATCCTGCATAAAGAACGTCCACCGAATGCCCCGAAGCGTTTCTTCAACTCCCTCAATTTCGCAGTATAAAGCTATAACACCGACGAGGTCACTGGTATAGCAAGAGCGAATCCCGTCTCCCAAGATTTCATCGTCATTTTTATTCGGAGCCAAAAAAAAAAAAAAAATGTTTTTGAAAGCACGCTGGAGCTCACTCGGATAAGAGGGAACAATGGAAGCGTTGACCGGTTCCAAAAAGGAATGAAGGGCAGAACGAGAACGGTCGCGTATAGCTCGTGTAGGACGGTAACGGTTCCTTCGTATGTGCCTCTTTCTTTCTTTCTCTCATTCTCTCTCTCTTCCTCTCTCTCTCTCTCTCCCTCTCTCTCTCTCTCTCTCTCTCTCTCTCTCTCTCTCTGTCTCTCTCTGTCTCTCTCTCTCTCTCTCTCTCTCTCTCTTTCTCTTGTTTCGAGGGCCGCACAAGCCTCTTCCTCTCATCTCGTATGTCCACTCGCCAACCAGTTATAACCTACTAAATTAATACACCGTGTGCGCAACTATCAAACTATACACCACACAACGTGTGTATAGTCCCGGAATAAAAACAAGGTCATCTCATTATAGCCATACGGACACGTTAATGAAAAATCATTATATACGATTGAGCCGGTAAAAAAAAAAAAAAACAACAACAACAACAAACTTTATTGAAAATTTGCGTTATGACGTCCGTCTTGTCGAACGAACACGATGAAGCGTCGAAATGGTTCGTTAAATTTTCGAAATTGTATAATTAATCAGATTTTTATTTTAATCCTTGACATCGGGAACCTGTCGTTTCTCGAGATATATGTTATTCATAAAACTCCCCCTGAATTCGAGTTTTCGTTTAAATCTACCGTAGTCGGTGACAATTTTGACGAAAATTTAAATAGCGGAATATTCTCGCTCGAAGTATATAAATCAATGATCCATTCTTATTCTGGATGACGCTGCCGAAGCTTAGATTTCTTCAAACGTGTACAGCATCATGAGTTGAATGTCCCGGTTAGTGAACATTTAACGTAGGATCCACGTTCCTTTTAAATTTTTCAATAATATCTGAGCACGATATCCAAAAACTTTGATTTCATATCAACAATTTCGTTTATGCTGAATGTAATAATATTGAATTTTTCGTAAAAACGTTGGATAATCAGGGTAAATAAGCAAATTAAAAATGTGTGTTCGATGTCCGAGTTACTGACAACCCGCCGACTTGCTGGCCCAGATAATGGGCAGAATTTCTAAGGGGATTGGAGAAAACTAAAAACTATTTAGGTTATGGAAGACCAATCAACAGCTCGGAGACGTCCTAAATTCGTTGTCTCAGTTAATGGAGGAATATATGGTAGTGCCGATTTTTAAAGCTAAATTCATAATATATCGAAAATGGTAACTACTTTTAACTTTTTCTAGTTGGAAAGTTGAAAACTCTGAACCTTTATTTGCGGGTATTAAATCAACGATGTGATAAAATATATGTAAACTATCATTAAATGTATACCGGATCTTTCAACAACTGGGACGCATTTACTATCCGGGCCGTTTGCCTTACTTGCTGTTGTTTCTTTTTTTTTTTTTATTTCGTGCGAAATTCGCGATCGTGTGGAAAACACAGCGATGATAAAATTGGGCCTGCTACGATTCGAAGTTACTCATCAATTTGAGCAAGAAATTCGTCGATTCGCAATGAATTTTCTTATTATTTTATCTCGCTCACGAATCTTTGCTTATGAGGAAGTAGGATTTTTCCAACGAGAGAGAATTTAAACCCTTTCATCATTTTTTTTCAGCAAACATCGGCTTGATATAGTTGTGAATTTACGAAAATAAAATAATTTTTTTTTTATTGCCTTAATATACATTATATGGAAGTGTCCTTGCATCGCATATCAATGTCAAAGATAAAGATAGCATTACGATATAATATCATCATGACTCGGTAGTAAAGGAAAAGCCATGGGAAGCGTCGGTGCATCGCTGGTTGACCGTTATCACTTGCTGTCAGACTGCGCGTCGAGTCGTACCACTTCGATTACGCGACTTGAAAAAATAAAAAAATCTTACATCGCCGGATTCACGAAGCTTTCGTAACTTGGTCTTTGCTTTACAGGATACCTGTCTCTTACAACTGCAGGCACCTTGACTTGACATATTTATAACAATGATTCTTTTTTGTTTTGTTTTAATTACCTCACGATCTTAAACGAATGACTGGAATAGAGAATTTTTTTTTTTTTTTTCGGTAACGTCTTCAATGTTAACCTTTTGCATTGACTGTTTTGCAACGATAATCATTTAGTAACGAACTTTTGGTTGAATCATCTTATCATAAAGAAATCATTGTTCTTTTGCACTTGATAATATACCAGGCATATCAATGGTTTATAGATTGAAAAAAAAATTGCGAAAAAAACGACAATTGACGATTGACAAGAATATTGAAAGTATAATCAAACATTATTATTTCTTTTAAATTATTTAACGCAACGATATCTCTGTTCGGAAAGTGAGTACCGACGAAATTCTCGCGCCGAAGCGTCTCATACAGGATTATCCTGGCGCCGAAGCTGCCATCCCAAAACCTATTAGTGCACCCCGAATTTTCGTAGTTTTCAAATATACGCGTTATGTCTGAAACATGATTACAATTGCCATGAGACGAATATGTTTTTCTTTTTTATATTACCGTATATTTATATTGAACAATTAATCACATCCGTCAATTTGATTAATGCTTGTGTTTGTCAGTAAGGGACCTTCTTAGCTAAACGGTTTACGGTAGATTGGCTTAGAAATTTCTATTTCACAATAAATTAGAACAAAATGAATAACGAAAAATTCTGTACACGTAGCGGATCTGCCCTGATATATAAGGGAGAGTATATAGGGTGGTCATGCGAGAAAAAAGTGTTCATTTCAAATATTCTCTATCCGGGCGGTGTTAAGGAGGCTGGTATTTGCATCAAGTATTTGCTGAAATACTTCACGAAATGAAATATTTCAACGGCACGAAAAGATTCAATATGTCGAAAGCAATCTGACAATCGTATTTCGTATTACTCAAATCGCACTTTTTCAGTTGGTGCTTTTTTCTAGATTCGCTATAATAACGTCATCTTCCATGATACAATTAGTTTTTTTTTTGTCATACCATGATTTGAATAAAGTTTTTAGTCAAATTGTTCTCACGTTACATTTGGGGCAAAATGTGAACCGGGTAAATAAGTGACCATTTGCGCCGCGAGCGTTGGTAGCCGCCAATCCAGCCTCGGTCGTGTAAAATGTAATCCTGTCAATCGTAGCAGCGTCGTGCGTTGCAAATATCTCTGTTTCACTGCTAATTGTTAATATCAAGGCAATACTATATATTTCATGTTCATTAAATGTCAGATATAAATATATAATTCCGTATTTTTATAACTTGAATGCTCAAGTGTTTAAATTTTTCCAGTCGCTATCACATTGCCCCATAGACTCCATCACTTTAGCCTGCAGGCGGGATAGAGTGATAATTTTGGAGGATCGATTAACATTCATCATGACTCTCACGAACAGGACATTTCGCAAAAATATCGGGTTTCATCGTCGTTCACGATTTCTCAAACATACAAAGTACAAAATATATACGAAAGGATTGAGTCTAGATCAATGTTTTACTTTCTATGCACTAATCAAGTTTTGAGTGTCCGATTTGCCCTGCTACCCCTTATACTCGCGCTTTGCCATTTACTTATCTTTTTTTCTGTCTTTCTCTGCGAGAAGCTCAAGAGTTTTTTATCGACGCCATTGATATCCCATCAATGCCTACCGTCATCACTTTATTCTGGAGGCGAGGTAGAGTGATGATTTTGCAAGTTATCGTTTTATATCAATTATGACAAAGTTAATTTAAAAAAAAAAAATATCGGCTTTGACCATCGTAAACGATTTCTCAAACATACAAAGTACAAAATATACACGAAAGGATTGAGCCTAGATCGATGTTTTATTTTTTATGCTCCAATTAAGTTTTGAGTATCCGCTTTGCCCTATACTCTATCTTACATTATGGAATTTTCTATCAGTTTACTTTCATCTGTTTCATCATTTCAAGCCGAATAGATGCCGGAACAGGTACGGACTCACGAATTTTTGTAAAAAATTCACGATAAAGTCGTTGCTCATAATATTAAGTGTCGAACTCACCCTATATATATCACAGTTATCGTGAAGTGTACTTTTTTTTTTTCGTCGTGGTCATGCACACCGATAACGACATTAATTTACCGACAAACGATCGATGAGAGAGGAAAAAATCTTGTAACGGCAACATGTAATTAGTAAAGGAAGAGGCGCGCGTGCCATCGGACACATCATTGATGATCTCATATGACGTGCAACCCGTGATTATGCTCCTCAAATTATGAGCTCTTACGATCGTTCATTTATTTTTTATACACGCATGTGCATGGGGGACAAGCTGGTTGACCATGTGCATACGCGTGAGAAACGATGTTCTCCCCCTCTGTCTTTTTTTCTGTTCGCCGCAAGGATGTTAATTTATTTATTGAATCGCTTGCCAAAGGTCTTGTTCGCGAGTCATGCATCGAAGAATCCGTAGTATTACTTCGAAAGAACAACGACGAAAATTGGATTGTCCAATTTTTTTTTTTTGTCGAATCGAGTATCGTAAAAATTATGATAACAAAGCGAGTGCGTAAATAATTTGTGTCCAATCGAGAGGAAACGACGTGAGCTAATTTTGGGATGATGCGTAAGAATTTAAATGGCCGATTTTATTGTTTAATGAACCCAATAAAATGGCGAGGTCAACATTAACCATCCGTTGGTATTCTCGGGCATAAATGACCATAGAGAAAGAGAGAGAGAGAGAGAGAGAGAGACCGTTTAGCATCGTTGCAGGAGCACACATTTTGCGGTCTCGCACGGATTATAAATGAGTGCCGGCAGGTATATATGCCCTGAGGCTTATGATGCGTTTCTGAGAAGTTAATGTATCTCTCTCTCTCTCTCTCTCTCTCTCTCTCTCTCTCTCTCTCTCTCAGCATCTTCCTCTCGCTAGAATGAGATAGAGAGAGAGAGAGAGAGAGAGAGAGAGAGAGAGAGAGAGGCAAATTCGAAAGCGAAAGTAGGTAACATTGAACCTGAGTTACCAGACGGCCCGCGTTAGCTATCCGACCTCTTCGATCGTTCCGCGTATCCTTGAATCATTCGCTTCTCGTCCGATCAACGTCCAAATAAAAAAATAAATAAAAAAAACAATTCTATTTTCGTATATTAGTGCAGCGCGTTGTGCGATCTACCGATCACTCGCGGTCCTGACAGTTATCTCGAATTCGTGACGTCAGAACGAGCATGACGTATATAATTATTGTGAAGGAGATTTAATTAAAAATGACCAAACACAAGAATTCACGATACCGTACGAACGGAAGGTAAAAAATTAATAAATAAAAAAATCAACTCCAGGGCCTTCTGGTACCGTGATTATTATCCTGAATTTAAAATACTAATTTCCATTTACCATGGGCTTGTCGTTCGGTAAAATTTATTGCATGCGTCTTGAGGACGTACGGCGATCAGACAAAATGCAATTTTAAAAGTTGAATTTTTTAAATATTTTTATTGGCAACATTGACGGTTCAGTTTTTTTATGATAAAATTGACGAGTCGTCCATGTCGGAGTAAGTAGTTGAAGGCCCACTGAGAAGAATGTCGCGCTGGGAATACGCTACATATACTCAATTTAGATGTTTAATCACAGTCGACGCATTAAACATATGTAAGGTAAATGTACCAGTGGCCGTACACCTAAGGGACCGGTCATATTGTTATACAAATTGAAGACGTAAAGCCTCATGCGTTCTATTAATCACTTCAGACACCTTGAAAGGTTTCGAGTTTCTAAAACACGTGCAATGTTCATCAAAATATTGCGTAATTTATTACTTATACCGCGAGAAAGGTGGAAAGCTGGAATGTACCAGTGTCCGCACAGCGGTTATTCGCTAGGTCCCAGTGTTCAGGCACGAGAAGACCCAGTGCCCGCACAATACTACAAGCCCGAGTTAATGAGCATCGATTCTCGAATCCCGATAGCATTCGCGATGCACTATTGAGTTCCAAAAGTTAACTTTTGGAACTCAATAGTGCATCGCGGTTAAATGGATACCGATTAATTAAAAATGCAAAATTTCAATTTGGTCAGGAAAGTCAAGGATTAAATTTTGACACCATGTCACCATCCCGGCATTTCATATAAGTATAACGACACCGATCGTGAAACAGCTGAATGTCGTACTGTATACGGCTACTGGGCCTATCGAACTACGTGCGTCTGTATGTACCAGTCTCCGAACGGTGTCTTGACAGGGGTTCAGCTTATGATTTGCTCGTCCCAATAATAGAACACGAAGATTACACATGGTTCAATTAAGTTTTACGGGAAGTTTAACTGCTGCATTGAAAACCCTCTACTTTTTCCTGAACAAAATGAGCTAAAATTTATCTCGAATACACATAAAATCTAAATGATGAGCGTTAAAAATATTTCATTATTCCTTAGCATATTCGATAAGGAATCCGTCGTACCTCCTTGAAACTAGTCGTACCTCCTTGAACGTCAGATAAATTTCATCCAGCGGTGAAACAACCGGCCCTAAGTGATCTTTTCGTATCGTAGCCATTTACGCAAACGAACCGAACGCGTCACCTGACGCAGTGATAAAATAAAAATGATTTTTTTCCCTAAAAATCACTACGTCCCCACAAAATTATGAAGCATTCAAATAAGTAATCACAATTAATAATAATACTAATAATGATACTAATAATAATAATACTAATAATAATAATAATAATAATAATAATACTAATATTGAAAACAAAATTGGATGAGCTGTCATTATTTTAAATTCAAACATAGATCAACTGCACGGGCATTAAGGAGGTTCTTAACCCAGAGAAAAACGGTAAGAATGATTCTAAAATTTGAAGGGAGGTTTTTGCTGGTATTAGGAATACACCGTAATTATTTCAGATTTTTTGACCACGTAGTTGAGGAGAAAAAACAACATTAAATATGTCGCTTATACGTGGGCTCTTATGGGAGAAGATTCGAAGCTATGATTAGAGATTATTTTAGGAGTGAAAAAACGGTAACACTTCCCCCGAAGAACCGCCTAAACGACAGATTAGACCTTCATAGATATAATTTGCCCATAAAGAAAGTTTTTCACTGTGCCGATTGTGAAATATACTTGTAAACAGAATTGAGCGTGAGTAATGGCAAATTAATAAAATTAAAACGTATTTGGTGAAACAAATGCCGAACGCAACCTGCCCCGCACGTCGCCCGCGCCGCGCCGTCACGTTCCCCTTGCCGCACCCAATTGCGATGTTAAGAACCTCCTTAATCGGTAACGAAATACAAAGATCGTTAAAATCATAATGCAATAAAATGAGAATAAAAAAAAAAATATATCAATACAATGCGTCTATATAATATCCGAATGATAAATCATAATAATATATTTTATTGCTCTCGGCTTCGAGGCGTTAGCACGTCTCTGGATGATCCACGAATCGTATCTAGCCCAATGTTGAGACTGCCAGAAGCTCGAAGCTCGAAGCTCGATCGAACCGTACTCAGTGTTAGTGTATACCAGTATTGACTCTTTTTTTACAACACTTCTGGAGCCTCTTAACGCTCTTTCTACATAATATTTTATGAGATATCCCGCCACATGAAGTATTAGAAGACTTTTTGATCGAGCGAATATAAAGAAATTTCAAGCGAAAATGCCTCAAATTTTCAAAATTAGGCTACGCTTGATTTACATTTTTTTATTTAAAAGGATCTGGAATTGAATTTAAGAAAAAAAAAACAAGAAAACGTTCAGATTGAAAAATTCGCATTGCTTGGTAATAAATTTGCTCATTAAAAAATCTTCCTCCGTGAGTATGTGACTTACTCAATTTTGACTTCCTCCTGGAGGAAGTTTTGTGCATGCATGTCAAATTTGCACACTTTCGAAAAAAAAATTTATTCAACGAAATGAAAAACGAGATTCGTAATTAATGTGTGATCGCTAGGTAAAACTTGTGAGTGGGAGGAGGGGGAGGAAATTCATAAAATATTTTCCATTTCTATAATGAATACGAAGAATTTTCAAATGCGAGTGGGGACGCGTGGTCGCGTGAGATCCGTTGGAAAAATGTCACGATATAATGCATGCACGTTGCTGCAGACAGTGGCGAGAAAAAAAAAAAAAAAAAAAAAGAAAAACAGAACGTACAGTGTGAAAAACCATTCTCGCGCCTCTCTATATATAGTAATATCAAGATTATAACGACGATTACGTCGTTTGTCGCAAGTTGCGCAATGATTCGCGGGTTCGAGGCCGGTCGTACATACAATCTCGGTGTCTCACCGATGTAGTACGATATTACATGGGCAGGCTTCTGTGACGACGGGCCCCGCGGGCTTGTGTCGGTATAGCGGGAGTAGAAGAGCAACCTCTGCAGCGAATTAAAACCGATACGCTATATGGTCGCTCATCATTTTCGAAAAAAAGTTCTTTTTCTTTCAGAATTTCTTAATTTTCGAAATTTGGTGAATTTTTCATTCGATCCGCCGTCCTTCAAAATAACCATTTATTTTTTGGTAATGCAATTTATTCGTTTTCCCAATAGAAAAACGCGTCCTTCGCGTATTTTATCCCCTCACCCTTTCAAATATCCACCCTCTTCGCCCTCTATACACCCCTCTTCAAAGTATTATCCGCAGCCACTGTTTCCCAATGCACTATACCGTATTACATTTTCACAAGGTCACAGAGAAACTGCGTACAATGTGACCGATACGGTTAACTGTATGTTTTACCGAGTTTCAGTTGTATTGCCAC
The DNA here is from genome assembly GCA_963564615.1 of Rhorus exstirpatorius. Lineage (NCBI taxonomy): Eukaryota > Metazoa > Arthropoda > Insecta > Hymenoptera > Ichneumonidae > Rhorus > Rhorus exstirpatorius. Next base: position 42,986,310 of record OY751313.1, read on the forward strand.
CAGAAACGTGGAAAAAATTCGTCCCTCACGGCAATTCGGCATATCGCGGTGCACGATTCCACGCTTCCCTGGCAGTTTTTTTCACGAAAGATACATATACATGTATATGACGTTCTATATTATAAAAAGATATCGCCGCCGTGTCAAGAATATATGGGGCACTCCGTGTAAAGTCGAACTATCTAAAAGACTGATATATGGGAAATTCCGTCTCAACTCGACCTATCAAAAAGCCTGTTATATTGGGAATTCCGTCTCAACTGGACCTATCCAAACCATGGTAACCAAGGTAACCCAGGTAACCTAGGTAACCTGGGTAAGTTTAGGTTAGGTTTACATTGGGTTGGGATGGTCATCCTTTCCAAATTGGACACCCGTTATCGGTTCGATTCATGGTCATCCTTTTATAATTGGACACCCTTTATAAGTCCGATTCTTGGTCATCCTTTTCAAATTGGACATTCATTATAAGCTTGATTCTTGGTCATCCTTTCCAAATTGGACAACCGTTATAAGCTCTGAAACAGCGGTGGTGGCAATATCTTTATATAATATAGAATGATATATAAATATAATATTTGTCATATACATAAACCCTAATCCCAAAGAATCGATATATCAATAAACCCAGACCCAGCCCAAACACATATAAATTTTCGTATATATTAAATTATGACAGAAATTTACATCTATAATTTTTGGCACATAATATTTTTTTATTCAAAAATTATGACCACAATTTTCACATGTAAATAAACCGAATTCAAAAGAAACCTAAGAATCAATATATCGATATATCGAATCATGTCAAGAATCAATATATCGAATCGTGTCAAGAATCGATAAATTGATAAACCGATACATCGAAACGTGTCAAGAGTCAATACATCAATATATCGATATAGTTTCGATATATCGTACTGCATCAAACATTGATACATCGATATATCAAACCGTGCCAATATAAATATTCACATATAAATATAATATTCAATAGAAATGCTTCACATATAAATAAACCTAATTCAAAGGAAATGCAAGAATCAATAAATCGATATATTGAACCGTGTCAAGAATGGATAAATCGATAAATCGAATCATGTCAAGAATCGATATATCAAATCGTGTCAAGAATCGACAAAACGATATATCGAATCGTGTCAAGAATTAATAAATTGATGTATCGATATATCGAATCATGTCAAGAATCGATAAATTGACACATCGATACATCGATTCGTGTCAATAATCGATAAATTGATATATCGATATATCAAATCGTGTCTAGGATCGATATATTGATATATCGATATATCAATTCAAGTCAAGAATCGATTATATAATCGTGTCAAGAGTCAAAACATAAATATATCGACATATCGACCAAACCCGAACCCAAAATATATCCAGATATCGATACAGTTTCGATAAATTGTACTGCGTCAAGCATTGATGTATCGATATATCGAACCGTGTCAAGAATCGATATATCGATACATTGAAGCGTTTCAAGAATCGATCTATCGATATATCGCAATGTGTCAAGAATCGATATTTCGATACATTGAACCGTGTCAAGAATCGATATATCGATATTTCAATAAAACCCAAACTCATATCTCAAACCCAAAAAACGCGAATATAAACAATTTTTTTCAAAACATCTTTCCAGAATGTTATTCTGTAACCACTGACACAAACACAAGACACTGAGACAAACAAGCGGTTGGCGCGCGAAGCGCGCAGGGGGCGAAGCCCCCCTAGTATATATATATATACAGTCCGACCTCCCAATAAGAAACCCGGCAATAAGAAACCTTCCCCAGTTTCGCGCTCAAGCACTTTCCCCATTACGACTCGAGCTCCGAGCTCGAGAATTTTGTGCGCGAACCTCTGGTGAAGAAACCAGCCTGGGAGAGATTATTCGGGCAAAATAGAGTTAACATTGTAGTGTAAATTAATGTGTGCGTTCGTGCGTGAGTGTGTGTGTGTGCGTTTTTGCATGGGCGATGTAAACAAATTGGAACTCTTTCGAGAGTTTCTTATCGAGAGGATCGCATGGAGAAAAGAGTGAGAGAGACAGACAGAGGTAGTGAGTGCGGAGCGCGCGCCTGGTGGGGGTATCCGAATTCTAGGAAAAACTCTTCCCCTTGGGGGCTTTTGGTTTCTTATTGGGAGGTCGGACTGTATATATATATATATATATACAGAGAGAGAGAGAGAGAGAGAGAGGGAGTGAGAGAGAGAGAGAGAGAGAGGGGAAAGACACTTTGAAAATATTTTTCTTCTCGTCAATGTTTTTTTCTTATTAGACATCTTTTATTGCGATGTCAAAACCGAACTTCCGTATTGAATACCATCGAGAGCCAATGACCTTTTGCCGACACGTGCGGTATTCATGATCGTCGAACCTCCGCGCGTGTGATAATTCACAAGGAATATCGCACGTGCGTGAGAGAAAATATAGGCGGTGGCTCGTTTGTATAACATTATTCAGCCGTCATTTTTCTACGGGCCGTATTCTGTTTGACGAAAAAACATCCTGGAGGAGGTCGTTCAACCGACATTCATATAAAGACGTGATAGATCGCGATTGGTTTCAAGCGAGAGTGCAAACATGTATATTGGTGAGCTTATGCCAAAAGGGCGTTGGCTACACGAGCCAGCAGAATTACGCGCAATACACATTTATGAAACACTCGCGTTAAGAAACACGTGGCAAGTGTCTCGGCGCCATGTATAACGATTATTTTCAAAAATTCAATGTAAACATGTGATTGGTATCACGCTCGGGTATCAATCATCTCTAACCTTGAACGAGGTGCTCGACCCTTTGGCAACGATCACATGAAGCACTCGTGGTTAAATCGCTCGTGCGCCTTTCTTAACTCGAATAGTTCATTGGTCAAGTACGTTTGTGCCCTTGAAGAGGGATCCCTCGAGGCATCGAAGCCAATATCGTACAAACACGTGTCGTACATGACACGTGCGATGAAAAATAGTTCGCCCTTGGATGTCGTTCGTTCGAAATATTGAGAAAATATTGTCTATCGATTAGAAAACTCACTAAATTTCTGCAGGAGGAACAAAATACGTATAAATCAGTCTTATTATGGATATCAGTGATTCCTGTACATATATGATAATTGAATAAATGCACAAGATTGTTTAGCTCACAGCGAGAGATAAGCTATCGTCGTCAGACTTTGGCGGTCTTTCAAGTTTAGCGACGATGTTTGTGTTAGAAAGCGGGGTGACTCGCTCTGTAAGAGACATTAGTCTTTGCTGCTCGAGTGTGTCACCTCTATCAGTCGGTTTTTCTGCACTTCCCCGTGTCTATGCAGGTGCAAATGAGATACAGCACACAGCGCAAGATGGCTGCAGCCGCACAACGAGGGACCTAAGAAAAATATGGAAAAACTGGAAGGGAGATGGAGGACTGATGCATGAATACCAGTACCACATATGTACCTATAGGAAATGAGAATACAGAATACGAAGATTATTTTCATATAGAGAACACTGCAGTAGACTCTCACTTATTTTTTCCATCAGCTATTTATCATCGTCAGCTATTTTCCCAAATTACGGACATTTCTTATCCCAATGAATGCTTATTCTTCCATCCTCCGCTACAGTTCATTATAGTAGGGATTCACGCGCGATAACCGCTCGGAGTCTTTTTGCTTCCCGACAAAGAAACCTTTACACTTTTCTTTCTCCTATAGAATTCGTCGTAAGATAAGTATGAGCTGAGAAAGAAACACAAGTCGTCCGTGCACTTGTCCTAGGGTTCCTTTTATCTGAATTTTACCCGACAACGCCATGAATCTTCCCAATATACTCATGAAATATAACAGAAGAAAATCTGTTGGAATCTTCGTGCAGAATCGCAGAATATATCGAGGGTCGGCTTTTTGCCTATTTCGTCGTAAAATAAAAAATAAATGTCATCGTTTTCGGCTCTGCAAAATGGTCAAGAATGTTGGCTGCGTAAATTTTGGAAAATATTCGAGGCTAACGTTGCACGAGGTGATTTATATAGTTGAGACCCGTGAAAATTAAAACGTCGGCTATTTTGTACCATGACGATTGTCCTCCGTATACACGGCAGAGACACGGAAGAATTAAACGATGAGAATTTATTCGGTCATCGGTTTTCTTTTTTATGCGCATAATTTGAATTGGGCTGATTCAAAATATGCACTAAATATAGTATATTCATTGCATTAATTTTCTTTGAGAAATTATTCCGAGTCCTTAGACACTCATATGGTCTAACAAATTGTTGATAATTTGTATTGCTATATGTTCGAAGATGAACCGGATAATGTAAATGCATCTCGATATTATGTCTATATATCGAGATCTTTGCGGAGGACTCTCACTTTTGTCGCGAGAACGGTCTCCTTGGGGGAAGTCCCACGGTCGTCGTCGTTCTGCTAGGAGAACTACAGTTAAACCAGCAGGCAAGGACGCTGGCCGTCAGTCTCCATGTATATATATATATATATATATACATACATATAACGAGATGTCGCGCACGGGCCCCCTTTTTTAGTTACAGAAACACACACAAACACATATCGTTCGACGTTTTCCTTTCTTTTTCACTGCCGTGTGATCGATGACCGCAAAGACTGGATTCCCACCCCTCCGTGCCGCCGGTCCCCCTATGTGTGCATATGTATATATTATGGCATTGCCCGCGAGCTGGCGTAGATACGGCATCCGGCATCCCGATAAATGAAAATGCTATGATGAGGAAAAATCGGTGTAAATCGGTGTGCGGATCGAACAATGAATGTTCAATCGATAAAGCATCCTCCGTAATCGTTATAATCGTCCGTGCATTTCATATAATTACACCGTGAACATTTCATTACAGTTACAAAAGTTTCATCCGAATGGAAAAATTGAATTATAGTTCGTATAAACGAAATTTAATTCTTGAACGATGCAGTGACTCGGTATACCGTGTGCTATACAATAGACCTTTCTCGTTGCATGCACCTTTAACAAATTCCATTTTTCCTCGGATTTCATACTTTGTATTCAACACGAACGTACGTCAAGTGTCCAGAGACAGCGATGAATTTGCGACGCACGATCGGTGGTGTGGCTTGGGCGATCTGTCGAGTTCTCGGTGACCGTTTCACTGCGCACTATATATATAGTTGAGCAATCAAATTACTGAGTGGGAGGTCATTTTTCCTAGGACTTGGAATTTTCCTACCGGAGAAAACGCGCATGGAGGCCCAGAGTATTTTCTTTTGAAGGATCTTTTGAATTCGTCAGAGGCTTACGGGAGTTTCCTTATGCCCTCGTGAAAATTCGGTACAGCAGGAGTTAATATTAAGATTTCGAATGACACTTTCGGAAAGCTCTGAAAATGCAACTAAGCCCAAAATTTGCACCATTGAACATTTTCGTTTGCTTCTGGAGAAATGTTTATCGGACTGACAATGCCCCTTAAATTTTTTTCAAATTCAGCAATTCAAAATGTTGTACCAAAATGTTCGATAGCTGAGTACCAATGTGACCGCAGCAATAATTTCCCTATATACACTACAAAATAGCCACACGATTAAGCCACCTGAGTAAATCCCGAGCAGAAATTTAATCAGGGAGAAATCCGGCCCTGATCAGGTTGCCACAATACCAAATCCGGCCCGGATCAGGCTAAATAACTCCGGCCCTGATCAGGGGTGTAACGCTTTGGTAAATCCGGCCCTGATCAGGCGCCTCGTTCGGCCCTGATCAGGCGCTTCATCCGGCCCTGATAAAACGCCTTATCTGGACCTGATAAAACCCGAGTAGAAATTTCGTCCGGCTATAGATATAATTATTTTTAAATTAGCAATTAGGAATGATCGATGAATGAATTTGAAGCTGTTCAGGCCCTTATCTGGCATAAATAAGGCACGCCAGATCAGGCGTGCCTTTTTAATATCTGATCAGGTCCATATTTGACATAAATAAGGCACGCCGGATCAGGCACGCCTTATTCATACCTGCTCAGGCCCTTATCTGAAACAAATAAGGCACGCCAGATCAGGCGTGTCTTCTTAATACCTGATCAGGTCCATATTTGACATAAATAAGGCACGCCTGATCAGGCACGCCTTATTCATACCTGCTCAGGCCCTTATCTGACACAAATAAGGCACGCCAGATCGGGCGCGGCTTCTTAATACCTGATAAGGCCCTTATCTGGCACAAATTAGGCACGCCGGATCAGGCACGCCTTATTGGTACCTAATCAGGCCCTTATCTGGCATTAATAAGGCACGCCGGATCAGGCACCCCTTATTGATACCTGATCAGGCCCTGATGAATCATCAGGCAGCCTGAATGAATTTCTGCTCGGAAAACTTTGGTTTTATTCCGATCGTCTTTCCATAATCAAGACACGAGAATTATAAGCAAAGTTGAAAGAAAAAACAAAATTCTTGACCCGTGCGCTAAGCGGCCGGACAAGTTTGAGGCACACGCTCTGGAAATTTACCAAGACTCCGTTTGCCGGTATTTTATGCATTTCACATGTTCTCCCTTCGCGATTGGGCACGATCGCCCGTATAGAGCTCTATATACGTATATACTCAATGTGCCATCTCTCTTAAAAAAAAATCTGTTAACGTGATCCCCGACGATCTCCCTCTCGAATGTCATGCAGGAACCGACCGTGATGGGTCGTTTTTTCCAATTATTTTCGCATAAGCTAAAAAAAGATTGCCATGCGGATATATATATATATATATATATATATATATATATATATATATATATATATATATATATGTGCGTATATACATAAATGCAAAGTACATCGTTCTCGACTGAAAACGAGCGATCTTCTGCATGCTCTCGTATTCATACCTCTCCGACTCTATTCCTGCGAATCGTCCTTGGACCCAACGAGCTTAAAATATACCTGGACCTCTTCCTTCCAAAATTTTCGTCCCGTGTTACTCCTGCTCTTTTTTTTTCTTATACGTTTTTTTTTTTTTTTTTTCAATTTCAACTTTCGCTTTCCGTCTCTAGTTCTCGGCTTCGCCTCTGCATTTTCGTTCTTCCCTCCTTCTGCAGAGCCGAGCCACGCGCTAACGACGTGATCGAGAAGAAAAAAAAGTGAATGTGTTGAATGTTGAAAAATAAAAAACGTCTCTCCGATTCCACGTGCCGAGGGCGGAAAAAAAACTGCATATGCTTTATCTTCATGCGTCTTTTACAACTGAAAATAAACTATTTTTAGTTATTCCACAAAAAAAAAGACCTTCGGCGTCTCGACTTGAAAAAATTAAAGGTAAAATATATATATATTCGCTTCACCGACACGTGTCCGGAGAGTGGCACCGGTTCTCTCCGAAGTTGAGCAGTATTGGTCGCGGCCAACACTGGGATCGGTGACCGCTCAGCCGGGCACTGGTTTGCGCCCTGACTCCTGGGCGAGATGCATTTTTTTCTGAGTTTCTGATGGTAATACCACTGAAACTCAGCGAAATATTGGCATGCCTGTATCGCGGTCAGGTTTGTCGAAGTTACCCGGTGCCCTCGTGGAAATGCGATACAGTATAGTGCGTTGGGAAAAAATAAGTGGCTGCGGACAGCACTCTCGGGGGGAGGGAGGTCTCAAGGGAAAAGGAATGAAAAATATAGAAATGGAAATGCGAAGAAAAGGGTAAAGGTGTGAAAATTTGAAAAGGTATACGATGCGGAATAAACAAAATAAATATGTTCGCTCTGTGCATTATAAAAATTGCAAAAAATTTTCTCAGGTACAGAGACATTGAATTTTTTAAATTTCGTTTATTTTTTATTTTTTCTTTACGTTTAAATTTTATAAATTGTTCTTATTTGTTAAATACATATAGTACAATCGGGAGAAACTTTTTTTAAGTGAATAAGCGAAAACAAAATTCAGTACTATCATCCCATGTAGGTTTTGCCGATCGAGCCGTAACGGCCAATACTCGGACCAATGTTGGCGGGTCGATCATCGATTACCCAATTGTAGGCCAATGCTCGGCTGAATATTGACTAGCCAATCATTAGTTCACCGATACAAGGCCAATGTTCGGCCAAACATAGACTCGCCAAGCATTGGCTTGTCGATACGAGGCCAATGCTCGGCCGAGTATAGACTCGCCAATCATTGGCTTGTCGATACGAGGCCAATGTTCAGCCGAGTATTGACTCGCCAAGCATTGGCTTGTCGATACGAGGCCAATGTTCGGCTGAGTATCGACTCGCCAATCATTGGTGTTCCGATACAAGATCAATGTTTGGCCCAGTATTGACTAGCCAATCTTTGGATGCCGATACGAGGCCAATGTTCAGCCGAGTATCGATTCGCCAATTATTGGTCTGCCGATACGAGGCCGATGCTCGGCCAAGTATTAACTCGCCACTCATTGGCTTGTTGATACGAGGCTAATGCTTGGCCGAGTATAGACTCGCCAATTAATTTTTAAACTATACATGGATCTTGAGAAATGTAATTGTCAACTAAGGTCCACTAACAATAAGTAAATTGGTTACATGAATGTTATAACTTTTCGACACCATCTTGTCCCGTTCACACTTTCCATGTTCCACACATGAATTTTATAATTTCAATGCTCCTAGTTCTTATGAAACCCATTTGTTAACTAACAATTGAATAAATTTTTTCACTGTATATCACCTTTTTACTGAATACCACGTTGTTCTATCCAGCCCGTTGAGACAGTGTTTTTTCATTAGAACTCGTCCACTAATATAATTTAAATACAATAAATTCATAAGGAATCAATGGCGTAGTGGTAGAGTGTCGGTCGTTAGGTAGGTCGTTAGGTAGGTCTCAGGTAAAATCTCAGGTAGGCTCAAAATTAATTTCGACGGAAAAACGTCCGGACTACGAAGCCGGAAACATTCGTAAAAAAAAATAATCTCTAAATCTTTAATTTTTTTTTTTTAATGATTATTTAAGGATCGAAAGTGCTGAATTCGTTGACTGCGGAGGATCGCGGGTTCAAATCCCGGTCAATGACTTTTTTTTTTTTCAAAATTTACAGGGTTTTCAAAAATAATGAAATAACCATTTTTAATTCGTTCATAGATCATTCCTAATTGCTAATTTATTAATAATAAACTAAATTCTCGAACGAAGCTCATGCGCGATCCTTGGCTGATTCTCAGAAGCCAGTCTAGGGCCAATATTGATCGCCAATATCGAGCCACACTTATCATCCAAGGCTCGGTCGATGATGGGGCCAAGCTTGAGTGCCAATGTTGGCAAGCGCGGCGTCGAGCTTCGGCCAATCATTGGCCACTACTGATCACCCTACATGGGATATCGTATGCTAGCCTCCATTTCTCACAATATGGGCATTCGCACGCCCTCGCTTACATTATTGAATAATCCGATCGTACAATTAAGAATGGATCGAACGAGACCTTGGTAAATGCATATTAATAATATCAGGCATTTCGCGGGAATATATTTATCATCCAGGAAAGTTTTATCATGTTTCGGAGATCACACGCACACGCGCGCGCGCGCGCGCACACACACACACACACACACACACACACACACACACAAACACACACAGCATAGTGTCATTGAAAAATCGTAGTGACGTGGTTTTTATTTTTAATATTCATCATCTATCCATATTTTTGCGAGAACGGCTCTTCATTGTCGTAGAAACTCGATGGACTGCACATTACGAAAGAAAGACGATTTTAACATGGACAATTAAAGATTTTTCCAGGTAATGCGCAATGGAAGAAAACAAAATCAAATTTTAGATTCAATTGTCAAAGTCCTGCTCACGTGTCTCTTTTTTTATTTCATTGCGCTTCGCTATTTCAAACAATTGTCCTCAATATTGATGAAAAAAGAAAATAGACAAATGTATTTAAAAAATTAGAACAATTACGTACAATTTATATTTTATCGATTCGTTATATGTATGTACGTTGATGGCAGGAGTGAGTATCGTTATTCTTCGCCACTCTTTAATCGTAAACCGCAATGGTTATCAAGGATCAGGCAAAGATCATCAGGATTCCGCGATCATTCTCATTTTCTCTCTCTCTCTCTCTTTCTCTCTCTCTCTCTCTCTCTCTCTCTCTCTCTCTCTCTCTCTCTCTCTCTCTCTCTCTCTCTCTCTCTCTCTCTCTCTCTCTCTCTCTCTCGGATGCACGTAAACGAGAAACAATCGTGAGCTCGAGTGACTCTGATCTGGCTGCAAATTTATCGCCTCAATAATTGTACCTCTGGAATGATCGATAACGAGACAAAACCTCCCACACGCGACCATTAAATAATCGAACATAGAAAAATTCTTCCTTCACGGTCCATTCCTGACAATTCATCGAGACGATATTTTTTTCGACAATCGCGCATTCGATATGAAATCTGCGAAGAAATCAATCCAAAAGTACGAAACGAACGATAAGATTAAAATGAAGAATAAAAAAAAAATCGATTATTCCGATTGAATTGATTCTCTCGGTTCGTCGATCTTAATTGAGTTCATCGACGTCTCTTGCGGTTTTTACATGTATATGTATATCGATGTTATATCAGTCACGGTGTCATTAATTCATTCGCGACGACGCTTTTATTAGCCCGAGGTATCACGTGCATACCTGGGTGCGGAGATTATCGTTTATTCATTCAAAGATTATCCTTCAAAGAGTTCAGTGGCTGCGCCTAGTTCCAAGACGTTCATCTTGACGCAGTATTTACCCCGGGGAGTATTACCATTATTGTTATTATTTTTGTTTTCTTTGCGTTTTATTTTTTCAAATTATTATTCCAACATCTTTCGTACAATATATCGTGCGTATACGCGTGTACATGCAACAACGCGTGCCATATAGTAAATCTCTCAACCGCGATCTTTAACGATTTTTCATCATCTTCTCATTTGCCATTTTTTTTTTTTTCGTTCACCGTAAAACTTTCAATCTTTCCGTGCACATCGAAGGCTTTTGCTTCTAATGAAATTTCCGGCAGGTTTGATATGCTCGGAGGGCGATCACTGGAAGGAACAACGAAGATTCGTCGCCACGTGCTTGAAAAATCTTGGTATGGTCAAGTATGGCGACCGAAAGAACAAAATGGAGTTAAATATCGTTAAATTTGCCACTGAGGCCATTACCGTAATTATTTCATCGCTTATTATAACAACGAACGATAAAAAATTGAAGAAATTCTCAAGTTTATATCGTAGAGCTTCAAAAAAAAAAAAAAAAAATCAAAGCTCGTAAAATATCCTCTGCGCAGGCGTTGAAAGATCGATCGAACAGCGGGCCGTTCGATCCGTCGGAGATTCTTCATCATTACATTGGTAATTTCATGAATAAACTCGTATTCGGTAAGACCTACGAGGTAAACGACGAGACGTGGAAATGGATGAGGCATATTCAGGAGGAAGGCGTCAAACACATCGGTGTTGCGGGTCCTCTTAATTTTCTGCCATTTCTCAGGTATACCAGATCGCCCGAAATCCAAAAAAAATTAAAAAAAAAAAAAAAGGTTATCCCAAAATCTTAAAAAGTACGTTTGCAATTATTATATATTTTTTTTTTTATTTTTATTTTTTTTACGAACTCGCGAAGAATATTGCCGCGTTTCAAAAAAATCATGAAATTCCTCAAAGACGGTCAGTCAAAGACGCATCGCGAATACGCGAGGATAATCGAGGAACATCGAGCTCGTAAGGACGCTAACGATGAAACTCAAGACGAGAGCTTTCTCGCGTTCTTCGACGATGAGATGAGAAGCCGTGAATCGACGAATAATTTGGGATCCTTCACGGAACCCCAGTATCATCACTTGCTAGCCGATCTTTATGGTGCTGGCGTTGATACTACTCTCACAACGATTCGTTGGTTTCTACTCTATATGGCTGTTCATCCCGAGGAACAGGTGAAATTTAGGATAAATTACACATGGCCCAGAGAGAGATCCAATGAAATATACAACTGAAGATTGAGAAAATTTCACTGCTTTGGCGAGATAAACATTCGCATGGATCGTAATTCTCTAGTAAATCATTGAAATCTCCATATATCCGAGTGAACTATTATCGCAGTTTTCGAAAAATTTAGTTTGATTTTTTATTCGATCTCTGCTCGTCTATAAATTCATTTAAACCCTTCAGACTTGCACTTTTTTCAGGTGGCGTTTTTTTTTTTTTTTTTTAATATCGATTTACGCATTAAATCATTCTTTTCCAATGTACCTTGACATTTCTCACTTATCACTGATATTTTGATCGGGGATTCAAAGCGAAATTCAACGACAACAAAAATATCTAACTTCCGGGCATATAAAGGGAAATAAAATTGAAGAAAAAGCTGCAAAATCGATACATTGGCAGCAGTTCAAACTCGATCGCCATTCCGATAAAGAGAAACCAAAGTTTAATTTTCCAACATTTATAATTATGATTCATTACGAGATTCACTACTTGGGGGAAAAAAAAAACAAATTTGTTAATTTGCATTGTGAAAAAAAATTAATTATTTCATCCATTATTTTTCATTATTAGCAATTAATTTTTTTTTCTCTGTGTATTCATAGTCGCTGGAAGAATTATCACAATTTCGAATAATTAATTATTTATAACGAGTCATAATTATTTTGGCGAAAAATGAATGACACGAAATGTCATATTTTCAGTGACAGGATTTGTCCTTCTCGTTTGTTCTAACTATTAATTATGCAACTAATTTTCGTTAAATTACGAAACGATTAAACGAAAAAAAATAACCACACCAATAATAATAATAATAATAATAATAATAATAATAATAATAATAATAATAATAATAATAATAATAATAATAATAATAATAATAATAATAATAATAATAATAATAATAATAATAATAATAATAATAATAATAATAATAATAATAATAATAATAATAATAATAATAATAATAATAATAATAATAATAATAATAATAATAATAATAATAATAATAATAATAATAATAATAATAATAATAATAATAATAATAATAATAATAATAATAATAATAATAATAATAATAATAATAATAATAATAATAATAATATCAATAATGATAATAATAATAGGTGATTGAAAAATCGTTCGTATTTTAATTTCATCGTCGATATCGAAACAGGAAAAAGTTCATCAAGAGATGATTCAAGTTCTCGACGATAGAGAACCGAAACTCGAGGACAGATCGCGATTGATCCGTCTCGAGGCATCGATTGCCGAGGTCCAAAGACTGAGAAGCGTCGTGCCCGTTGGAATTCCTCACGGAACGACGGAGGTATTTTTTCTCTTTTTTTTTTTTCTCCTCTCTCCCCTCCAATGTCAACTTTACTTTTCCGTGCCCCGAGAAATAATGAATATTCGCATTGGCGTTCGATGCGTTCATTGAAGAATACGACGATCGGCGATTATGACGTGCCGAAGGGAACGATGATAGTTCCACTGCAGTGGGCGATTCACACGGATCCCGAGTATTGGGACGATCCTCACGCTTACAAACCCGAGAGATTCCTGACGAAAGACGGAAGTCTCGCCAAGCCAGAAGCCTTTTTGCCCTTTCAGAGTGGTATTCTCAATTTTTTCTTTTTTTTTTTTTTAATTCTCATAATGAGAACTGTGCTAATATTCTTCTGGCCAAAAAAAAAAAACGAAAAATATACTTTTCACTGACAGGAAACATATTCAACGACCTGAAAGTATTCGAATTTGAATTTTTTGAAAAATTCGTCGTTCAATTTGCATTTTTTTTTCTACCGTGAAAAATAATATATATACTTTGAAAATACTTGAAAAATAATATACGAGAAACAATTGATTCCTAAAATGAGTGTACATAGGTCTTTTTTTAATTTTAATTTTCAACAGGTAAACGAATGTGCGTGGGCGACGAGCTCGCTAGGATGTTACTCTTCGTATTTGCCGGACGTATTTTGCGGTCTTTCGCGATCTCGTTGTCTCCTATCGAAAAATTAAATCTCAACGGCGATTGCGGTATTACACTCGTACCGAAGCCTCATCGTTTGATCTTTGTTCCGCGTCGTAATGAACGATTGGAAAAATAAATAAAGAGCATTTTTTTTAAATCACAAGAGCATAAACGAGCCTTTGCGTAACAATTTCGTATATGTAATGAATCTTCGATTGATTTTTATCCCGAAATAAACACATTTTTAAACGTATCCGACGATATCGTTTTTTTTTTTTTTTTTTTTTCATGTCTCCTCCTTTTCTTTGTATTTTCATCTTAATCTGCTATAAGTACTTGCTACTGCGTCTAATAGCCCCTGTACCTTATATTAGGTATATATATACACATTTTTTTGTGATAATACGTACACAATGCAAAACATTATCATGGTGCAGTACGTTACGGTCAATCGATTGTCATTGACGAGAGACGACGAGAAACGTGTAATAATGGACAGCGATTATATTGCGCGATAATGCAAGAGCGAAATTATTTATAATTATAAAATCCGACGCGTCTATGACGCGATTTCGATTTTTTTTTTTTCATATTTTTTTCTTTGATAAAAAGACCGAACAAACGATGATATGGAGTGAAATCAGTGCCCCACGGGAAAAAAAAAAATTTACATACACTACGACCTCGATTAAGGTAAGTCCTTGTGTCAAACGACTAGTCATGTGATCGATTATTTTAGCAATAAAGTTGTTGGAGAAAGCTATAAAATCTTATAACAGATAGCAGTGTAATTGTCAGAATTTATAACTGTAGAGATGTCATTTGGCACTTGAACGAATTTTTGTTTTTGTTTTTTGTTTTTTGTTTTTCAAGTAGTTCACATTTTCCCTCATCCATGTGACCAGTCGGTTGAATCATTTTTCACCTCGGCTAACCTTATAAATGTTGAAAGTTTTATGATAAATATATTTTATATGATTACATAACTCTATTGATTTTCATAACTAATGTAATATCATCAAATACGGAAATAATAGTCGTGGCACGGCTTGATATTGATAAATATACTTGAAATTCTCACGAATTGCTGCAAAACTCGCAGCAAAGTACCGTCAGTCGATCGGTTATATCATAAACTGGACTGGAGTTTCGCTGATCAATTATATTCGAAATTTCTTTGCCAAACATTGCGTGACTCTAATTTTTCATGTGATCTATCGAAAACTCGTGATTTTACGAATAAATTGTTTGCAAAATGAATCACCTCTCCTGTCTGTAACCGGAGAAATACATGTAAAAGGCCTAAAACTAGGCGATTTTTGGGATTTTTTTTTGTCCATAAGAAAGGAGTTGCTATATTTTTGAAATTTTGCCATAATTCTATCTCATGTTTAGACTATTTAAAACAATTTTTTCGTTTTTTTTTTCTGCAAAATGGTGGATGTACAGCTCGTTTAATTGGAGGCGTGCTTGAAGTACATTGTCGCACGGCGTGGCACCTTAGCATCCGTTCGAAGTATCTGAAATCAAAAGACCTTTTTTATTTAAAAAATTCATTAAAAAAGAACCCGGAAATTGAACTAAAATAATCTTCAAAATGTCAGTAGAATAGTACTTTTATAATTGCAAATAATGGAAATTTTTCGTAAAAAAAAATCGAACTCAATTTTCGTCGATTTTTGATATTTTAAAACCGGATTAAGTTCAATCCCAGCGTTTTTCTATTAACCCTTGAAATAAAAAAGGTTTTTCGATTTCAGATTATTAGAACGAATGCTAGGCTGCACACCGTGCGACAACGTACTTCACGATGTCTCCGCATTTGAACAAGCTGTACATCCATCATTTTTTAGAGAACAAAAAAACAAAAAAACTGTCTTAAATTGTAATAATGTGAAATAAAACTATGTCAAAATTTAAAAAATGTAAAGCAACTCCTTCCTGACGAAAAAAATTCCCGAAAATCGGCTAGTTTTACGACTTCTACATGTACTGCCCCCCTCAGTTCATTTTTCAATTGAACTTGTGGTGAACTGATTTTT
The DNA here is from genome assembly GCA_963564615.1 of Rhorus exstirpatorius. Lineage (NCBI taxonomy): Eukaryota > Metazoa > Arthropoda > Insecta > Hymenoptera > Ichneumonidae > Rhorus > Rhorus exstirpatorius. The sequence goes on from OY751313.1 coordinate 43,002,308, forward strand.
TCGTACACCCCATATGCTAAAACGGCAATTTTAAAATCGAAATTTCTCGCGGAAAAGTTCGGCAACGTGATCCGAAACTTTGCTGTCTCAAAAAAACAAAACCTTTTCTCCGGTATAAAATATTTCCAATTCGAAAAATTCTTCAATAAGTGTTAAAGTCCAAGGACTATCGATAAGAAAACATCGGCGAAATCGACAGCGTATCACACTCGCTGCGATCGACGTTTGCGCAGTTTACTGTGCGCAGTTGACCTTGTAAAACTAGCGTTGCCGCGATAGGCGGATCGCTTCTCCCACTACACTCTTCGCTGATCGTTATGCGCCGCACAGTAGTGACTGTCGCTCAGCTCAAAATTCCCTCAATCGAGCTCCTTTTGCTTATGGGCAAAGACAAATTTCTTTCATGTCCGACATTGTACTCGGGCAAAAAAAAATAACGCGCTTGCTCCTGTATTAGTACTTGCTCCTCTCGAACGTCATCCTTCGGCTCATTTCAAGCCGATGAGATATTCGCACAAGTTTTTCTTTCGTTACACCATACACTCAGATATTTACTATGATTTAACTGGCTAATTTATCATTCAACTCCATACATCTGACAGCCTCGAAAAGCCCAGATATCCTCGAAAAAATATGTTTATAATCTTAAATGTAAATTTATTCTGTAAGATGATATCCCATAAGTTAAGTTCGAGGACCGTTCAATAAAGAGCCTGATCTCCTATATGCCAAGTGTTTCACGCTCAATTTCACTGTAAGATCGTAATTGGGCTTATAAGGAAACGCCTAAACTGACGAAGAGCTCCTATATTGAAACGCCTTGAAACTCGACTTAATGGGAGGTGGATTGCGACGAGCAAGTAACTTTTCACAATATGGATAAGATTCGAATAAATTATACGTAATGATGTAAGAAAAAAATGCATGTATTCATCCACACGTATAATTTTTCAGCGAGAGATAAAAATCACTGATATGGGAATAGTCGATGAGGTAATTCGAAACAAACGTAATTTGAAAGTAACGAGAGATTGTGCATCTTTTCTCATTGGATCCCATCTCTCGGCGACGAATTTGAGAAATCTCAGTTTCGCGTTGAGATTTCGTTTCGCGTTGCGTAACTCGAGCTTTTTTTTTATACATCCTCGTTTTTATTCTTTCCCTCGTTTCAATCAGCAATGGCCTTGCAGTCGATGACTGGCGATTATAACGTGTCCTGTTGGCCACCGAACGACCAAAATAATGATCTTCGTCAATAATTCCACGAGATTTTATAGAAACGATGCAAAAAAAAGAAGAAGAAAAAAAAGCGAAGATGGGCTATGGACAACGGTTCTTATAACTCGTTGGGGAATCATTAATTTCTTCGCGGCAGGCAGAATGTTTATTTTTATTATTTTTCTTCGCAAATGTGCAAGGAAACGTAAATCTGTCCATTAATATGGAAGTCTCAGTGCCAAGTTACGTATGAGAATTATATATAAATATATATGTATATATGTATTATTATTATTATTATTATTATTATTATTACATATATAATATATATATTGAAAATAAAAAATACAGAGGGAAAATTGTCGTAGACACACCTGCTTTATGCATAAGTATTGCGATTCTCGAGCAGATAATGAGTGTAATCCCCCACCCCACCCCTCGCACCTTTTAATCTCTTCTTTCCTCATCCCCTGCCTTCCAATATAACGCGCGACATTCAGCCACTCCCTACAAAGTTCCAAGCTAACTTTACGTAACTCTCGCCAGTTTTCGGGCCAATTGACTTTCGTGTCATCGATCTTACGAGCAGCGTATTACGAGGTGGTTTCCAACCTCTCTTTTTTTCTCTCTCACTCTCTCTCTCTCTCCTTCTTCTTCGTGTTCACCTCATGCGATATTTCGTTAGAAAAGACACGACGATAAACGAGAGGAGGTAACGAGCAGAGTTTCTCTTATGTAAGTAGCGCATTCGTTTTCGTACGAGCATATTTTATCGATATTATTTGATGTTAGTAAAGAAACTTCGCGCCACTACGGATTTGGTTTAAAAAAAAAATGACGAAAATGTATAGCAATAAAATACACATTGCGGGCTGTATATATACAGCTCGAAAAGTTTCTAAAAATCTTGTTATATGAGGACAAGAATTTTGTCAAGTCTAAAAACTCAACCCACCTGTATATCATGATACCTGTTCATTCTTACTGCAATAAAGTATCAAAAAAAAATTTCTCATAATGCGAGACAAACTCTATCGACTGTAATTAATTTTTTGACACTTCAATAGAGTGAAAGATACAATTTTTGCAAATTTGTATCATGGAACTCAGTCGTTCGAACGTTACAACGATTAAAGAAAAAACATTCCACATTCAATTGTCAAAGATATGGCTGAGGCTGATAGAACTTTGGCCAAGATTTTATTTCTATTTGCCAAATATAACGAAAAGAGATGAAGATAAATAGAAAGATGAAAAAAAAAGTGTTAAACGGTTGGGGAGTTGTATGATAAAACTCTGCATTAAATTAACTTTTTACTTAACGAATAAAAAAAAACCACACACAAGGAGGCAAATTAAGTTTACTCATTACTACCTCATGGTTTTCGAATACGGACAAAGCTATTCTATGCCCAAGCGTTTTTCATAATTTTAACTTTTTTTCATGGAGGCAATTCAAAAATTATGAGGAAGCAATGTGCAAATTCATCAAGATGATTCCATTGGTTGCGTGAGGTCCAGAGATAATTTGAATGACGTAAGGCATGTGCGGTAATCTTGGGAGGAATGGCTTGGTAAAACACTTTTCACAATATTAATATACGACACGTGTGTTCGCATCATCTTGACTATACGGCTCTTCGAAATTTTGGACTTTTTACGTCAACGTGAAACTCTGCCATCAAAATCTGAGCGGAGGATAAATTGAGATAGTCGACTACATGGTACAAGGATCCCTGTACCTTGGTACCTGTTGGACAACTTTGTGAATTTATAATAAAAGCTTCAGCACTTTTTTTAAAGTCTGCAAAGTGTGTGTCCCACTCTATTGTCTCATTAAAGTTTCGCAGCTATTAAACTGTCCCATAAAAAAAAACGACCGAATTCATGCGCCATCATGAAATGATTAATAAGTCTGTTCGAGATTCTTATCAAATTACTTCTAACCATTTATTCTGCAACATACTTTGATTTTCTTTCGCTTCAAAGGGGTGTAACCACACAACATCGAAGGGGAAAGACTACAGATTGATCGGATCACCGAAATTTGTCATATTAAAATTTAGTTCGCATCAGAACCGTGAGATGGCGAGCGAGTAGAGTCGCTCTCGTAAGCGTGGCATGGTGTCGATACATTCATAAAGCCTGCAAATACGGACGTTGTGTAGATTTGCAGATATATTGTCAAAATCATACACATCGACGATGCAAGTCGCATCCGTTGTGATGCACTTCCGCATCAGGACTTGCTGTGAAATTGTCGATTTCATCCAGTCATTAAGTTTATTCGCTGTAAATAGTTGACTAGCTGGCGCAATCCATCGACAAGAGAATCCATGTTATCCAAAATCACCCGATCTTTCGTAAATATTTTCAAAAAATAACCTATCTTGGAAGATAACCCCAAAATATAGAATTCACTTTAAGCGTGCAATTATAATATTTTGCTGGCAAATATACGTGGACGCAAAGTCACGAGCTAAATTCGACAATACATGCTGGACACCTGTTGTGAATTTTTTTTTTCGACAATCACCATGAGAGTCTCGAGAGTTGTCCAAGCATTTTCTGCACATTAACTACATCATTATTTGACGAACCGAGTGCGCTCCGTTGCTTCTGCAACTTTGGCAATCTTATAATAGCCGCGCGATATCCGCGTGCGCGTCTTTTGAGAAAGTTCTTTCGCCAGGTATATATCGACGAGAGAATAAACATTTTGTCTTTTCATTTTTTCATCAGATATAGTCCAACGCAAACAGAGCAAAGTCAACTAACAAAAAATGAAGATAAAAATAAAAAATCTTTTTGCTTAAAGTTTATAATATTTACGTCGGTCTCTCCGTGTAGTACAAAAATATTAACGAGCGAACCGTACACGATTTCGGAATATTTCGATGTTACTTGGAGCGAGAGAGAGAGAGAGAGAGAGAGAGAGAGAGAGAGAGAGAGAGAGAGAGAGAGAGAGAGAGAGAGAGAGAGAGATAATCGGTTCTCGTTGAACGATGCCCGGGTATGAATGGGGAAAAGTGCCCTACCGAATGTATATCGACGTGCCGATTGCCTGCGAAGAGAAAGCTAGCGAGTCGCGGCACCATTTTTCGAAGAGGAAAGGCACCTCGACACGAAAGTCTTTTGTCGTTTTCGTCGTCGTGGAACCGCGAGAACAACTCGAGTAACATCGGAGACAAGAGTCGGTGGGCCAAAATTTTATCGATCGATCGATATTCTCGAACAATTTATTGGATTTACAGCACATCGACTCGAAGAAAAGCATAAATATTTCACATTGGCTCTAAAAAAAAATTGAAAACAAACAAATTTAACTAAAAATTGAAGTTTGAAAAAGTGCAAGGAAAAAATCGATTGACCAGGAACCATGAAAGAGAGAGAGAGAGAGAAAGAGAGAGAGAGGACAGAAAAATATTAATCAAAAGGACAGAAAGATATTAATCAATTTTATGATCACAGTAATGAACCTATGGGCAGAATGGCTTTTAGCTATATAGTAATTTTCACGATTGTAATTGAAGTTACGGGCGTTCAATTGAGCAATAATAAATTATCCGTATTTTATGGTAAAAGCCTCTACAGGTCTTACTGCAATTTTACTTATTGACCGAATCGATAGATCGGTACTCTCTATCGCGTTTTGATTCATCATCGAATACACCAGAAATGCATAAAAATATTCTCCATCGTGTGAGGCTTCAGCGAATTCAAATTTGCAGCAACTTTTTCGCTACGACCGATACTTGGATGCAGTGACCGCTTAGCTATGCACTAAATTGCGTCTCAGCTGTACTGAGCGGTCGATGGCCTGGAAAAAAATAGTTTCACGTAGTTCAAATTTAAATCGGCGTAGTTATTTTCGAGGCCTACGTAGAACTAAATTTTGGAAAGTCGTAGATTTACTGAGATCGCAATTAGATCTGCCCAGATCTTCGTTAGATCTACACCAATAGTTCTAAGTAAATCTATTGAGATTGAAGTGGATGAAGAGAGATCTAGGTAGATCAAAAATTTTTTATAATTTAGATCTACGTAGATCATATTTGATCCAAAAAATAACTACGTAGATTTTAATTACACAATAATAATAATAAATAAAATTTTACCGTCGTGGCTCCCGAAATGAAAATCCAAAACAATCGAACGAAAAATAAGAACTTTGATCCTCGTCGAACATCAATGAGAGAGAAGAGATTTCCTTCATCCTCCTATGCTGATTTTTTCGCGTATTCAGGGAAAAGTTTATTCAACAATGATCGATCGAATAAACAAAAGAAAACACGAGCTTCAAAGTCAATTAACTAGATAAAAATATGATTTCTTTTTATTTCTTTTTGTACAATGAAAAAAAAAAAAAAAAAAAAACGGTATTAAATAACGCGAATACGCCGGGCAGTACGGCGATTCGCGGGAATGAACACATTTTTGCGGTTTATTTCTTTTTTTTTTTTTCTTCCTTCTCGGCGCATTCGGTTGTGCTTAAAGTTAACATTTTTTTTTTTCTCAATCGTCCAGCGAGTATTCACGTCCTGAGAATGACAATTTTTCGTGTCTCTTTGGCCCCTGCCCCCTTTTCTAATCTCCTTCGTCCTAGGCGCACGTAATTGGTAAAAAAAAAAAAAAAAAATTGTCAAATACTCGAGTTTCGTGCTATTGAGAAATGAAGCGTTTTCGATCTCGTTAAAAATAAATAAATTAAAAAAAAAAAAAAACAATACAAAAAATCAAATCCGAGATAAGGATAATCGCAAAAGGATGTGAGCTCGGATCCCATCAGTTAAAATATCGATCGATCTTCGATTTTGTTTGTACGAAATGACAAAAAAAAAAAATGAAAATAAGACCAAAGTTAGCACGAATTTATTCGTTTCTTTTCGTTTTATTTTCGATTTTTCATCGTTTCGCTGTCAATCAGTCAAATTTATTCGTGTGATTTTCTTTTCTTTTTTTTTTTTTCTCATCGTCGCTTCATTCTCAATCAGCCAGCGCCGTCGCGTGTAATACTCGCCGAACATTCTCATTCATTCACACGAAGAATTCTTTACCGCACATAAATACATGACGACAAGAGCTCGAGCACATCGAGCACTAAAAACCCGCACACACTCATACATACTCACAAGCAAACAAACAAACGAACACATGCATACGCTTTATCTATGTACAATTAGCGGAAAGCGGAGATCTAGCTCATTCATAATGTGTTTGGACTAGAACGTACACTCTCCGCTACTCGGTTGGGTTACGAAAATTCATGCCATGGAATTTTCATGAATTTCTTTCTTCAATATTAAATTTTACGAAAACGTAAGCGAGAAATTATATATATATATATATATATATATATATATATATATATATATATATATATATATATATATATATATATATATATTTTTTTTTTGTCACGTGAATTTTGGCTCCCGAGACTGAAAATTCCTATGGAAAAGATTTTTTTTTCTGTTTTTTTTTGTTTTTGTTTTTGTTTTTGTTTTTTTTTTTTTTTCATTTTCTTGCATCAGCGTGAAAAATGTCGCGTTTTGTGAAAAAATATATACATATATATATATACATGCACGAATACATGTACATGTATGGCGGTGGTATAAAACGAGCGAACATTGCCAAAATTTTCGTACGATTTTTCATCTTTTTTTCTTCATTTTTTTTGTTTGTTTGTATTTTTTCGTTTTTTCGTTTTTTTTTTTTTTTTTTTTTTTTTTTTTCCTTTTTCATTTTCGTTTTCGCTCCGTCAACTTTGTACTCTTTGCCACAGTGGCCGAGGTCTGTGATTGTGTTTTGCGAGGGAGAGAGCGCGATCACGATCGTCGCACACCGTGTGCGTTACCCATGCGATCGGAAAAAAAAAAAACCGGGTGCCTCGTCGATCTCGATTGCGCAAGAAATCTGTACTCTGCTCACACTCTGCGCGAAGCGAGAGAACGTTCTTGATGGAAAAGAGAGAGAGAGAGAGAGAGAGAGAGAGAGAGTGAAATGGAGAGATGAAGAGAGGGAGAGAGAGAGAGAGAGAGAGAGAGAGAGAGAGAGAGAGAGAGAGAGAGACGATTTCTCGCACGAGGAAAAAAGAAAAAAAGTCCTCGGAATCGCCGAAGGCAATCGCCATAGCTCGTGTGATCTCTTCTCTTCTTCCTCCGATCATCTCTGTAACGAGTTCGTAACGGACTTTACGTTTTTTTCTTCTCTCAACACGACACTTCTTTGTTTTTTTTTTTTTTTTTTCATCCCTTTCATCATGGGCTGTTTTTTTTTTCGATCATACATATATATGTATATATATATATATATATATATATATATATACTTATATATAAATCTTTTCGTACTCCCTTGATCTTTCTCGTTTCGAAAGAAAGCGATAGGAACAACTACCGTGCTCCGTAAGCGATGAGTGGAGACTGGGAGTCATATCGACGAATAATAATAATAATAATAATAATAATAATAATACTAATAATAACATAAAAATAATAACAAATAATAATAAGTTTTTTTTTTTTTTTTTTCGTAATCGGTATACGATCAGCGCGCTCAATGGCTGCCGATGTTTCTCAGGGGATTTCCCGCCTCGTTCGTGTTACAGCAGCCAACGAGCTCATGATCTCTCTGTATGAGGCAAACTTTGAATGGATCTGGCGTTACGGTAATACCGGCATTGCCCCGCAAACTCGGCAATGCCGCGTCAATCGGCAATGTTATATTGAAATTGTGAACGAGCGAGCTGAAGAAAAGAAATAGCTCCATGCGCGCCAGAACATCGCCAAGGCACATACGTCGGCCAACCCCAAATGGCATAAAATATTCGGGCTTGCAAACTTTACCCTCGGCCGAGAGAAATCTTGCTGGTCGAAAATTCTCGGGCTCGTTCCATAATTCGGGATCCATGTGTACGGCGTGAAGCAACGGTACGACCTGCGAACCGGCCGGTATCGTAAAGCCATTCAGCGTCACGTCGCTGCAACGATACGAGACGGAAAATAAAGTAAAATAAAATGAAACAAAAATGACGAGGAAATTATCGACGAGGAAGGGGAAAAACGATCCGGTAAATGGATGTCGTACGTATATGATGAATGGTCTCGGATATATCGAAAGAAAAAAAAAAAAACAAAAAAAAAACAAAAAAAGTTTCAATCCTACACGAAGAAAACGATTTGGAAGAGATCCAAGTGATTGTTCCTATAAATATGATAATTTACTTCCAGCTATGCGCTTGTGCTGTATTCATTGCTGCGAGACATGGTAAAAAGTATCAAGAGCATGGCAGTTTTTACGACGTGCTTCATACTTTTCAGTATGAATTTGGCACTTTTCAATATTTTGCGAAATAACGAGTAAGTACACAGCAGTATCGCTGGAAGTAAATTATTATTTTTATGGAAATCATCACTGGATCTCTTCCATAGTGTTTTCTACGTGTATTGATCGACCTATTCGAAATGTTTGATGGATAAGAATGTGTCAATTAACGATAATACAATTATGCGAGAGATTTAAAAAAAAAAATGTTTGTGTACCGATTTCACGTTACAATCGGAGCTTTCTCTCTCTCTCTCTCTCTCTCTCTCTCTCTCTCTCTCTCTCTCGCTCTTTCTCGTCACGCTGTTTTATTCAACTCCCAAAAAAGAAGTGAAAACGCGTCGTCGCCCGAAGGTTTTCGCCCGCTCGAGTGTGTTTTACGGTTTTGCTGTACATTAAATTCGTACTTGCGAGAGAGTTTTTTTTTTTTTTTTTTTTTTATGGCTGAGGCGAGAGATCTCCCCGTCGATCTTATAACACGTTCGCGGGATTCTAACAGCACCTAACGTTTCACAATCCGTATATATATATATATATATATATATATACATAAATAATATATTTGTATATAGATGGGATTAATCGCGGCCAAACGAATGGAGTTCGAAAAGTATATAATGATTTTATTCACTCAATGTGTAAATACATGAATATGTATATTAAAAAAAAAAAATAAAAAAATTCGGACTCATATTCGTCTCGCGAGACTACTCCATACCGGTCTCTTTGTCCGAGAACCTCACTGCGAGAGAGACGCGAACCGGTAAGGTGTCGTCGACCTCGAAGTCGCTAGGTGGGCCCCGAAGCCCGAAAAGCGGGGGCACGACACGCATTTTGCTTTCACTTTTACCTTTCTGCAAATTACCGCTACGACCGATCGCGCCACAACGAAACACACGATGCGTTATCCCGTGAGATCGAAGATTAAAGGAATAAAAAAAAGATGAGGCCAAAAAGAATTATATATATGTATATATATATATATATATATATATATATATATATATATATATAATTATACCGGTTAATTGAACGAGGGTATATATAGAATCGCAACGAGATATTGAATTGCGATCGCGAGGAGCGAGGAATAAAAAAAAAAATCGCTAAAAATTCATTTATTCCGGAGAGATTGTCGAGGTTCAATTTCAATGGGTCAATAATGCATTTTTCGTTTCTTTCTTTATTCTCTTTTGTGCCAATGACAGCTGAGTGGGTAATTAAGCTCCGATTGAAACAAAAAAAAAAAACAGAAGATCGTGCCTTTGACATGGACCTGAAGTGGATTACTAATGAGCGTGTCGCAATCGTTGCATAAAAAAAAAAATAATGATCGTTCTCGCACCAAAGTGTGCATATAGAATTTTTTTTAAATGATAATTCTTGGCACAAGTTCACGAGTCAATCGCAAAACTCGCAATCGATATGATCTTCGTAATTTTATTTAATTTTTTTTTTTATATCGTTATTCGATGAGGAAATCGATTGAAGAGTATTCTACGAATCTCGATATTACTTTTTTTTTACTTTACTTCTAATTGTTTTTTTTTTTTTTTTTTTAATGAATTTCTCATCAATTAAAGACTGAAGCAAGTCACCGGTGACAAAGATTCACTCGATCAAGACCTCGTCCAATTTTCGCGTTTCGGGAATATTTTTCGATCGATTTTTGTTCTCGAATTTAGAAAATTTTCCTTCGATAAATCACCCCCGCTCGCGCGTTTGTCACACCTCGCGCTATATCGAAGTCCTAACGTCGTCGAATCTCAATTTATTCTTGTTTTTTTTTTTTTTTTTTTTGTTTTTTTGTTAATTTTCCATCAAACATTTCTTTATGTCTTCGATCGTTCGAAAAATGATTCGTTTATTGGTCGTTTTTTTTTTTGGGGCTCGAGGGTTCGAGAGAATGATCGAAGGGCGACGCAGAGATGGAATTATCGTGCTGGAATTTTTTTAATAAACTTACCGAGTCGTAGCGTGAGTTGTGCCGAGCGGTACGATGCTCGATCTCCTGAGGATCTCGAGTATCGTGGCTTCCGTAACCGGAAGAAACGGCAAATCCTCGAGGGCCGGCATTCTCGTTCTTCCGACAACCTGATCGAGCTCCTCCTGGACAGCCTTGGCCGCTTCCGGATGATGAAGCATGAGAATCATGGCCCACTCGAGTGTCGTCTTAACCGTTTCCATACCGGCCGAGAAAAGGTCACCGAGAATTTGTTGCATCTGACGATCTGCGAGAAATCCATGAAAAAAAAAAAACGAAACGACGACAAAAATTAAATATTGCTCAATCATTGCAATTATTTTCGATCCATAGCGACACGAGGAAAACTTTTTCGTATGGTAAAATTAATTTAAAAAACAAAACAAAAAAAAAAAAGTATCGATGCTCACCTTGATTCTTTCCCTGGAAGAGCGTTGATTCGCGTCCCTCGACTTTCGCTTTCTCGATCTCTAGCAGATACGCGTCAACGAGATCACGAACATTTTCACGATCAAAGCTCGCGCGATGATCGTCAATGGTTTCTTGAAAGAAACCCGCCATTTCCGCCCTGTTCGCCGATATTTTCGTTCTGATCTTCTGGAGACACGGCAAATATCGCATAACCGGTATGAAATTTACCGATACCATGCTGCCGAACAGACGGAATCCTTCCTCGATAAGGCCCATGAATCTCTTGAATCTTCGATCACCGTGATGAAATCTCACGCCCATTATTATCGAGCATATGACGTTGCTGATCGACATGCCGAGCGAGGGTGACACGTTGGTCGGTGCACCCCGTCTCAAGGACAATCCGCGCATTAAAGTCTCGACCTCGCGCTTGAAACATTAGCAAATTTCACGATATCGTTAGAAAAAAAAAAAAATCTTCTCACCCATCAAACACGGTAAGTATTTTCGTTTTTTATTTCTTGAAAATTTTCATTGACCAGAAAAAAAAAAAAAAAAAAAAACCTCCTCGAACCGAATTATCGAATTCGTGACTCACCATTATCCTCGTTTCCATGATTTTCTTGCCGGCTCCCATGTACGTCATACCGAGACTTCGGAGCTTATCGTGAAGAAATTTTCTCTGATCCTTCCACATCGCGCCCTCGGTATTGATTATACCTGCGCAGAATTAAATCACAAAATTCTTCATTGCCATTGTCGAAATGAAAGGAAAAAAAAAAAGAAAGTGAAAAAAGACAGAAAATATTCCGAATCAATTCCGCAATCGTCGATTCGAATTTACAGCTTTTTCGCGAAACGCAAGGGTCGGGCGTTGATCGATTCTCGAACGAAGAGATCACGCAAAATTTGAAAATTTGATTTTCAAAGTTATTTATAAAAAAAAAAAAAAAAAAAAAAAAAAAAAGAGAATCTAATCTATTTACGCAACGTTGCACTTGGCAGTAAACATGTATTATCGGCGTCCGTGTGATTAACAAAACATTCACGACCTTACGAATTTGGAAAAATGTAACGATCTGATTTTTCAGTGACGCGTTTAAAAAAAAATGTCGAATGTCAAATTTATTTTCCGATTATTGTTTTTTTTTTTTTGTTTTTCTTCCAAATAAAATAACGCGGTGATCCAGATAAAAGCACGATTTCGACGTTATTTCGAATCATATATATTTTTCAAAAAAATTAGTTGAGAAAAATTGGACGTTTCAATGATTCTTTTTCCTCAATATACGAGAAAATAAATATCCACGAAAGTTTTCGCTGTTATACGTTTCGAAATTTTACATAGCACCAACTAGCTCTCTCTCTCTCTCTCTTTCTCTCTCTCTCGCTCTTTGTATTATTTCGCATTATTTAATATTTTCGATATTTCCTCGCACTATTTAGAATTTTTTCTGTTTGTATAATTTTGTATCTACAATTTATATTTTATTTTTATTTTCATTTTTCATTTTATTTCTATCTTTGATTTATAATTATCTTGTATTACCTCTTCCTATTATTTTGTTTGCCCTATGGTGATACCACGGCATAAATATACTAATCAATTAATCAATCAATCTGTTTCTCTCTCTCTCTTTCTCTCTCTCTCTTTCTCTCTCTCTCTTTCTCTCTCTTCATGACTCTTGTCCACGTGCCACGATCGCAATTCAATAAACGCCAGGCAACAATTGATAAGATAAATCAATGATATCAACGACAAACGTAATGGATCGTAAAAATACAGGTGTTTCATTGAGCAAACAAACTCACCGTATCCACCGAGTATATTGATGAATTCGGTGTGAGGTCTGCCGGTGAATTCTTCCCGTCTGAATGTATCCCTGATGATTCTGTAGTCGCTGAGTACAACGACCAATTGTGTGCCGAGTCTCGCGCTAAACATCGAACCGTATTTCTTCGCCAATTCACCAAACTGCAGGTGCACGTCGCCTTTGATAAACGGCAGATAGCCGATTATGGGTAATCCCCATGGTCCGGGGGGCAATTGTTTGAGATATCTCAGCCACTGTACCGATCTCACGGCGCCGATTACCACGAGAAACACGAGGAGGCTCGTGAGTACGTCGATTCGCGTACCTCCCATAGCCGTCCACATCCAACGTGCCGCGTGTTCAACCATCATCTTCCTTTTTTTTTTTCCTTCTTCTTGTTCTTCTCAATACTTTGATAGTTCCTCGTTCCGCTTTTCACGCCCTACAATGTCGATCCCGCGAAATTTCAATACAAAACGCTCTTTACACTCGCTGTATATCGTAATCTTCTCTTCGCAAGGAACGAATGAAAAAAAAAAAAAAAAAAAAAAAAACGAAAATCAACGAAACCCTTGATTTATCGATCGTCGCACGTTTATTTTATTTTAATTGTTTTTTTTTTTCTCGTCAATCTATACCGGAGTATAGATCGTTCACAGTAGTCTCTCGATCGTTTTTACGAAGTAAATTCACCGATCTAACGGACATGTAATCCGAAGGGATGTAAAAAAAAAAAAAAAAAAAAAAAAAAAACGAAACAAGATAACCGAAAAATCGTCTCGTTCGAAGTGCCGGCGGTTAACTCGCCGTCTCGTTGTCCTACTGCTCCGAATTGCTTCTGCCTCGTTTAGCGCGTATATCTCGCGAAATCGCTCGCGTCTCGTTTGTCCGAGCGAATCGCGCGAATAAAAATATTTATTTAACTCTTTCGTAGTTTATTTTTTTTTTTTTAATCGTCTCTTCTCTTCTATTTTTCCTTCCTTCGTTGTTTCCTTGCTCCTTGGGAGGAAGAAAAATTTCGGGACGAAAAACGAAAAAAAAAACACAACAAAATGCGGTCACCGTCGAATAAGTGCCGCACACCGTGTGCAAGCCACGAGAGGAATGAAGTGTATACTAACATACACCTTCTTGTCCTTGCTGTCTTATATAGTGACTCATCAGCCGTGGCCCGCCGTCTGGACACAGGGGTGGGGGTGAGAGTCCGTCGTGGAGTTTTGCGGTCTCGGTGGGGGGCAGTATGGGTCATATACACAAGTAATATCACTCCCGCGGTTAAAGCGCGAGCCTCTCTCGCCACTCTTGCGACGGCTTGGCATTCCCTGTCCTCTTGTGCTTGCTAACTGCCTGGGCGCTGTTTCGCGTATACCGATGTGCTCCTCTCTGTACCCCCCTCCCCTCATCCCCCTCCTTCGGATTCCTCGAACGTCCACCCCCGCCGGTGTAGATCGATCGCGGGGGAAGCCGCGGGCGAGCAAAAGCGGGCCCCGTCAACGTATCTCGATGGCCGGAGCAAGAGCACCGCACGGAGGCTCTTCGGGGCCCGGTGGACCTGACTCTATCTCTCTGTCTCTCTCTCTCTTTCTCTCTTTCTCTCTCTCTCTCTCTCTCTCTCTTTCTCTCTCTCTTTCTCTCTCTCCTCCCTCTCTCTCGCGGTGGGGAAAGCTCAACGAGCTTTTACCATCTGCCCCCGGCGAGAAGAAAGGGCGGTAAGGGGTGGGGGACTGGGCCACTGATGATTTTGTGGAGGGGCGAAATCTTTCGAAACACGCATCTCGGGCCCCTGCGAAACATCTTGAGTGGGAAACGCAAAAGTCGCCCCGTGGCAATCGTAAGTAAAAAAGAGCGGCGGGTCGCCGGCCTAACGCGTCATCACTGCGGCAGAAGCAGCCCGGCTGTCCGTCGCGACGGTCACCCGCCGCTCTATATGTCCCTCACGCGCATTCGCTAAACTGCACGCGCATGATCATCTTTTTATTTATTTATATTTATTTATTCATTCGCTCTTTGATTCATTTAACAACTTTTCGCACCATTCGGGGACAATTTGCTTTTTTAGTTCGGATTGTTTGATGGACGGGGGAAAAAAGCGTGTTTAAGAGAGATGCAGAGAGGATGCATCTGGAAACGGTGAAAGAAAATATTTATATGCGACAGGAAAAATGAATTACAAAATCGTGGCTGATGCTTTTTTGTTATTAGAAATAGATATATATATATATATTTTTTTTTAATTCCGTAGACTTTCACGAAATTCTTGAGTTTTGATACTTTTTTATAATTGGAATACACATGTCAACTACATGGAATACCCATGTACTCAAAAAACACTCGACACGGCCTTAAGACAATGAGGCATGGATTATATCGCGTATGTGCATGAGGGCCAAAAGCGACAATTTATTTTTTATAATTATACGATGAAACGGAAATTACATGTTCGCTCAAACTTTTGCGAATTACCCACTACCGAGCCAATACTTTACACACAAATATAAGCTAAGGGACAACAATTTTCGGTATAAAGTTTAGAAATATTCGCTAAAGAATTCAAGATTGCTTAAATTTCGAATTTTCAAATATTTTTTGAATGTTTATGGAAAATAATGTGCTTGCTCGAATTTTCGTTAATTTGCTAATATCGAGCCGGCACTTGTCACAAAATAAAAACCAGGGGACACTAATTTTCGTTTAAATTTTAGTTATGCAACAACATCATAAGATCCATTGAGGATGGATAGTAATGGTTATTTGTTTAACGGTATTGATATAGTCGAAAAGTGACAGACAAATTTTCAGCTGTTTTGATGTGAACATGAACATTTACTTCGAAGCAACGTTAAAAATTTTGAATGATTATTAAATCGAATTCGTGAAAAAAGCGTGCAAATTAGAAACTTGCACATCGCTTCCGCATTATTCTATCTTGCACACAAAGCTTCCCGTATGAGGAAGCCATATTTTGGAAAACCCACTCGCTCATAGAAATATCTTTGTGAGCAAGATAAAATAATGAGAAAGCAACATGCAAGTTTTTAAAGATTTATTTGATGAGGCTCCCCGTTATCACATATGATGTTATGGTGAAACGATTCGTTGCTGATGATGCACGTATATACCATATGATTTCGGCACAATAGAGCTCCGTTTATGACAAAGATTGGACATAAATCTTCGGCGTTTTCATCAATGAGGCTGGCCTGGTAAACATAAAATTTTGCCGCAGCACGTTAATTCTTCTATACACATATCGCGACCGAGTACGCGATCAATTCCTCAAACACGATTTTTCCAGAATACAATTGTCAAATGATCAGCATTTACATATGCGCATTGATTTTTTTTTTTTCCCCTCGTACTTCTATTCATTCGCGTCACTCGACTCGATTTCATTTTAATACTAACGAAAAATCATCTTGCGACAATATATACGCGTGAGACGAAAAAGAAATGGAATCAGGATGCATGAAAATGTGTGTGAGACATTGAATTTTCACGCTGGTCAAAAGGACGTGGACCTATAAGGGTCGTCGTGACCGATGATTGTATATGGAATTCTTTGAGGCAGATTTCGAACAAAAAGGGACTCCGGATGTTGAAAAATTATCGGACAGGCAACCGATCTCGCTGCTCATCGGGGAATATATTGTATGCGGGGCGAAGGTAGAAAAGAAAAATTTCCAGGTCTTTTGTTAGGGTCGTCAAATTTTCCTGGCTACAGGCCAATATGCCAGTTGATCGTGTGTATATGCGCGCCCGATTTACCTGCATCCCCTTCCCCTCGGCATCGGAGCACCTGTATCCTCGAGGTTAACGACCCACGTCCCGATACCTCTTTTCCGGACTCCATCCCCCCCCCCCCCTCCCCCCCGGCTCCTCTCGCGATATTATACATACTATATATCAACTCGTCGATTCCAATGCCGGAGATTCTTTGGGAAAAAAAATGGAAATAGATCGCGACAAGAAACTACGTATAACTATATTATATAATATGACAACAGTTTTAAGAATAATTGAAATCAGAACTAGAGACAATGCGATTGATGAATTATTCACGACAATTAATACTACGATAATAAATAATTAATAATACTATAATTAATAACTGAAATGAAAATTGAAACTTGCACAAATAGGTGCTTCATAATTTTTCGCCTTTAACGAATTTTCCTCATGAGCAAGTAGCTTTCTCGATTTTGGCTTTCTCATATGCACCAACTATATTGTGAGAACGTAGAAAAAAGCAATGTTTAAATTTGTACCGTTTTCCTGACTTTTCCTCATTCCTGTAGCTCGATAGTTCGAGACTTGCCTGATTTTTGATGTTAGATCATTTGAATGAATGTGTTGTTGTCAATTTGAACCATTTTTCCGTCACGTTTAGCGTAATCGTCTAGTTTACTCGATATCGAAGATGAAAGCAAATTTATTAAAATTTCTTATTTTCGTATAATCACAAACATTCTTTCTATTGTCAACGAGTTTCACATCAAACCTCCTGTAACGATTGTGCTAAAGAACAAAATTGCATAGTCAGAGCTCGGGGTATTCTTGACTTTAATCGTTAACTGACATATCTTACGAAAAATTCAAAGTCTCGTAAAATCTGAATCCCTTTATCGTTTATCTTCAAAATCCATATCAAGCATCAGTGTGGTAAAATTGAAGCATTTTCAGAAATTGAAAAAAAAAAAATCAAAATCTCAATTTCTTGTGGTTGCACAAAACTCACAGCCAATATAGAGGACTGCTCATTGTAACCGTGTGCCAAACGTCAGCAGGATCGCCGGTGCTTTGCAATCTGTAACGGTTCGAATATCATGAAGCCAGACATACCTATGCACGTACACAGAATAGGACATTTATTCTAAATGTAATTTTTCGATGCTTGGAAAAATTTGTAACACGTTGACATTGCAAGGCCGCTTTTTTTTAAATTAAAATTCTTCTACGAAGCAGCAAAAAATGAATAATTGTACCAAATTATTCGATATTTGAATAATTTTTTCACAATTTTATTGAGGCTTGGGACAAATGACGCTTGTACTCTCAAGTTTGCGTATCGTAAACGCTCTGGACTCACAGATGGGAGGAAAAAAAGCCACGCGTGACCTATTTGGGCATATTCATTCGTCCGTTACAGTTCTACCTGTCCAAATATGGGGAGCTTTGGCGACATATATAAATATATATATGTACAAGTACATAAAAGTTCATTTGACTCTTGTTCCGAGTGTACATTCGAATAAATTCTACACGTGGAAACGCATATATTCAGACGTGCGCAGTAATAATTCTCTCTCACTCTCTCTCTCTCTCTCTCTCTTTCTCTCTATCTCTCTCTCTCTCTGAATAATCTAAGTGTGGTAAGAAATATCCATCGTCCAGACTATACCTGTTCTTAAATTCTTGAACTGTTATTAATCAGGGATTTATTATTACGCTAATTATTATATATATTACATGTTCATTGCTAAGCTTTTCTGAGTCTGGTTACTTGTATCTTATCAAATACCACCGAGTTCAGATGTACTCATCTACCCTATATCTATGATATATGATATATGATTTATGATTTATGATTGTGTTCATGATATATTTTTGTTATATACTTTTCGGCTTAATTATTAGCTCATTTTTTAGTTTAGTTCTAGTTTTAAGATAAAATGCACTCAAACTCCTTACAATTTGCCCCATAGTACGCTAGGGCATAATAAAATATCCATCTATCTATCTCTCTCTCTCTCTCTCTCCCTATCTATCTCTTTTTGGCGATCTCTTTAGTCTCAGTAATTAATGCACTGCTATCTGCTATGTGCACTTCACTGTGCTCTCAATATTGGGGAAGCTTCAAGAGGGTATAATCACGAGAAAATAAAGCAATTGAAATAATATTAATTAAATTGAGAATAAACTTGCCTGGATTCAATAAAATTCTTCGAACACTGAAAATATATTTCATAATTTTTTTCAAAATAATCATCTCAATTTGAAGAATTTTTTTTTTCGCAAAAATCATTGAAACTAACTTTCACGATACAAATTTTGAATTAAATAAAAAAAATCATCAACCGTCATGTATTGTTTATTATGAACATCAAATTACGAGAGTACAAAAAAAGAAATAATTGTCCACGACGAAATCAATTTTCAAAAATATTTGAAAATGCTTGATGCCTTGGAGGGGGTTTTTTTTTGTCCAGCGCTGTCCAAACAACCGAAAAATAAATACAAATGAACACATACAGCGACGCTTGTATGCACGCAACTGTGGATTGGCCTGAAATGCACCATACATGTATGTCAAACGACTTTCAAAATGAACTTGGAAAAAAATTTCCGCGCGTGTCACGATTGCATAGCAGTTACGTGCAAAATATTGATCCGCTGTGTCATTTCGTATATAGTATATTCGTAAACGAGGAAAATTTGAGAATTATCAGCGAATTAGCGTCGAGTAATGCACGTACACAATTGGAGAGCGTAGGAAGCAGACGAGAGAGATAGAGAGAGAGAGAGAGAGAGAAAGAGAGAGAGAGAGAGAGAGAGAGAGAAAGAGAGAGAGAGAGAGAGAGAGAAAGAGAGAAAGTAAAAGAGGGGTTAGATTATTATAATTTCGCGAGAGAGATAGAGAGAGAGAGAGAGAGGCACGGTATTCACGAGTGCAAGGAACTCCAATTCTTTCTTATCGTGGTCTCGCACAAAATAATTTGAACTCGAGGAATGCAGACCTCCGTCTCTCCTGATCTGTTTGCGAAAAAAACATTTCGATGAAATTGGGAATCCCTCTTCCCGCGCTAACCCCCCCTTGTGCCGGGGGGTCGCGAGATTGGAACTGGGGGACCGCGGCATTGACCACCGAATCGAAAAAAGAAAAAGAAAAAGAAATTGACACGTTTCAATCGTGCTATCGCATGTGCCCCCCTCCCCCCTCACCCCTCTTGTCTCATCGTGCATACGAACACCAAGTCTATAAATATCGGTCGATGTGACTTTTTAACGACCCAACGGAAATTCTCAAAATATGAAATAGTGAGGTAAAATACGATTATACTATAGGAACGATATGACGATCGTATAGATTTCACAGACGAGATTATTGTCTTTTTTTTTCATATCGCGCATTTGGACGAGTGGAATTCGATTGATAAAATTTCATCCGGCAATATTGCATATACGTTTCCTGAATATACAGATACAATCACCGATATACATATGGACAAAATCATTATACACGTTTGATCGAAAAAAGATCGTTCGATTTCGCGGATCCGTTCGATAATTAATTATTATTAAACCTTTTTTTTTTTGTAATTTGTAATCTGAGCTCGCTGAGCCCGAACGATGAACTGTCCAACTCGAACTTTGTTCGATTATCCGAAAGGTATGCGGCATAATCAGCGAACAATCTGGTTTTTTTTTAACACCAATCGCTCAATTTTCGTTACGTTTATTCATCGGTATTTTCGGAGTTTTGCAAAAGGTTTTGTAAGCTTTTAAGGGAAACATAGTTTTTCAATGAACGCATCGTAATATTTATCTTTGAACAATAAAAAGCTTTATACACTTGTAAACCAACAAATAAAGAAATCAAAGAATTCACGGTTTTCACATTGATATATATCAGCGAAATTGCATAAAATAAGTCACAGGTGTTCAAACTGCACGCGACGATCGGGACTAATACGCATTTTTTATTTGTTTTATTTAGTTTTATTTAGTTTTATTTGTATACATATATATGATACGCTGAATATCGTTTCTTGTGCGTCATCGGCAAAACGATGATCTATCGATCTTCGGGACGAGCAACGTTTTACGTATACCCTAATACATTATGATCATATAGGTGCGAGCGATGACACGCAGGCATCCAGAATTTCGAATTTCACTGCCGACACCAACGGATTTTTTCTAGGTGCGTTTTTTCCCTGCGACCTCGGTAATTCGGAATTCACCCTAAGTAGGCCCTTTCCAAGAAAATACCGGGCCGGCGTTAAAGAAGTTTTAAAATCAACGGAAACTACAAAGTATACCTTTCATTTGCCGATTCCATCAATTTTCGGAAGAAAAAGCTAGAAGCGAAAGTGCGGCGAGTTTCGGAGACAGCTTATAAAAACGGGTCGACTCCCAAAAATGATGAAAATGTCTAAAGCGATAGATTTCACGTATTCTTTGACATGTGACCGCGCGTCTCTTCATAAATGCTTTCCTTTCAACTCTATAGTTGATTACTTGGGAGCGACTGTAGCGCTGGAACACTTCCATGCTCCATTTTTCGGAAGCAAAATTTGTCGAATAAAACGTTCCGGAAAAAAAAAATTTGCTTCCGGAAGCTGCTGGAATTGGCACGACATTTGCACATATACTATACTATATATGTGATCATATTAGTTGGTGATGTCATGAGGAATTGTAAAACAAAAAAATCCAATGTAAGAACGAGTAATTAACAACCCTTGTTTGTGCGCTTTTGTTTATGCTCCGTTCTGTGTAGCATCACGGAAAAAAAATTTCTGTGAATTCTAGTCATGTTTCCATCATGTTTTACAGTTTTGTTAATAGAGAATGCCTCTCGGGAGGAAAACTTCGGAAATTCTTTAGAATTTGAAATAAAAAGCACTGAGTGATAGAATGAATTTTTACAGTTTAGAAGTGTAAATAGAGTTTACCACTGTGAAAAACTGTACAAATTGTGAAATCAATTATAATATAGAATAGCGCGTCTTTTTGGGTTTAATGTTTGAGAAATTGCAAAGTGAACTGTAAAAAATGAAAGTTTAGAAGATTTTGAAAAGCGCGGGTCGAATTAGCATAATAAATGTAGTTTATTATCTATCAATTAGTAATTAAATCGATGAACGAATTTAAAACTGCTGTTCCATTATCTTTGAAAATACTATGAATTTTGCAAAAAAAAAAAATCTTCATTGATCGGGATTTGAACCCGCGATCCTCCGCAGTAAACGAATTCAACACTTTCGATCCTTAAATAATCATTAAAAAAAAAAAATTAAAGATTTGGAGATTTTTTTTTTACGAGTGTTTCTGGCTTGGTGGTCCGGACTTTTTTCCGTCGAAATTAATTTTGAGCCTACCTAAGATTTTACCTGAGACCTACCTAACGACCTACCGAACGACCGACACTATGCCACTACGCTATTGATTTTATGAACGCTTATTGATCCTTATGAATTTCTTGTTCGCGTCGTATTTTCCATACACATTTTAAAACTGTAATTTTTTCATCATTTTCACAGTTGGATTCGACGAAAGCATGCTACAATTTTTCTTTATTTCAATTTCTGTTTTTCATAGAGAATTTAGTATTTTTTGTTATGTCTTACATTCGTAAAAATACTCTCTCTATACAGTTCATTTTAATGCATCAGTTTTTTAATTTTTATTGTACAAATCTATTGGTTTTTCATTTTATCTATAGCAAAATTCATTGCGAGCATTTTCAATATTTACAGTGTCACTTTTTTGAAGTGGAAATAGTTGTTTTTACAGTTTAAACCAACAAATATGGTTATACAGATAGTACAGAAGTATATTCCGCACATTACTTTTTGATCAAAACACTGTAAAGAGATTAATTTACTGTGTTAAACCGCATTTTTTCTCTTCATCGTTGTATTTTTAAAATTTCAGTTATTATTTTTTGAAATGTCTTTTTTTCCGTGATCGCATTGTCAAGTTCATTTTACTTATACATTCACATATTTTTCTAGACTCCACTTGGTTTATACTATATATGCATAAACTTGGGGGTCAAGATGCTGACGCGTCACTCCGATATATCGAATCGATTTCTCTCGATTATTCGTTCTTTTCCTTTTTCTCCCTCGTTTATTTCTCACTTAAATTATGACAACAATCGATCCAAACAAGTTCAGGATAACTTGCTCCGTTGTTTCTCGATCATCGCTTTTTCCTCCGTCGTGGATCTATATGTAATCGGGTATGATACGATATTCCCGTAAAATCCAACAACGCCTCAGTAAGTTCTGAAAGTGTAATCGAGTATCGACCGAACACGTTGCATTTATGAAGACAGTGCCACTGCAATATAAGGGCATAACATCAATGGCTGTATATTTGTATCCAATGGCTTTATAGATAGACGGTTAGGGAACCTCATGCATCGGGGAGAGGAAAAATAGAGGAAAATTAGAGAATATATTTAGCACGACTCGTGGAGGGTTCACAGTATTTATTAATGACGAATCAAACGAAAATAAATATTCATTTCTAATTAAACAATTATCAAGAAATTATTATTAATTTTTAATTCAATAATAATTTTTTCCAACAAATGTTATCGTCATACGCTCGTAGTAGCTCTGGCAGTCGCAGGACAATTTTCTCCGCGGAATCGAGTTCATGGTGCCGTACACAAGGAAATTACAAACCGCTTGAGATGAGGTGATACACACGCGTGGATACGAGAGAGATAACTGAAATATTCGAAACAAGCTTTTTTACAGACGTTTGACATTTTCAGAAAAAAAAAAACAGAGAGCACACCTCACCGATTATCGAATAAATTAGGGGCCTGGAACATATGTGCAGTGTGCGGCACCTTTCATACGTCAACGCTCAAATTTGATGATTTTGAAAAGTAAAATTTTTTCCACGAGCACATTACTTAATACGATGTGTCTGACGATATCTCATCAGACGATTCATCGTACGAATATGTCTAATTAACGAAAAAAGAAAAAATTATTCATATCGAACACAATTAATTCGCATAAATTTTGTAAATTACAAATTAATTTTGATTATATTTCTTTTGTTTCTGTAATCAATCAATTATTAATTTTTGCTCGTAAAGTAATTTTTCAACAAAGCGTATTCCAATGAAATTTCATTGCTCGAACAATCTCTATCGTATATGCGAGTGAGAAATACGCATCGTTAAAACTCTCAAGATAATCGATTAGGCAGAAATTCAAGACCAAAGCTATAAAATATTTCGACGTGTGGGTAGCCATAAAATTCGATTGTATTCATTGTCAATTATCGACATACGGATTGAGTCTCAAAGCGTAATACATCAATTAGGTAAATAGCTGGTACTCGAGGAATTTTTTTTTAAATACGATTCATAAAAATGACAATTCGAATTCCGTATTATCGGTGGCTTTGCTCTTCACTCCGTTGTTGACCCCGCGGAGCTCATGCTCGCGGATTTAACGAAATTATTTTTCGAATAATTCCAATAATAACCCGCATGTCCGGAAAAATATATATATGTCTCTCTCTCTCTCTCTCGCTCTCTCACTCTCTCTCTCTCTCTCACTCTTTTAGCCCGATAAAACGCATGTATGATCGCGGCCATGATGCACTTTGAGCGAGAGTTTCTCGTACCCGGTGCTTTCAATACGCGTGTTTAACTATTATCTCGCAACACGCGCGCCATAATAACACACGAGAGGTCCGCGAGATGAGATACCAACGGATCCCCTTTTGGGGTTTCAATCTCTTCGCGTTCTCCACCGCTGCGTGTTTCTCTCACAATCGATATATATATATATTATATACCTTAGCCTTTTTTGTTTAACAGATCTAGAATTTTATTATGATCGCAAATCAATATTCGATTAAACTGTGACGAAACGAAAGAAAAAACAGGAATAACAATTGATGATATAATTTATTAGCGCGTGTTGGAGGAATGTTTCACGATCTTTGCGTAAAAAAATTTAGTTTTGAAAAATAATATGACTTCTCCAAAAAATCGACAATCTCACTAAGTACGTGTACATCAACACGTACTCTGATCTCTCTCTCTCTCTCTCTCTCTCTCTCTCTCTCTCTCTCTCTCTCTCTCTCTCTCTCTCTCTCTCTCTCTCTCTC
Organism: Rhorus exstirpatorius; assembly: GCA_963564615.1. NCBI lineage: Eukaryota > Metazoa > Arthropoda > Insecta > Hymenoptera > Ichneumonidae > Rhorus > Rhorus exstirpatorius. The sequence goes on from OY751313.1 coordinate 43,026,932, forward strand.
TTTCTCTCTTGTTTCATATCCCAACTTCACAAGAATAAAATATGGTAATCATACGATACAAATGTATAAAAGAATTATTTTTGACCCGATAAAACTTCAGAGCTTCGGACTCAGAGTCCATTCGCATCAACGCTATATGATGATTCATAGACGTCATTGGTCTTTCCCTTGATGGCGGCTCGCACGGGGTAACATATCGTGAGATAAGAATCGGTGAGCGAATTGCGCATAAACTAAAATTTTCCAATCAAATTTTCATAATATATTTAGTTCTTATATCTGATAATATCGTAACAACCGCGCTAAAATTATGACACCTGCACGGAGAGAAAAGTCGATCGTGAAAAGAAGATCCACACGGAGAGGCAAGTCCTAGAAAAAATACCGTACTTGCCCCCACTTTTTATCAGTGGCAAGCACGGTAATTTTACTAGGACTTTTCTCTCCGTGTAGATCTTCTTTTCACGGGTTCATTGATTACAATTGATCTAATTTTTATTCTGATTCGCGAATATTCCGTATATTCCTTGACATTCATAAGACTGTTTCTCATGATCACTCAATGACCGGTCAATCGGCTGTTCTTCCTTCGCTTTTTACGTGTTCCATTCTCTGTACCCTATTCAATTTTCATATTCCATTTCATTCCTTCAGATCAGCCTTGAAAAAAAAAAAAATTTGAAGAAGAACGATTTTTGAATTTTTCTTTTTAATTCCAATTTTCGGCTGAGGTGCCTACTGTGTCCCGGTCTCCCCTATATATACTAACGCTAATGCCGGCGGTTCTTATAATCGCTTAGCAATGCATAAAAAACAATGCAAACAAGCGTCTAAACACTTTTCAATGTTGAACAATTCTGTTTATCGCAGAACGCGTTTTTATTTTTTAATTCTTCGCAAAGATTTACGTAGTATATTGTGTCACTAATTTCACGAGAAAACTTCGAATAAAGTTTTGGGCCTGTTCGAAGACGAAAACTAAAAAATTACTACGAGTAAAACTTACAGTCTTTTTTTAATGAGAAATAAGAAAATGCAATGAAAAAATCGGAGGTTCCGCATTTGAAAAACAAAAGTTGGGCCTCAATGAGCCCAGCAGAGGCCCCGGACCCAAAAAATGAAATGCTCATCTGATGTCCCCTCTTCATTTGCAACAACTTTTGTGTGAAACATTTTTCAATTTAATGCTTAGTTCTCGATATATTTGAGCACATTTTTTAATACGGGAGACCCTGTATATATATGAAGATATATACATATATACCTCTATATTCCTAGAGAAGAAAGATTCGATTGAGAGATGTTGTACGTGAGATAGGCCAGCTGTAAATGCGCAAGAACAGGAATAATGAGAGAACGAGATGGCACACGAAATGATCCGATCAAGTGTGTGACGGAGGAGAACCTTCATCAGCATGTACTTTATCGGTGCGCAGGCATTAAAGCGAAGCGATATAGAACAAGAAGAACAGAGACAGGAAGAAATAAAAGCAATACGAAGAAGAATAAGACGAACAAGAAGAATAGAAGGAAAAGAAGATCAAGCACAAGAAGAAGATGATGATGAAGAAGAAGAAGAAGAAGAAGAGGAACGGTCTACGCTCCGTCTGAGCCTACGACAGAGGTGAATGACCGTCCATGCGGAGGACGCACGTTCGCGCGAGTGGATAGTTCTCTTCGCCCGGCTCTTCGCTCGTTTCTTTTCGATCTTGCCGCAAACGATCGAACGATCATGTACAAGGCCCCATTGAGCCGTTCACTCTACTCCCCCGCTGGTGTCCCGTTCTAAATCCGTCGGTAACGAAGACATTGAGGTGAACCATCGGGCCTTGTAATGAAGCAAAAAAAAAAAAAAATTATAGAATAATTGACACACTGTTTCTTTTTTAAATAAAAACGACACTTTCTCTTTTACATACTTTCGTACCCGCAATGAGAAAGTAAAACGAAAAAGATTGCATTTCGCTTTAACTTTTCCATTCATTTTATTCCCACATACCATTTTTTAATATCAAGAAAATTTTTTATGTTTTTTTTTTTTAATTCTAAAAATGATTATTAACGATAAATTTCAACTACGAACTCGATCTTGAGAATAGGGACGCGTGACCGGTAGCGCACCTGCGTGAATCGCAGCTGCGCAGTGTGCTCCGCGCAGCAGACCTTGTAGCTAGTGGTGCCGGGATAGGCGCAGCGTTTCTCCCACCATACACATCAGTGCCGATCTGTGTGCGCCGCGGAGTGGGAACTGTTGCTCAAGTCGTCGTTCCCTGAATCGAGGTCCTAGTGTACAATGATCCTCGTGGGATACAGATTATTTTCAAAATTTTTATCAGTATGAAAAATATTTGTGATTTCGTAATTCGTACAAAGTCCTGTACTGCATCTCCGTAAATACACACAAACACATAAGCATGCAACGTAACAGAGCCTAGAGCACATACCTTAGAATTTTCGGATACAAAATGCGCTCACCTGACTGAATTTTCTGATTGTTTACATGCGAGGTCATTGCCCGGATCTCGCTTACCTTAGTTGCATTCCGAGACCACCACAATCAGCGTGTAGTGTATTTGCAGTATAAAGATATGATATATTGTATATTTAGACGTTCAGCCGATCACCATAAGCGTGTTCCCCGCTCACACATTCACCACCTCCTTTAACAAAGCGCGTTCGATTCTCCGACATTCCCAAGCGCACGATATGTGCAACAAGCCAAGAAAATGAATCGCGATATTTTTTTTATCAAAGCTACTGCCAAAATTCAGCACCGAGACATAAACTTTAATTTCGTCGCATAGAAAGAGAAAAACATGCACCGAAACGAACGATATTGATATAAATTGAATAATACATACGTTAATGGTAAACGGAATTGGAACGGCAAATTGTTAAGTTAACGGCCAAATTACTGCCGTTGCTTACCACAGCCGGTTGCCTCTCACATTATTCGATAAACAGTTAATATAGCTATTCAAATGGGCCTCTTGAGTAGTTATCGGTGCAATTGTTCATTCTCGATCTTTGTGGCATGAGAATGAACAACGTTGCTCCCAACGAAATCAGCCATCCAAGTTATGTCGACCATGCAAATTTTTTCATCCATGAAGGATCCTAACCGAATTAATCAATGTCCTTAAATCTTCCGATTTACTCCGAATCATCTGCTCGTGTCGTTGTCCAGTATTTGCCTTTCGGGTTCATTGAATCCATGCTCCTAAATGTGTTTTCTTTTTACGAAGCACACACACGAGGTATATCAGAGTCGTCCCGACAGACCAATTCTTCCGTCGTCGTTGCAAAACTCTCGCGTATGCTCGAATCATCGCTGCGCGTGTTTGCTGTATAATAATATCGGGAACTCTAAGATGTCAGAAGCAGGACACAAAATTCTGCGCTGTAATGATGCGGCTAACGCTCTTCTGATGATTCTGTCATATCGGTTGACATGATAATTCGCATCGTCTTGGACTTGCGTTAGATGTAATTGGCACTAATAATCGATGCCGACTCCGATATCGTAGACGCGCTGAGAACTTGAGGGTCGGTTCGCCAGCCGACGCGAATGACCCTTTCTCTATTCGAGTTCAAAGTTTACTCGAGAGGTTACATAACAAGTCTCGTTTCTTCAAGGTTTCGATGACGAACGTATATAATATGTATGTTCCACAGGATACGGTAAAAGTATGTCGTCTTGCAATTTCGTTCAGTATACACAACAGTGCCCCATATCTTATCCTTATACGCGGATGAGAGGGAGGTGCTTGATAGATCAATCGCTGAAAAAAAAAAAAAATCTTTCGAAAAAACGATCTCGACGAAGTTTTAATTTATTAACCATCATTGATCCTCGTGATCTTAGCGTTCGGTGCTTGTACACTGTGCGGATTCAAAGGACCTTTGAAACGAGCTATTCAGTGTGTGTGTGTGTTTTGTAAACTGGGTTGACGTTAATAATATACATTTCGACTGACGTAAACTTACCCAGTAACTCTTACAATCCCTCAAATAGATTGTCAAAGTGCTATTGATCCGTATGTGAACGGATTCGGTAATTTGTCCTGTGCAATGTCAGATCGTTCGAACAAACTGCAGAACGTTCATCGTGAAAGACCAATTTGTATGAGTATATAAACCAGCGTGTTGAATTTGAATGACATAACGGTATAAAATATTAGCAAGGATCCTACGACGAAATAAAAATATTGTAATTCGAAAAAAAAAAAAATGGATTTTTACTGAAATGAGATTTTTTATAAGCAAAGAAATATATTTTTCTCGGTAGAAAAATTGCAATTTTATCATCAACGTATTGTTACTGAAGGTTTTTTTTTGCAAATAAATATAATGGATCTTGCACCTCCGACTAAAGATTCCCGATGACCCTTCTCTTTTTAAGACTGTGGAAAAAAAGGAAAAATCTTTCTCTTTATACGAAACTTTTGCCACGATACTGTCATCTTAATATCCGTTTATTAACCCTTGCACGCTCCGATCAACCATGGACCAAATACATTGTTGATCAATCGTGTTTTTCTCCGGAGCAGAGTTGATAAATAATTTTTTTTTTCCTGCTCGTGCAAATAAATGTCTGGGTCGTTTACGCAGCTGTTGAACCACACCAGAGAGTGCATGCAGGAGGTGACAAACAGCATATTTACGACACGTATAATATTTAAATTATTTTCGTCGCATTATCGCTTCATTGCTGTTACATAACGTGGATGAGAGTTTTAATTTTATTTGCTACCCGATTAACGTATTATCTGTCAATGACGGTCACTTTGATGACCCGTCGATTGTTCAAGACTGACGGATTATCAACATATATATTGTCTTCGAGCTCACTCCGTGCTCGATTAAAATACCAAACGACAATAAAGGCAATTATTGTTTCCCGTGTATTGAAGAATATTTTATCAGTGCTATTCAACTATTGTGTTTTTATATGCATTTGTACGGAGGAAATAAAGGATAATTTGGTCGGGTTCCATTATTCGCTCAAAGCGCTTTGCTTAAAAGGCCCGACCGCCCGAGCATGGGCAAATTAAGCGTTTTGAGCGATTTGAACGAACAATGGAACGCACCCTTTGAAAGAACAAAATTAAAATAATTTTAAAAAAAATTAAAATTTCTACAAAATAATCCTCCATCAAAAAAAGTGCGAAAAAAAATGAAAATATTATATACTTGAGAACGTGTCAATTGAAAAATATTGTTTGTGAGAATTCAATTGCTTTACTCGGAGAAACTCTTGACATTGAAGAGATGCTCTTTTTTCAAATGCTAAAGAAAATCGTGAAATAATATTTTTCAATCGATATGTGCGTAATAAATTATTTTAATTTTTTCAAAATTACACTTTTACACTTTAAGATTTTTCTTATGAGACACTTCGTTATGAATTAATTAATACACAATGCTGCAAAAATTTGTATCTACACTTGTATATGAAAGTTGTATATGAATATGACCAAAATCGAAGGTGACACATTTTCAGAAAAGCAACATTTTTTTTGCAATAAACTAGCACTCGTCGTCAAATTTAAGATAGTACGCGCACGAACTTAACGATTAGATAAAAATCTGAATTTTTTATATGGTATAGCAGAAGTGTATAAGATAATGCCTGTAAAATTTAGAAGTAGGTCACCGACTCTTTACGCGAGTAATTAATTCGTGAAATCCACATATTTATCCCACACCATATATCCGAATTCTGAGCTGACGCAACTTTGAAACAGAAATTCGTATCTTTCACGATTAGATACGATCAATATTGAAACTGTTAAATATTCAGGAAAGTATCACAATACGTTCCATAGAAAATGGGGGTTGCCGAACCTTTTGACATAAAAGTAGTTCTTGCGCGACCGGCGGCGGGGAATAAGCGGGAACGTTGGTGCGGCGGAGCGCGGTGAGCGGGCACGCATGAAACAAGCGAGAATCGGTCTGCTTCCGAGGCTAGAAAATGACGTTTTTTAATTATAACGGTACGGTAAATAAATTTGAAATTTCATCAGAATATTCAATAATGTTTATTGCATCGATCCAGCAAAGTTTCGTCCGCTCATCTAGTTTTTAAGTATTAGAATTTGATAGGAGTAAGGGCTCTAGCTTCGTTTGTCACTTTCGGGCCTATACCCACGGTGTTAAATTGAAAAAATTTACGAGCAGATATCTCCGGAACCAAACGGTGAAAGAATCTAAAACTTTGCAAGCATACTATAGGAACCTCAACCTTTACATTTGTCGTATTTTTATCAGTCTATCTAGATTTGATCTCTTTGCAAGAACCACCTTAAGAAATATGAGCGGTCCGACACTCTCTTGTTTCATGCGTGCCCTTCGCTCGCCGCGCTCACCCGCGCCCACGCTTCCGCTTATTCCCCGCCCGCAGTTGTGCGCATACTACCTTAAAGCAACCGAAAGGTCTATGGCGGGTAAAATGTTAAAAGTTTATTCAGAACCATAAATCTTATTTATTTATAATTTTTTTTTTATCTCTCGCATAGTTTTCACGATATATTGAATCGAGGCGAGGAAATCCTCAATTTTCAAATTCGAAATATCTCGAAAACGACTGGTCGACGAAAAATTATTCCTGCTCAAAAATTTACAAGACTTATAATCAAAGAATTACGATTGTGAGCCGGTCAAACTCAGTTGGAATGCCACATATACGTGTATACAGATAGACATTACACCTCTATGAATGTACATTGAAATCATTGTGAACTATCGCTACATATAGTCATCAAAGCACATAAAGGCCAAATCGGCCACGGTCGAGAGTTTTCCAGCATGTTTCATTTCTAACGGCTAATATTTGTTCGCCCATCCGACATTTTTGGAGCTCCGTTATTTCTACGCGGGCTTCTATGTCCCTCTCCAAAATGCCACTCTTCTCTTTCGCATAATGGTTGCTCTATTCTCGCGAGGTCGGTCCACTTAGCCATACTTTTTTTTTCTTTCTTTTTCGCGGCCCGTCAACGTAACCTGACCGCTTATCCGCGAACCACCAATACTACCACTAGATGGAAAGATTATCGCGAGACTTAGACGGGACATTCCTTGATGACAATGTTGAGTTTCTCCATGAAGCCTTCATTTGAATGTCATTGAATTCGTTATTTCATGACCGGAGACGAATCGTATCTACGGATTCCAATAAAAGATGCAATACATACATATGCAATTAGCGATAGTGGGCGAACGACACCAATATAAATTTAATTTGATTCAACAATAAGTGATGATAACCTGAATTTCCGGGTTCGATGAGTTTCATATTTTTTGATCGTAGCTGGTTATCATTGATTCGATCGGAAATACTAAATTCGTTTCGGACCGATATATATATATATATATATATATATATATATCCCTGTATTAACAATACCCGTTGAAGCGTCGTCAACAAGTAAATTGGAAAACAAGAGCATCCGCCCTATCCCCCTGCTCCCCGGTCGCGACGGCGACTTATCAAGGTCATCTCTCATTGATAAAATTCTCGGTGCCGAAAAAAAAAGAATCGAAAAATACGTATATCTCCAGCAGCCATTGGTTTCCTCATTACCGGGAGATTCGATGGCATTTTTTTCAACAAAAAACGACACGCAGTATTGCCACGAAAACAGCGTGATGACTCGTGTGTGGTAGCAAAAGATTCCATCCCCATTTTGCTCAATCGACAATAATAAAACCGCTTCATAAGAGTGCAATACCCGAGAGCTCTCCTCGCGCCACGTATATGAGAGTTGGATCATTGCAATGCGTCATTATCCCGTGGAGAGAGAGAGAGACAAAGAGAGAGAGAGAGAGAGAAAGAGAGAGAGAGAGAGAGAGAGAGAGAGACAGAAACAGAGGGAATATTGTTTTTTGTAAAATTGAAACAAGATTGACCTTCGATGAAAATATACATATACCCGAACCAATAGACTCAATCAATGCTTGGACTGCATTAAAGATCCGTTGTGTCAGCTTTGGCTATATGTGAAAGTGCTTAATTAAATCGTTATTCAAACTTTTTTCTTTATTGCATATTGTTAAAACCCCGCTACCGCATCATCTGATATACGAGGATAGTACATCGCTTTATTTACCAGCAACAAAGTATATAAGTAATTACTATAATAGAACTATATTACTAGAATAGAACCTACCATAGAGAAAATAACTATAATAGAACGAATGCCTATGACGGGTTGAATGTTTATCGTAGACCATTGTACCGATAGCCCGAAGTATAGAATATCGCTTACCCACATAGATTTTATCAATAAGTATCGTTCTGGTAGGCAATAATGATGAGTAAAAAATGAGACCGGAACCATGGGGATTCTCCTAATAAGGTAGGCATATACCCATACAATAAGCACCGTAAAAAATTTTGCAATATTTAATTTCATGTCATTCCAACGTATACCCATTCGGGTTTTGACAACTCATTCCTTAAGGAGGTACGACTAGTATGAAGAATCCAACTGACGGACTTGAATTTTTTATATGTTTTTGCCGAATACTTTATGCGCCTATTGCCAAAATTTGAGCTATATTGACCGTTTAGTTTATTCGTAATAAAATTGCAAAGTCGAGCAGTTTGAGTTACTAAAGCACGTCGTCTTATGGAGACGGTTAACCGGAAGTGCTGTGATCACGGTTTTGCTGCTCACGTATCCAACTACACCCGTTGAAAAACTGAAACTTGATAGATTAGATATAATAGATATTGTAAAAAATTGAAAAATTACTCTTCACCGTGTAGTTCTGGCACTACATCATAAAAAAGTTTCAATTTCCGGTTGTGTTTGCATTGTTTTTTGTCAGGATTAGGTATCCTGCACCGATATTGTTTTCTCAGTGTGTGTTGGTGTTGAATGAATGACAGGATTAAACAACAACGTACTTTATTGGGATTATCATTATTACATTTGAGAGGTAGGGAGATTAAATTCTAATGAATCGAATATACATACGTATAAAGTAGAAAAATGAATGTGTTGAGCTAAGCAAAGTGACAGACAAATATATTATAAGAGAGTATACGTATCATACTCAATGAATCGCGTCGATACTCCGAGGGTGCAAGTTCACCCCGGAGGAGAGATGTATTACTACGCGAATACTCGACAAGACTAACTTGCTTTAGAAAATTCTTTACAATTAAAACTTCGTATTTTGTCTGAGCCCGAGAGGGTGAGAGGCAATGCCAGGTATCTCCATGCGTGGGCCGGTAGGGATAGGAAAAACCCAACGTTGTCAACGTCACAGCCGAGAGGCCCCTTTCTTGCTACCGTCCCACCCATGGTGATTTTCTTTAAGGATTAAATGTGCACTCTTTATGGTGCTAAAACACCCAAGGGTCAAACCTGGCCTGGGATTGCCTCTCCTCATGGCATGGAAAATACCATGAGTCAGACCGACGGTTATTTTATAATTATTACACGTATATACTTATATACTACTTATATATATAGCTTAATTGTATATATGCAGGCCTGAACATCCCGCCCGCCTTGAAAGGACATACTTTCAACGAAGTAAACTACAGAAGTAACAAAAGAAATATGATTATAAACGAAGGTACGTAGTCTCTTGCCCTTTTTTTTTTTTTTTTTTTTTTTTTTTTATATTATTAGACTATTCGTACTCTTCTAGAGGCAGTACACATACTTTCGCTAAGGCTCGTTTGATTACACCGTTACGTGTTTTTACGCTTACTACCCTAGTGTGGCCATCTCTACCTGGATGAGTTTCTATTATTCTGCCCATGCGCCATTGCATCGGAGCAACGTTGTCGTCTTTCAAAATGACGAGTGCGCCCGGTAGGTCAATTGATTTGTGCGTTCGCGTCCATTTAGGGCGTTGCTGCAAATTTGATAAATACTCGTGACTCCAACGTGACCAAAAGTGTTGTTTTAATTGCGTTATACGTTGGTACCTGGTCAAACGGTTCAATGGTACGTCAAGCAAGTCTGGTTGAGGTAGCGCTGTAAGAGGCTCTCCGATTAGAAAATATCCCGGAGTTAGAGGCGTTAGATCGTTAGGATCGTTTGAGATCGGTGACAACGGTCGCGAATTTAAGCACGCTTCAATCAGGCTAAAAGTCGTGTATAATTCTTCGAATGTGAGCAACGCGCTACCGACAATTTTTCTTCGGTGGGTTTTTACTGATTTTACACCGGCTTCCCATAGACCTCCAAAGTGGGGTGAATTAGGTGGGTTGAAATGCCACTTGATAGATTCTTGCGTTAGGTAATTCATGATCGCTGAGCGATATTGCTCGTCCTTTAGGAGATTATCGAGTTCCTTTAGTTCGTTATTCGCGCCTACGAAATTCGTGCCATTGTCTGAATACATGTCGGATGGCTTACCGCGATGGACTATAAACCGTTTAAAAGCATTGAGGAACCCCGTGGTGGAAAGGTCGACTGCTACCTCTAAATGAATGGCCTTTGTTGTGAGGCATACGAAAAGACACAGGTAGGCCTTTCCTGTCTTGTTACGCGATATTTTAATTGTGAATGGGCCCGCGTAGTCTACTCCGCATTTTGAGAATACCCGTGCAGGTGTTACTCGTGCAACAGGTAGATCGCCCATCAATGGATTTAAAGTGTTAGGTCGATTCCGCAAGCACACGATGCAATGACGCAAGATACTTCTTATTGTATTTTTACCTGACAGCGGCCAATATTGCGTACGTAGTGAGGCAAGCAATGCTTGTGCCCCGGAATGTAAAAGGCGATAGCGCTCATCGCGAACGATCAATGTAGTTAGGCGATGTTTGGCTGGCAGTACAATTGAATGTTTTTGAGCTTCAGGTAGGCTAGAATTTGTCAATCGACCCCCTAGTCGTATAATTTCATCCTTGTCTAGGAACGGATTTAGCGATAATAATTTGCTATTGCTATTCAGCTTCCTTTTTAGTCTGAGGGACTTGAGTTCGTTAGGAAATTCTTGCTCTTGCATGATCTTGATTAGCTGGCTGAGGGCCCTGTTGAGTTCATCGACCGTTACAGGTCCAGATATATGGTTATCGCGATTCAAGGTGTTGTGCTTAAATCTCAAGCAATAAGCAACTACGCGCTTTAGCCTCTTCAAACTAGAAAATCTATTGAATAGTTCATCAGAGTCTTTACTTATATTTAACAATACCACACTCTGTTGTTTGGACTCGGGAATGTCCGTGGGTTGAGATGCCTGTGATTGTGGCCAGAGATCTGACCCTTCAGAGAGCCAGGTAGGCCCCTTCCACCGGGCTGTAGTCCCTTCCAGGTTTTGAGGGTCGATACCTCGTGAGATGACGTCAGCAGGGTTGTCCTCGGATTTGACGTGGCGCCAAGCATCAGGATTTGTTAGCTCTTGGATCTCCGACACGCGGTTGGCAACAAACGTCTTCCATTGACACGGTTCGCCCTTGTTGCGTTCGACGTTATCGTCATGGCCATGAGTTTGGTAGAAATGTTCTTCACAGATTCGTTCTTCACGTGTAAAGAAAGGTTTCTCGATGCATTCTTCTAATTTCCAGAAACGGTCCAACCGATTATCCACTTGTTCGTCGGTAAGGAAACCGCAAAAGTTTTCTATCTGGGACTTGGTTGGTTGCTTAACGGGAACCTCTCCGGAGATAATCCAGCCCAATTTCGTTTTTTGCATGATAGGTTGTCCACCGGCTAATTTTATTTGACCTACGCAGGTCAGTTCCCAGAAAATTGAGGCGCCGATGAGGAGATCAATCCTGCCTGGGTGACTAAAGGTTGGGTCAGCCAGGGTCAGGTTCTCAGGTATACGCAACGATTGAGCGTCAATCCACGTTGTCGGATGCTGCGTTACGATTTCGTCGATGACGAGGACCGGTAACGTGCTCTTGTAGGCGTATTGTCGCGATCGCATCGTCAGCTGTATTCGTTCACTTACATTCGTGGACGTATTATTAATACCACCAAGCGGCATGGCAAATCGCTCCTTAGGTAAAGAAAGACGATTGCTGAGTTCCCTAGTTATTAGATGTGACTGGGAACCGGAATCGAGAAGTGCTCGACATTCGTGTGTTTTCCCGTACCTGTCTTCGACTAGAACCAATGCCGTTGATAAAAGTACCTGGGATTTATTGGTTCCTACCGCTCCGGTAAATGGGACCGTCGCTTGAGCCGTGTTGGCTCCGCCGGTAGAACCTACCAGTTGGCTGTTATTCGCAAAAACCTGCGTGTGGGCTGGGTCTTGCGTAGGTGTGCTATATTCTCTGGAATTTGATGTGGTCTGATTAGAATCCACGTGTAGTAGCGAATTATGAAATTTGTTGCACTTTCGGCAGCGACCGAACGAGCACTTTCCGCTATGTAATCTTAAACAGTTCATACACAGTTTATGTTTTTCAGCCTCAGCTGTACGCGACACGACCGATAGGTTTCGGAACACTGGACACCTGAACACTTCGTGGGAGCCTTCACACATCTTACATGTTACAGAGTCTGTTGATACACCTGTAAAGTTATGATTACCTCGCCTGGAGTTGAAGTGTCGCGAATCACTGAAGGAATTCGATTTATTTGCGGCCTTGTTACCCACGTCTGTATCCACTATTGAACACCGTTCTTCTAAGAATTCTATTAATTGCTCTTCCGTCGGCATTTCGATGTCTTTCGTGAAGATTTTCCACTCGCGTTTGGTTATATTATCCATCTTCGTTACGATATGGTAAGTGAACAATGCGTCCCACGTATTTGCCTGCATGATCTTCAGGGATCGCGAGAGCTTCTGAACGTGGTCAAGCATCTGTCGTAATGCTGTACCGGATTCTTTCTGTAGCGCGGGGGTTTCAACCAATGATTGGAATTGCCGACTGATCATAAGCTTCGTGTTGTTAAAACGCTTTGTTAGCATTTCCCACGCAGTTTTATAATTTTCCGCGGACGCTTCTAACGAATTGATCACTTCAGCTGCGCTGTCCTTAAGTGAGGACTCGAGATAATAGAACTTTTGTATATCTGCCATTGACGGATGATCGTGAATTAACGCCTTGAACGTGTCACGAAATTTTAGCCACTGGTCATAATTACCGTCGAACGTAGGTAAGCTCATAGGCGGTAATTTTACGTGAGAGTTGATACCGCCATTGTGATTATACGGAGTTTGTGACGATGCCATTGATATGGGTGTAGTATTGTTTTGGCGTTGTTGGAGCATCTTTGCCCTGCCTACAATTGAGTGGTAGGATTCTTCAAATTCAAGGCGTTCTGCCCCGTGATTCGATATTTCGTCGACCGCCTCGATGCGAGTCTGAATTTCGTCAAAGTTCGCCATTAGAGGAATGGCTTGGTCTAACCGTGATAGCAGGCTTCCATAGTCACCTGTCAGTGGATCGAAACTGTCGAGCCATGTGCCGAGACGCGTCACCTTGCCCTTGATCGCCCCCCTGAATTGCCTCATTGCGGATAAGTCCGCCATTGTGGCTGATAATTTTTGTCGGATCTAGTAGCCCGAACGTGTTTGAAGAAACGGCTGTTTGCACGTTGTGATGGTATAAGTTTACCCCGCTGATAAATGTTCGTTAACGTAGATTGTCTATTGCTCAATAAACGAAACGATTATCACTACACAATTGTTTATTAAACGTGGTTTAAGTCACTATACGCGAACTATTCACCGATATTGTCTCTGGATCACTACGTTGTGTATCCGGCTCGAAGGACCAAAAAATGTTTGCATTGTTTTTTGTCAGGATTAGGTATCCTGCACCGATATTGTTTTCTCAGTGTGTGTTGGTGTTGAATGAATGACAGGATTAAACAACAACGTACTTTATTGGGATTATCATTATTACATTTGAGAGGTAGGGAGATTAAATTCTAATGAATCGAATATACATACGTATAAAGTAGAAAAATGAATGTGTTGAGCTAAGCAAAGTGACTTAGACAAATATATTATAAGAGAGTATACGTATCATACTCAATGAATCGCGTCGATACTCCGAGGGTGCAAGTTCACCCCGGAGGAGAGATGTATTACTACGCGAATACTCGACAAGACTAACTTGCTTTAGAAAATTCTTTACAATTAAAACTTCGTATTTTGTCTGAGCCCGAGAGGGTGAGAGGCAATGCCAGGTATCTCCATGCGTGGGCCGGTAGGGATAGGAAAAACCCAACGTTGTCAACGTCACAGCCGAGAGGCCCCTTTCTTGCTACCGTCCCACCCATGGTGATTTTCTTTAAGGATTAAATGTGCACTCTTTATGGTGCTAAAACACCCAAGGGTCAAACCTGGCCTGGGATTGCCTCTCCTCATGGCATGGAAAATACCATGAGTCAGACCGACGGTTATTTTATAATTATTACACGTATATACTTATATACTACTTATATATATAGCTTAATTGTATATATGCAGGCCTGAACAGGTTGTAAATGGTCAGAACGATCAAATAGCACCCACAGACTTAGCAACGTCGCGAGTAACAGCTGATGGGTTTCGGCGAACATAACCTAGCTTTGTTTTGATATTAGCAACGAGGATAGAGTCATCTTCGTTGGTCACGTATACCAACTTATAGCATCGCCAATGCGACGTTGCCAAGTGTTTACTTCAAATTCCATCATGTTATTTATGGAGTTTTATTATTTATCACGTATCAATTATATGTATAATTATCATTCTGCCGATCGTATTAATTCCACTGAGGTAATTCAAGTCTATTTTAATAGGTTTTCGGCTGATTTTTAAAAATGTTTTTTAGTCCGTTTTTGTGGTAGACATGTCATTATTATTATGATGGAGACTACTATCGAGTCGTTGACAATCTAATTTTTCAGTTTTTATTAGTTCATGCGCAATAAATTAATCATTTACCACAAAATTTTTCACATTATAATCGATAATATGAATAATCAACGCAAATAAACATAAATCAGAAGAACTGTGGGTAAAATAAATTTAGACTTTTTTTTGACTCCAAAGAACTAGTCGTACCTCCTTAACTACGCTTTACTTACCTTACCGTTCCCCGGGGCCAAAGCTGAAATGGATCCACGAACCTATTAAACCTACGGATAAAGACATTGAGTTTCATCGTTTGAGTACCAATAATGAGCATTTGTGGTCTAACAATTCTTGTTATAAGTCTACCATACTACCATTACCACTAATTGATCACTTTAGTGGGTTTCTCCAACTCTCTTAGGGCTCGAATACTACACTAGTGGTCTACAGAGAATGCGGTCTGAAAGTTTGTCGCTACAATGATTTTGTGTTCCGTTCCGACGACTTTTTATCCTCCGTGCCCCAATGCTGTATCATATTTGTACGAGAGCATCGAATAACCGAGGAAAATCCGTGCTAACATAGCTAGTCTTTTCGAGCTGGTGTTCTTGCAGGAAATCCATCACCTCTCACCTCTTCCAGAAAGATGAGGCCCCGCTCTGGAATTCAATACGTCAGCTAACTTCCGGCTAAGCGCTGGTCCTCCGAGTATTGGTAGGGCCAATTCTGCCTAGCTCGGCAAGACCATCGGAGCTGCCAACCGTGCACCCATCGCAGCCACGTATTTACCATATATATATCTTGCGTACGATATTCAACCGGGATTGACTTGCCCCGCAGATGAAAATCAACGTCAATACGATAAAAAAAGATATTATGTCGGACCTATCGTTTTAATTGGTTTTGCAATATGTTCTTTGCGTGTATTCATGCATCATGCAATATGTTCATGTTTGTATGCGGAAGTGTGTGTACGAAGAACGGGCCGGGGACCACCTCGCTGAAAGAAAAGAGTCGCCTGGGTTCAGTCGGTTGTGGATTCTCGGCCTTATACCCGTTACCATCACTGACCACTGCCAACTGACGCGGGTCATCGACCTCACGGAGAAAGAGAGAGAGAGAGAGAGAGAGAGAGAGACTCGTTGCAGCCGAAATTTCAAAGTGTTTTGCTCTTGTGCTCTGAAACGACCGCAGTCTCTCTATAACGTGACTCGTGCATTCACTCGTTTCGTGGTCGTCACAGAGCTCCCCGATCACGGCGATCTTTTGCTCGATATCTTTCCCGTTTTGACGAGCTGGCCCGAGATAAGCAGCGATATACATTAATGTACACATGTATACATATTCAACCGTTTATAAAAATGTATTTATGCATGCGCATTTAATGAGGGTGTTCCGTCCGTTGTGGAAGGGGGAATCATGGAATGGTCGTAGCTAGGCGGGCAGCGTGCGAGAGAGAAGTCCGCATCACAAGTTCTCGAGCGAACATTGTTATACGACGAGAGCTGTTTAACTTTTAGAATTTCTTAATAACTATACGTGCATAAAGCATTTCGCTCTTTGTAAACTTATTCCCAAAGATATGATGAATTATCTGGATCCATTTTCATTGAATTCTTGCCATTTTTGACGTAGTTATGAAGTGTATTTCATGAGATATCGTACGATTTTGCTATGGTTATACCCATGTATCGTAACTTAAATAATTAATTACAGGACAACTACGCGGAAGATTGACTTGAAATTTTTCACAGATTCGTGATTACTATGGACGTATATATTCTCATAAAATTTCAACTCATCATTATCATTTTGACGAATGTAGCCACCCTCTTTAATATTTCTTCCCTATACCTCGATAGACTACTTTTCCTCCTGATAGGACACCTCACGAATTAAGCTGCTAGATGTAGCCGCGGTACTCGGATGGGTAATCACTTTAGCTATGCACTTGCTGACATATCAATTGACGAGTGGAACATCATTTTTCCACAAAATTGTTCATCCACGAGTATCCCTATCCCTAGACCCTCAGGGTGGATTTTCGCAGTTTCCCTGTACCCTCGCGCGATACAGTAGGAAACATATATATATGGCGAGTTTTTACCGCACGACTACACTCTGCACTCTTCTCCGTGCCTCTGGAATGGAAATAGGAAATGAAGGAAGGGGTCGTAAAACCCGGAAGAGAATGACCCGAATAAAAAAATTTTTTAATTTTTGCTTTCGACATTTATCGCGAAACATACAATACACGTGTTCTTGCGGTGGATATCTATATATAGTGATTGAGAAAATTTGACGAGTTGGCTATTGTAAAAGGCAAACGCGCGTTTGCACTTTTTCATTATGCACTCCGTCTCCGATGGATCCGCATATCGTGCGTATAAGCGCGTGCACTTTTTGCATTCAGGTATCGTTGTTACATTTCGTTTTTTAAACTTTTTTGCTGGTCATCGTTCGTGAATAGGTCAAATTATGTAACTCTTATACTCGCGTGCGGTAACAGGGAGAGGGATATATCGCGACATATCGACCTCTCTCTCTGATGTTTCTCGAAACGGTATTTTACATACGAAACCTGCTGACTTTGCTAACAATTAAAATCGCTTTGCTAAACTTAAACTATTGGCGCCCCAATAAAACGCACGAGTCTTCGCACGCATTCTCACAAGTTTCATTTGTACAGAATGACTTTTTTTTACTCAGTGGCATTCGGAAAAAATTTCAAAACAAACTTATTTTTTTTTCCGCAAAAAGTATACATTTTCGACACGATCGTCAATGATCTCATTTAGTTGGTATGACATTACGACTACTGGTCATACGTCCATTTGGGATACGTATACTCGTAAATACAGAAATAAAGATATCGTTGGTGGGAAAGATGAGGCCCTTATATAAATAAGTTCGATGACGTCGCCGCTCTAGTGAGAGAGACTTTCCTACAAGCCACCTGGCGGAACGTAAGCAAAGCTGCGCATTCTATCAGAGCGTTCCCCTTACATTGAATAATTTAAATGTTTCATCGCTGATCTGATTATTGCTGCCGACGGAACTAAAGCTTGTCCAATAATTTCCGTCGCCTCGGTCAAACCAGACATATTATTCTTATTCTTTACAAACTGAACTAATGCCAGTTAATTGGGTTATTCAATTCAATAAAAATTTGAATTGTGTTCTGAAAATTGGCAGAGAATCCTCATTGAGAACACTATGAGTATCAATAAATACTATGAGTATCAATAAATTCATCATTAAAAGAGTTGATTTTATTTATGAAGACTCCAAATTACCGGTAAATTGTGGGTTGCTGATAAGACAAGGTCCATAACGTGGCCAAAACTTTACGGGATGGGTCGGCAGTCATCGTCGATCGGAGAAAGAGAGAGAAAGAGAGAGAGAGAGAGAGAGAGAGAGAGAGAGAGAAAGAGAGGTTAGCGCGTAATCGGCGTGACACCGGTAAGCGGATCGAGAACAAGCATCAGTCCTCGGTATGTACACATAGGACCGGTGTGAGACCCATTGAAAAGTGACCGGAGGTGGAACACTGTAAGTTACACGAAGAACCGTACGATCGGAGCGTGTATATAATACGTATGTACGTGCGTATATACAATTATACCTTCGGGGCATACGGCTTAGCGAGCAAGTTGCTCTCGTACACCGCGCGAATATAACCAGGTGAACGACCGGCAAAGTGGTGTAATACCGGGGGGGGGGGGGGGGAGTGCAAAGAGTGTCCCACTGTTGCCTCTCTCGGCTTCGAAACGATCTTGGCTCTCTCTCGCTCGTTGCACATTCGATGCACCTCGCATTATACCTATATACATTCGTATATATAGCGTATATATATATATATATATATATATATATATATATATATATATATATATATATGCGTTTATTCTCTCTCACGATTGCTCGTAGATTCGAATTGACGGCAATTAGAATGACTTTCATGAGAGAGAATGTTTCTTCAATTCTCTATCATATTTTAATTGTTCGTTTTTTTTTTTTTTTATGAACGCGCATGCACGTATACGCGACAATTTGGTACTATTGTGCGCGATATTATGTGTAATCAAATGTTCGGGTGTCATTGAACCTCACTATGGATACCCCTCCCCCTCTCGTGTGAGAAACGAGAGAGAGAAATAATCGGAGATCGTCGTAACAAGAAGTGAAGCATATCGCAGTATTGAACTATACGGACGAAATTTCTCGTCCTCGACACATGGAGCGAATTGGGTTTGAGAAATTTCACCGGGTTCAACGACCCATGGCAGACTTGGCCCACTGTATGTATGCGTATACCGTGCTTTAGTGATGCCACAGTATTACCATTTGTACGAACTATGTGCCACGCGCATTTCAGCTCGAACTCTGATGAGTTCAAATAAGTTTGATTCATGATCTACGTCCAGAGAAAGAAAGAAAGAAAGAAAGAAAAATGGTATTCGCATGTACGAAATTCGTTGAATAAACAGGTTTTTACAAGAGGTTTTATTCAACGAAATTCGTTGAATAAACAGGTTTTTACAACATTGATGTTATTACGAGGGAAATTTTGACAGTCGTGAATAAAATTTGATGTATTTATATGCATTGTGTGATTCGTTCGATAATTTGCTTGATTAACGTTCGATTTCGGGCCCTGAAAGAGAAAAGAGAAAGGGGGGGGGGGGGGGAAGAAAGATGCTTTGGGCCACATGCGAAGACCAACGAATATATAATATCATCCACGTCAATTTGTCGTATGTTGTCCGATTACAAGAGGAGAGACTCGAGTTCAAAGACCCCATGTCGTCCTAACAATTGATGGGAATCGCGAGCTCGAGTTTGGCTGTGCCAATTTTTTTTTTTTGTCTCGCCTTTATATTACATGCAGCTTCATTTTCGTGGATCTAAAACCCGTGATCTCCGTCGTATATGCTCGGGGCTGTTGGCGCTCGCGTTCGTAATCGACATTCGGAAATTGAAACGAAACGTCATGAGCGAACCGGAAATTGCACGAAAGCTCTGTATATAATCCCATATAAACGGTATACTATATGTATATACTTTGTTAGTTTTCTCGAGTGTTCATTTATAAAGCCACTTTGGGACACTTCCGGTTTTGCGCTTTGCACGTTTTTCATTTGTTTACCATGCGGTTGTCGTGTGTCGTATCAGAAAAAGAAAACAAAAAAAAAAACGAAGCTTTCAGCGTGACTCGTTCGCGAAATACATTTGCATTAGACACGTTACGAGAAAATAAAACACGTGCAATCGGTTATGTCACTATTAGCGATGCAACGATTAGCCGTTTGCCTCGCGATGCAGCTTTTATACCCTTTCTCTATCTCCTATCTCTATCTCTATCTCTATGTCCCCAATAATCTATGTATATACACAAAGTATATTATACGACTGTACTACGCAGTACTCGTACGTCCGCGTACGCGCCCACGATTATTGGCACAGCAATCGAACTAGAGAGCTCCCTACTAATAAGTATTTACGTATATTATGTATATATATATATATATATGGGAATCGCCTCATATAATGCTTCAACTCCACACTTCTGTCAGCTAGCACGGGGTGGCATCTCCGATTCACAGCCACCGCGCGCAACGAATGTATAAGAGAATGTATAAGAGTTATACGAATGTATAACACACGCGTTATCCGAATGTGAAAACGTTGCATAAAAGTATCTGAATGGCTTATCAATTCATCCGTGGCTTATCAGTACGAAAAGAATGCGACGGTACGCTACTCTAGCCTCAAAATGCGAAAAAAAAACATCGAAAGTTAATTTTTTTTTTTTTTATAAAAATTTAAAGCTTAGTGATTTTTTCGATACCTTTTTTTTTGAGATTTCAATATAAAGAACGTTATCGTAATCGACGCAAGAACTCATGTATCAAATAACGCCTCAACGTCTTTTCAAAATCAAAATGTCCAATAAATGCGTCAATTTTGGCGCGCGGGGAATTTTTTGATTTTCATCGTATTCCGATTGTACCCAAAAAAAAAAAGTAAATTGCAGTAAAGTTTTACGTAAATTTTTTTTTTCTATGCATTCTCGCAATGTTTCGATATTTCTTTTTATCCAAAGAACTTTGGATTCGTAACGAGCATGAGATTTTCTGTCCTATAAGACCTTAAGATTACCCTTAAAGTTGAATTTCAAAAAAAAAAACTGAAAGCTGAATATGAAGTGGAAATAACGAGTCCGGCGTGAACAAAAAAAAAATAGATACTAAGATATTGCGATTGTCCGGTGCGCTAGAATCCACGCGCTCGGTTTATCAGGAATAATGTTGAGGTATACAAACGTTAACCAAGGGGGAAGTCCAATGCGCGCGACTCCCGAGGAATGCTGTGTTATATATGAGTGACTACGGTATCCCGACAATATCATAAATTTGTAATAAATCGCTGTTATAAAGCGTACGAGTTTTGATACGACATTCCGCGAGTTATACGAGAATCAATATGTTAATAAAGCTGTATACTCGATCGTGGCATAAACGATAATTGCTCTCTCGCATCTTATTAGTAACTGCGTATGAAAATATTCATAGTGCATGCGTTATATGGACGGTGGTCGCATTCGCACCATTCTTTCTGTCGTAGTCACGGATCGTAGTTGCGCTCAATGCGCAATTTCAAAGCTCCTGCTAATGAATGTCACAAAAAAAAAAAAAAAAAAAATTGCCGTTTGTCTGTCATCGATGGAAATGAGGAAACCCTTCACTGAAATTTTACATAAAAAAATGTACTATTGATGCGTTACGTATGATAACAATTTTTAAGCAACCGGGTTAAAACTCAAAAAAATTGCAATAACATCTTCCGACTAGGTTATTGGGAATATTAATTTCAATATATTTTTATGAATACGGAAAGTAGCCTAATGAAAATATATGGGATAGAAGAAACGATGAGCGAAGCTCGTCATTGACAGAACGGACGAACTATAACGATCGAACCTATATAGTCTCTCGATACACGTCATGGTGTGCGACCGCACGATGATAAGTGATCAGGGACCATCTTGTAATTAATAAACCCGCCCCAAAAACAAATATCCACGTTGTCATTTCGGAACAATATATATTCAATACAGTATGAATGGTCTTAGTAACCGATAACGATTGAGAAATACGAACCGTACACTTGTGACGAGAGGATCGTGATAGCATGGTTGTCGTATATAAAGCTTCAAATATTTGCATCAAACGATATTCGCGCAGCCCTAATATACTATATATTTCCGAAAGAAAGGCCCCAATCTTCAGATGCTTGTACTCCCAGCTGTTCGGATTCTTCGAGGACCTGAACCTTCGCTGAAAGTAAAACACTCGAAAGCAGCCACAAAGTGACAGAGTATAAGATCTCATGGGTACGCAGATCACTAAATTTTTTTTCGTGACTCAAAAGAATCTCTCGACGTCATCGTTCGGTTTCACATGATCCGGATTAAGAATCGTCGATAAACTCACATATATCGATAGTGTATCGAGAGATCACGTACGAAGCCGTGTACGGTGCCGGGCCAAAAGAACTCCATGGGCTGCGGACTCATATCATATATATGTACGAAATATTTCTCGCTCGATCGGCACGAGGGAAAGGCGCGTGTGCGAAACGAGAAATATATAGATTGGCAATCTATATAGGAGGGCAATGCCCCCCGGGAAAATATAAACAATGAGAAACAGTAAGTCGCGCCCGTGTTTTATGGTACAGCACTAGAACACCCTACAAATTTCTATCTGATAGCGCGATTGCGGGCACACCTTGCTGAAGAGTTTCGGCTGATAAGGCAAGATCAAAGTATTCATTTTTTTTGTTTTTTCTATTGTACGTGTGTTGATACATAATCAGATTTCACTTAACGTACAATTTTCGAGATACAAATCATTGTAGTAGATTCGTTTTTTACGTAGCTATGAAAACTTCCGCTATACGAAAATATTCTGTTTTTATGTTTCGTTCTGTATTTCATAAGTTGCACCGGAGAGAAAAATAATAAAACTACAGCTTCCTCAGGTTCCTAAGTCTGCTCCCTTCTTTCCCTATTTTTTCATTGCATTCCTTAAGCCCCTTAATTAATGTTAGCAACAGCATATAGTCACTCTTCCTAGCCTGCTAACACAGTGCATTAGAACAATAGCACGGGGAAAGTGCGAAAAACCTGAGCAATACAGATGGCTAACATTCCCCTGCATGTTCCTACGAAGTTTCTCGTGATCAAATCATCGAAAAAAATAACTTCTCGCACGCAGTGATTCGTGTACCAGCCAGCCTAAGTCTTATTTAAGCGTAGCCAACAATCCGAGCATTGGCCCAAAAGCCTATGAGTATCGGTCCAAAACTTCCTGATGAGGCCGACTGAAGTTCAATAATTGTAGATATTATCGCGCATTATGGACAAAATATCTGAGTGAAGCTCCTAACGTGAGACGTTTCCCGTGATGACATCACGGCCGATCGAAACGCCAAAATATGTTCAATGCTTATGCATCTTGTTCATTCAACGCATTCATCAATCTGTAATTATTTTGCGCACAGTAGTATACATATATGCACATTAGTCGGTGACGAGTGAGACTCCTTTATGTAGGCGGAATCCCACTTAATTATTAATTATATATTTCCATGTGTATTATAAAGATAATCTCGCCTTCGTCCGGTTTGTAAAGCGAACGTGACACCGAGCGATACTTATCGTTTGCGTATTATTTTACATACTGCATAGATATGTATTCGCTGAGCTCGCACTGCACTTTAATCAAAGTGATATGCACCAACAGGATATATCATACGTATATATATATATATATATATATATATATATATATATATATATATATAATATACGCGCGTACGTATACAATCGTAATCGTTGCGTTTTGTATCTTTGTTGTCTTTGGATGACCATCGACCCCGCGCATAACTTCGTTAGGATAGTGCACCGACTCTTGCGGACATCACGAACGCGCGGGCGAGTTCCCGATCACCGTATCCAGCAGGTATTTAATAAGCTCGTCTCGTAGAGCTGTGAATGCTCGCGCGCGAATGCATCGCGGGAAAGCGCTTTTTCATACCCTCTCTTCCTCCGACAAGCGTGTGTTGGGAAAATGGACTCGCGAGAAGCATGATTGATCAAAAGAGAAATGGAAAATGATGCGGTAGGAAAATAACAAACCCATTTTATGTTGGACGATTGCCCAAATTGGACAACTTGAAAATTCGTAATCAAATTAGCAACTTTTGAAATTAAAGTTTCTATGCAAATGGGGTATCATTAGAAGACACGTCTAATATTGAATGATGGCGAAAGTTTGAATTTTTCGAAAAAAAATATAAATATAAATATATATATATCCATACGCCTGCTCGAACTTTCGTTAAATAAACGAGCGTGACGAAAAAAACAAAACTTTCTCACACGAATAATCTAAGGTATAGGCATGTAGGGATATTGTAATTTGCTGAAAAACGATAGAGTAGTTTGGATTTTCTAAAATTTTCGAATTTCCCCAATGCAAGCTGAAACCTCGATTTTTTTTTTTTTAATTTCCTGCGATACCTTTCGGGTTAGGCGCAGAAGATTGTAAACAAGATACAAATTGCAGCTTGCAGCACTCCTTTTCATAATCTTTTTTCAATATTATGATAATGGTCCCTGTACGAGCAAGCCAAAATTGTACGACCCATGCCCATGGAGAGGTAAATGTGGGAAAAATTGTGAGTAAGTGGTGTTCACGGTCCAATCTCAATCCTACTTCTTCTTCATGAAAGGGCCATGACGTTAAAAAAAAACTAAATGCCGCATCAAAATAAGGAATATATGTAGTCTTATATATAGGCTTTATGGATAACGATGGATAATTCGATGTTTGTAAAAAGGTAGATTGGTGGCTAAAGTTGTTTGGTCCGAAATGGGTGACTCTCCATAATGTCGATGCATCTGTGTGTATGCGTTTTAGTCGAGATATGTATGTAAATAGGGAAGACCGGGGCAAAGTGGGCACCTCAGCCGAAAATTGTAAACAAATTTTTCCACGAAAATCTTTTTTGATAAAAGTTTTTTTCTAAAAGTAAAAATACTTTTTCCTCAAAAATTTTTTTTTCTTCAAAAGTTTTTTGAGAAATTAATCGTCATATTCGACGATTTTCTAATGTCTGACTTGTAACTAAATAGCATTTATTCGTAGATGAGACACCTCTAGTCTTTAACTATTCAGCTGAAAATGGGAAATCGAAGAAAAATGGGCACTGAAACTAAATATGATAATTTCGTCAAAGCAATATTACTAAAAGCAAGAAAGGTTTTTTTTTTTAATAAAATGAACGGAATGAAACCAAAAATTGTTCACGCCAAGCTCACAGAACCGACGCCGTCTGATAGTCAAAGAATGGAGGAGTGTCTACGATGAAATGCCATTATAGTTATAAGTTACGGATTAGCAATCCATCGTTTGTGAAAGCTCATTTTTCTCAAAAGGCGCTTGAAGAAAAAATTATTGAGGAAGAAAATGTTCTTGAGAAAAGAAAACTTACGAAAAAAAATTCTTGAGAACAATAAATTTGGTTTTAGGTTTTTTTCTGAGCTTGGGTTTCATTGGAGACAAAAATTGTGCCTCGGTGCCCACTTTGCCGCGGTCTTTCTTATGCGTATATAGTTACAGAGACACGTGGCGTGGCAGCAGCCGGTGTGTAGTACATTTGAATCGAAAAATATATACATATATATATATATATATATATATATATATATATATATCACGGCTCTCCGCGAGAGAGCCGCGGTCAATGCTCGACTGACCCGAACAACAGTAAAAGTGACACGCGAGAGTACATACGTGAGCCCCGTTCGATTCGATGGTCGAGCGCGCGAGAAAGCTCTCGGTACTCGAGTTATTTTTTTTTTACTATTCATGCGCTTGGACGCGCGCGATCGATTATCGGCTGGTCCAGGACGCATATCGGTACTTGGCGATCGGGAATTCTACGCCAAGTATAGCTGTCCGGTAGGCCCTTTCGATGAATCGGAAAGACTTCCCTGGAAAATGCATAAGCGAGTGTGCAAAATCTTGCAGCCTCGACAATTAACGTTTTGTCATACCCCAAGAATGTTCGATCAACGCAGAAAAAGATTGATAAACAAAAATCATATCGATATACATACAGGGGATTTTTTGTTAGGTTTATTGCAACCGCCCAGAAGTTAAATTTTCCTGCCTCAGAGAAAATATACATCTATACATGCATGTATGTGTATATATATTTGTTCACAATTTGACGTCCCAGTTGTTACACGCCGGAGAATGTAACGACGATATTATATATATATATATATATATATATATATATACTAATGCATTCTCGTAGCTGTTACCTGCGCAATGTATACCATAAATTAGAGCCGCGAGTGCGCGAAGCCATTGGGGCGAGGACATCGTCAATGTAAAGCTTTGGGTGAATCCGAATTTGGCGCACTTATATACGCACGCACACAAGGAATTTCACGTATGGCTACAGAAGTGATCACCGCAGGAATACCCACACAACGGTCGATCCTTCTTTTTAAAGAGCTCGCGAACTCCCGCGATCACGATCGGTATGCGAGGCGCGCTCTCATTCGTATAATACGATCACGATCGCGCTCTCCTCTTCCCACTTCATGCAACTGCGGCTGCTGCTGCACGCTGCATGCTGCATGCTGCCACTGCGCTGCTGCTCGATTCAAACCTTCGAAAGGACGTTGACCGCCGTTGTGTGTATTGCAAGCAGAGAGAAGCGAGAAAAGCGATCGTGTGTATGCCGCACGAGAACGACGCACCGGGGAAAATTCGCGAGTTTCGACAGCGGTGAGAATGTGCGAATGAAAATTCAATAAACAGCGAAATAAATTAATTCGCACATTCATCCGTTGGATCGATTGATTTCCATGTGAGAGCCATTTTTTTTTTTTTTTTTTTTTTTTGTAAAATCATACTCGAGCGAAATAATTTTTGCACATCGAGGAAATTTAGGTTACCTGGAGCAATTTTTGCACTTGGATTTATAATTTTTTTTTTTTTCATTTACTGGTGGATGGATTCAAATATTGATACACTTAACGGAGTATTCTTTGGTTATTGAAGAAAAAAGAAAATTTAATGTAATTGAAATTTTGGATTTACACGGAACGCCTGTGGTTTTTTTTTTTCGTGCAAGCGATATGATATACACTTTTATGATATAAATGTGAAATTTTTACCGAAGTTTTATGAAATCACATGACAATGATGTATCGAAAATGTGCAAATTAAGTACAATGAATAAATAGAATAAATTAATTTGTCTCGGTATGGGGCATACATTTTCAGGGATACGTGTGACCATCAATGTCAATTATCGATCGATCCTTTCCACTTTCCGCCAGGCTTTTCCTTCTTCAATGTTATTCTCTCGCGAGAATGTGTCAAAAGAAATTGAAAAAAAATCACGATCAATTTTTTTTTCTTTTCATTCGCAATATCGAAAAAAAAAATTGTTAACCAATCGCCAATACGCACACATTAATATATTATTCTCATTATCTTAATTATACATTCCTATTCGTACTTGTTTATGTGCAATAACTATTTTCTCTGCACATGTGCGCGCTAATAATCGATTGATAGCGTGACTTGACCTGCAGTAACTCGAACGGTGAACGATCTCCATACCAGAGACACACAGAGAGAGAGAGAGAGAAAGGGATAAAGAGGAAGAGAGGAAGAGAGAGAGAGAGCACAGTCTGAAAATTATAACGTAGTAATAACGGCTAAATCTTATCAGTAAGCAAGACGGGTTACGCGCTCGAGTTTTTTTTTCTGCTCGAACGTTAGAATAAAATTCCATTCAGCAAGATCATCAAGAAAAAAAAGCGCGAAATAGTGTCTGTATAAACATAAGCTGACCGCGCTCATACGCATACACACACACACGCCATATTATTAATATAGTAGTAACACTAATATGTGTATAATATCCAGCGATATAGAGGAGGCATATTCATGGCACCTGGCACAGCTATCTGGAGGCAGTAGCCCCGAGAGCTCTTCAAGCAGCGTCGTTTCCTATCCGTCTCAGATTTCCGCACTACCGGCCCAACGTTAATTCACTCGTATTTTTTTAATTTTTTTTTTTTTTTAATTTTTTTTGTACACATTTATTTTCCTTTTCGTTGCAATTTGTTTTTATTTTTTTATATATCAATGAAACGCAGTTATATGAGGCGTCGAGAATTTCACGCGACGTCTGCATGTGAATCGAAGTGACAAAAAGCCAAGGTAAGGCTGGAGAATAATCTCGTCAGCGGCGGGGGCAAACGACCCCTGACTATTGTATATATGTGTATATGTAATGGGTAGTAGCTTGATTTTTTTTAAATTCTCACCGTCCGTGATATTTGCGTAAAATGCTATAGTAGGATATTACATTGACTGCAATGCTACGAGGTCGAAAACCTCTCAGTGCAATCTCCATCTTTCTCTCTCTCTCTCTCTCTCTCTCTCTCTCTCTCTCTCTCTATCTCTTTCTCCCTTGTGTACTCATGTATACTCGCGTATTGTTTGGCAAATTCTTTTCAGGTAATAGGAGCACTTGTGACTCCGTAGTGTCGTGAATAATTCAATACCGGGATGTGTATGATGAGGGCGATGCGATTTTATTAATGAAATTAATTAACGAGCCGATCTAACCTTCAGTAGTCACCAAAACGTGTATTGTTCGAAAGTAAGCGAAAATATGATAAGTAGAAAGAACAAGAGAAAGAAGGTTCGTCAGTAATGGAAAAACGTCAGAGATCAATCATAAAAACGAATAATTGACTCACCAACATTGAATAATTAATACAATAAAAACGCTATTGAGATGATTCGGACAATTCATTATTCAATGAATGATGACGTTATCGTGCACGTCTAATTTACGCAAATAGTAAAAACAGCAAAGGTAACTAAAGAGCATGTGAAAGAACAACATAAGCTGAAAAAATTTCAAAAAAAATCATAATCGCCGATGATTAACATCTTCAGCAAGAGTAAAGCTTAAGGCTTCCGCTTTTGCTTTTATCCTAAATATTAATCATTTCTGTGAATGATTGGTCCAATAAATTCAACTTCTCGTCCGCATACGTCCCAAATGGTATACACCTTTCACATACTCTAAATATCGCACATGTCAGACATTTCGATCACGATAAATGCATGTTATTGTTATCACATCTCTGCGTCCTCAATGATCACTTATCATAAATATAGGGCTTACGCATGTTAATGTGAATTTGACGATGGTAACCAACGGCTGGGAAGGTCCAAACAAAATCCATAAACTGCGTTACGTTGCGATGGATACATGGTATTACCATGTTGCCTTTGAAATAAAAGTGCGAACTTTTTTTTACAACTATTGTATACATGCATGTTTCGGGTTTGGGTTACATGTGTATGATGATAAGAAGAAAATGACGAATCGCAAGATTGGTGGGTGATATTTCAATTTTTATAGAATGACGGCAAAGTGCTCGAATCTTTATCTCTTCGTTGATCGAGGGAAATTCTTCATCGATATTTCGTAAAGTCACGACAAGATGACGCTCGAGATGGTGCTGCCGGTATGAACGAGCGATCGAGCAATCAATCCGAAATGGCACTGATTAATAAAAAAGAAAAGAAAAAATTATACAGAACAGCACATGTTCGGCAAAACCTTTGAGACATTCCTAAAGATCGTTTGTCTTGTTTTTCTCGTATATAATTATGGACTCATAAAATTTGATCTGTTGTGAGAGCTAAACAAGTGGCTGATTCAAGTACACGATGAGTTATAGACTGTGCATCGTGCTAAATTTAATTTTGGTCGTTGAGCTTCATTGGTTATTTTTGCATTTGCGTCGATCGAAGTAAAAAGCGTAAGAGTTTTTAAAATAAATTTGGAGTTCGATGACGAGAATATCTTTTAGGCAGATACGCCGTTCCATCGATAATATTTACATTTTTTTTTCTCAATCGGCTAACTCTTTTCAAAATTATGTTCAGAAAATAATTTTTCCATTTCCATATTCGTTTCGGTGGGCTTTCGTATGAATAATTCTGATGTGTATATAGATGTTAACTGTTAGCGAGAGTAGATATTATATGATTAATTGACAGTGATTGCGCTCATATTTGCTGCGATCGTTTTGCCGATTCTGCATAACCGAATTGATGGGTCTAAATCAAGATGTGCGTCGTTCTTTTCATCTTTTTTCCAATCGCGAACGTTGACTTTTATTGTGACCATCGGGCATTTTATCTATATATAGGCCGGGTTCCATTATTCGCTCAAAGCGCTTCGCTTAAAAGGCCCGACCGCCCGAGCATGGGCAAATTAAGCGTTTTGAGCGATTTGAACGAATAATGGAACCCGGCCATATTTAGGGTGTTTCGAAAAAAAAAATTTGATTTTTCATGCTCCCACTCCTCAAAACTTGTGTTTTGATAGAAAAAAAAAACATTCTCGCGAAGAGAAAGCTCCGGTGCTTAAGGATGGTCGAGTTCTGCGTGCGCGCGGCCAAAGGGGAATGTATGGTACGGACGTGGGTGACGTGTGGGGCATGCTGCGTTTGGCATTTGTTTTGCCGTAGCCATATGGCTCGATTCATAACAAGAAATCGCGTTTTACATCCACATTATTATTTATTGCTAATAATTAACGGTGTTGTTCAAGGTTCTGAATTTTTGCACGAGGCATCCTGAGGATATTTCCGACAATATGCAAAAATTAGTTTGCTATGTAAACAGGTCATCTGCGCTCATTAACTTTGAAATTTCGTCTAATTTCACGATCTGCCATTAAGAAACTGTGCTGAATGGCCCAAATTTTAACTTTTTTTTCTCTCGAAAACGGTGCAGCAGAACCAACGGATACTTTGGCATTAAACTTTTTGTGGGCATATCTAACTAGAAGAAAAAAAAATCAGTACCTCTCAACAGATATCGATGTCGCACTCGAAAGTGGAAGCCACCACTAATTGGACGTTTCTAATTATAACAGCTAATGAACGTCTATGACGAACTTTTTGGAAGGAAAAATTTGAGACGATGAGGATTGTATTTCGAACCGTAAAAAAATATTTCATTGAATAAAATTTTGTTTATTCCTAATTTCTAATTTTTTATAAAAAATTCTAAACAATTTTAAGTTCGGCATTTTTTTCTGACACCATCGCCGTGTTCTAAATAAGAATTTAGATCGATTTTATTCATAACAATAATTTTTCGATTGAAAATTCTTTATAAATTGTCATAAACAATTCGTATCTGGTGAAATTTTTTTGTCGTGATAATTTTTCTTCTTGACTCGAATACGTGTACTCCATGGTTCCTTATTTTCTTGCTGAAATAGGAAATCATTAGTCTCAGAGAAGATAGTATAGAATAAAATTTATTCATCTTTAACAAGTTTTTTTTTTAATTTTTATGTGTGTTCCAACGTAACCCTTGCGGGTTTTACGTATTCAATCCTTTCCATTTAATCCCTCATATTATCACTCCCTGCCCGCACTTCGCTAAGCTAACCTAACTTCCGTAGCATCCGCAGCTGCTTTTTAGCTACACTGTATCGCATTCGCCGTGGACATGGGGAAACTGCGAAAAACCCACGCCGATACAGACGGCCTTATTTTTACTGAGCTTCCGATATGTTACCATCAGAATCTCAGTAAAAAACTGCCTCCCGCTCGGTAGTCGGTGCGCCAAAAGCCAGTGCACGTCTAAGCGGTCACCCATCCAAGCAGTGGCCTCGGTCAGTACTGCTTAACTTGGGAGATCGCCAGAGCCGCACACCAACCGCGCGTCTACTACCGTTGGATTCACCTTTAACAATTTTTTCGCTATGACTTTATGCAAAAAAAAAAACGCAAAATGTCATTTATTTATTTATTTTCGGTAAAGATCGATGCCCAACGACCCCTTTTTACGCGTGGCACACGTCTTTCGGTAGAAATCAGCGACTAAAAGTATATATTGCGCTTGATCTCTATATCCGTGGTTAATAATGAATTAAATTCCGCGCACAAAGCTACTTTTCGTTCAGCAATGTCGTTTACAACTTTTAAATCATTGAAGAATCTTTTTATTTGAAATGCAATCTCCATGGTCTCAAATTTTTCCTTCCAAAAAGTTCAACATAGACATTAATTGGCTGTTCTAATTAGAAACGTCCAATGAGCGGCAGCTCCCTCTTCGCGAGGATGTTTTTTTTTCTATCAGAACTCGAATTTTGAGGGGTGGGAGCAAGAAAAATACAAATTTTTTTTTTTAAACACCCTAATATATATACGCACGTGCGTGTATATATTACCCATATATATATATATATATATATATATATATATTTAACGAACCGGCGGAATATCGTAATTGCGTCACGGCCTTTTGCGAGCCCAGAGCCGGCGGAAACTACGCAGAATCACTATCGCTCTCCTCCGTGTAAACGGTATAGTAAGGTAGTGAGTAACATGGGTCATAGCCCTCTTTACTCCGTCTCTCTCATTCCTCTCCCATGAACCTCCTTGGTCGTTCGAGAATTCTACACGTACGGCCTTCGTTATATTCGTACTACCTCCCTGCTGTTTCTCGATTCTTCTTGAACCACGAGTAGATATCACTTTCTATCAAGGGAAAAACATCTTTAAGATGACCAATCAATCGCCTCCGACTTTCCGTAGCTTATTCCAATCGCGTAAAGACGTATTTCGTATAGGCGCTCTACCGCACGTCCGCGGATACAGACTTATCGCAATGAAGAAACGCTGGTGAATACCAATGAGGCTGCCGATAACTCAACGACTTTTTGGA
Organism: Rhorus exstirpatorius; assembly: GCA_963564615.1. Classification (NCBI taxonomy): domain Eukaryota; kingdom Metazoa; phylum Arthropoda; class Insecta; order Hymenoptera; family Ichneumonidae; genus Rhorus; species Rhorus exstirpatorius. Next base: position 43,059,571 of record OY751313.1, read on the forward strand.
GTTAGCCTAGACCCGCTTACACGTTACATTTATCCTTTTACACGCGAAGTGTTGGTCCGAGTTATGCGATCGGTTAATTGCAGCTATATTGCTTAATTTTACATTCGAAGTAAAGCGGAGTGAGGAATTATATTGCAAAAATATATGTCAATTTTAGGAAAGTATTTATTAACGTGTATTTCTCATGCATGTTATATATTTCATGAATACAAAGTAAACGATATGTAAGTTTCACATATATATATATATAAATAGAAAATCGTCAAGAGGTTTCTGGCAAAAAGTGTCTGGTAGCTGAAGCGCTGAAAAAAAACCTGAAATTTTTTGCTCCTGTTAATGATATCATACGAGGATTTGTTTTTTTCTATTAATCAATCGTTACAGCTATTCATCGATAAATTTTATCACATTATTCGGGAATTAAAATATTATTAGTCACATGGTACACTTTCAATTTTGAAAATTAATTAGAAAAGTAACTGATGAGTCACATAATTCAATATTCGTCAATAATCCGACGATCACTCGGTAAACACTTAATATACGAAGATCGTGATGTCGATCGTGAATTCGTCAATCAGTTGACAATTTTTTACGAGTCGACCATAGCGAATTGTGCGTGACTACAATAAGTCCTATAGTACCGATGATTAGTAACATAAATAAATGTATATATATATATATATATATATGACGTATTTAATCGTTTCACTCTCACTGACAAACGTGCATTATTCGAAATATAAATCACTGTCAGACATTATGAGCCAAAGGTTCAACGACCAGCCAGCAAAATAATGGAGCAAAACAGACGAGAGAAACGCGGTCTCGGCGTCCGCGTCCGCACGCGTGGCGCTCATATAAATCCACAATTAGTAACGATCCGCCCGAGAAATGTTATGACGTAACGATTAATAGACCCAACTAAGATCATGGTCAGACATTGAACTAGGAAGTCGTCGTATTCACAATAAAGATATTAATAACACACGTGGTAAGGACGTATTTGTCACGATTTTACCGTATATAGAGAGAAATTAGCCCCAGGGCATACATACCTGTCTCGAAATAAATATCATTATATGCGAGGAAAAACACACGGATACGACATTGCTACGTAAAATTGAACGAATCAACAAACAAAAATAATTCGATGACAAAATAAACATGAGCAATTGTTATGAAAAAAGATCGAAAAAAAAAATTGACACAATAACGTTATACGTGATTATGCGGTCGCTGAGTTCTTTTGATTGCTCTTCGTTGCTTAAAATTTCACGAATCTCTGTATATATTCGTATTTTCAAGCAAATATCAACGATTTTTGAGGAATAATTATACCGACGGCTAATTTTTTATTTCCTTGGTAAACTGTTACGAACCGTTCCATCCTTCGAAAGTAATGCGCATTATTGGTCAAAGTGATAGAAGAATACCGAGAACGAATGAGACGAGCGATGAGCGAACAAAAAACCAAGTTGTTAAAATGGATGACTCCATTATGACAACAAGATTTTGGGTCTGTGCCCGCGAAAGACCTTACATGCGTATAATTCCAGTATTTTTTTTCCCCTGCGGGCAGTCGGGGAGTTTAAAAAAAGAAGTGCAGCATCCAGGTCTGACCACAGAGAGCTCACGTACGACCGCGATGACCGCGAAACATTGAGGGGTAGCGCTCGTTTATCTAAAATGATGCGGCGGGCGGTTTGTAAGAAAAATAGGAGAGTCCTCTCTCTTGCTGTCCATTAGCCAGACGGAGAGAGAAAGAGAGAGGGAGAGAAAAATAGAAAGATTGAGGTCCAACGCCGGTCCAACGCCGATGACGCGTTAGGACGATCCGAAAAAAAAAGTTCACGCGCGTGGGCATTTGATGCTCAGGCTAATTCGAAAGGACCAGGGACATATGATAGAACTCAAGAGCGATATAATATATTAGATATGACCACTAAAAATACGCGCGACCACGTGCTCATTTGTGAGCTTCTATTTACACGCACGCGCGATGACGCAAACGTACCTTTCGTGAATTTCCAACACGTATCGTTAGTTTTCGTTTGTTTTTTTTTTTTGTTTTCTTCTTATGTCCTTCCCCGTTGAAGATTCCCAAGTAACGTCATTGATACGGTGCATTCTCGATGATACGAATGTTGTTTACCGGACTTGCAAAGGATCCGGGGAAGTTTCATGCAAATGAGAAAAAAAAGACAAAAGTAATGTACGGGTTAAACAAAAACAAACAAAAAATCCGCAGAGATTAGAAAATTGGAATCACGCTTCGTCACAGTTTTCCTTATTTCCACAAAACCCTTAATCGCATTCACGTGTAACTTTACCTTCTCTCTGGGAGGAAGCGTTTTTTCGACTGCTCGGCTACACCTCATTTGAGGTTGCGATTTTTAAGCAAGGAAAAATAATGATAAGATTATAATGACTTCATTGAATTTTGCAATTTTGACTAAATTCATCAAATTAACGGAGATTAAGCATTTTCTGTTAAACGTTGCCAAGTGCACGAGCGTGCCCCCGCAATCGTTAACTGAATAACCGAAAAATTTATGCTTCGTCATAGAATCCTGTAGGGTTTACCACTTTTCCTCATACGCATATTTTATCTTTATCATTCCGCGGATGATTCAGAATGATCCACTGGATAAAATGAATACTGCGAGGTCTCATTTTCTTCGTAAAGTAAATTCGCATGCGTTGAGCGGCGACAAAGTTTTTACTTTTGCCTTGGTGCCAGAACTTAAGTCTTCTTTGCACAGCTAGAACAGTTTTCTATTTCAAGTCGTTGCAAAAAAAAAAAACTTATGGCATATACGAGAAGGCTCAACGGTTGGCTAATAATAATGATTCCAAATTCGATTGGTGTGCGTATTAACAAAAAAGATTCCGTTGGAAAAACAACAAAAAATGAGGATCAAATATACGATGGAAACTTGCATAATAATGTACAATCCCTGATGGTATTTCATCAGCAGGTATACCAGCAAAACTGTTCAACGTATACTTATGCAACGGACTTTGAAAACAACGAAAGACGTTTTTTCGGCATTTGCAACGAAATATTTCAGGTATGCAATGCAAAAATAAACTTTCGCAGGTCCTGTAAAATTATTAATTTCCTGCGGTTATCAAGTTATTCATCCTAAATAGTTGGTGACATGCTATATGTTACTACCGACAAGACAATCCATGCCATACTGAATCAGCGATTTTTTTTTTTAAACAAGGCGGTTGATCTCATATTCACAATTTATGACAATGAACGCTTAACTGATGAAGTAACTGATGATACATGATTTTCTCTCAATGACACAACAACCGTTGAATTCACGATGCCTCATCAATGCTCGATCATACTCCTTTGACTTAACTTTTGGCCGGCAAATCAATTGACAAAATTTCGACTACTCTACACCTATATGCCCGGTGTCTCGTAAAGCTAAGAAGATCAATTAAGGTGGCGCATGAGCGTCGTCATCGAGAGAAACTCAGCAAGAACTACCGCGGTGCGATTCCATGGCAGGCAGTGAAACAGCACCAACGCGTCTTTCCTTAAAATTGAAGTTTCACTTTGACTTGTGTTATCTAAACAATTAAACGTTCTAACAATTTAAAATTTTGACCGTTCCCTGAGAATTCCCGCTTATTATCCTCTTTCCATTTGTGTATTCTTTTTTTTTTGTTTCTTTTCACCGTAACCGTCTCGTTATTTCTGAAATTACGTCTATATTTGCCAATCGGTATATGCCATCTCTGCAGTGCCAATTTTAAATTCGTCGAGTCTTAAGTCAGATATTTCGCGAATTGAGATTTGAAGCTTCAATCTTTTGCGTCTTCAACGATCAAAGAAACTTAAATTTTTCGATTTAACCAAGCACGAAGCTGTGGGCTAAGAGTGAAAAGGCTTGGCCGATAAACTATACTGAACTCAATACCAAACATATCTCTGATCGCTAATCATCATTCGTTTAAGAAAGTTTTATCACGCAACTTGATAACTCGCAAGTGAGTTTGGAGAGCGAACAGGTCTATCTTGTTTGTTTAATTTTTCAAACAAAACCGCAATATCCTCCTGCCCATCGACCTGCACTTCCATCATCAATAACAAAAACGAATTGCTCAACTTGTGTCGCAAGGGTTAATAATTTTTCACTCGGTTGAAAAAAAAAATTTCCAAGATTCCGAAAAAAAAAAAAGCTGTTTTACGAGAACAAAATTTCTTCTCGGTATGCGGGAGGGCAGTGAAAAGAGTAAAACAAAAAGGTACGAGATCTTCGGAGCACAGCAAGGAAAAATCAACAAACGCGAGAACAACGTCATGGAGAATTGGCACGTGTGCAACGGTGATCAAGGACATCCGAAAGCTATCATGGGGTCACTTCGTGACGCAGGAATAAATGAAAAAAAAAAATAAATAAAACGAAAAACGAAAACCTGAAACGAGGAGCGAAGAGGAGAAGAAAAAAAACGAACTACACACGAACGAGAGACGGCGTGTGCACGTTTTGTTGTCAACAGGGACAAGGACCACTTGCAAGATGTTGAAGATTATAGGCCCGCAAGGTGTTGGCCTCTGAGGAAATAAACAACGAGAGAGCTTTGAATTCGAGGCGCGTGGTGGTACCCGTGCGACGCTAGCCACCGCAAGAGTCAAGGTTGCACGGTGGATGATCGTTCACGTATACACGTGCGGACGTACAGTTTTACGTATAAATATGTCTGAATATATATCGATGATCGAATTCCATAGGGGCGTATAAGCTATGCTCATACATAACCGAAACGCCCCTTTGGCATTAGTCCATCGATATATATATATAAATATACATGTACAGACATATTTAAAACTGCGTGCCCCCTCTTTCACGTATTTTTTTCTCATGCGCTCTTCTGCGAAACTCTTCATCTCTTTTTTTACCCTCTCACTCTCGAATTCTCATCGGCGATGCTCCCTTCCTCGAACGCACGTCGGATATTCGTAAACAATGACGTAAACAAAAAAATAAGCCCTTCGACAGCACAATCATGCTGGGTTGATTCATCTGGGCACAGATGACCTTGAGGAATTTTTTTACGCGTAACGACAATAACAACGCTGCAAACAACCGCATGGCTTCAATAACGCGTTTCGAGGCATGGAAACCATGTATGTATATCAAGGGCTTGAAATCGAAACTGTTTACACTCTCGTATATTCATGACGCCGTTATTAAGAATAATCGTGTTGAAACATCGAGACCCAGCATGATAAACGACGAGGAAGATTCGCGATACGAAATGTCTACCGAATGAAAAAAATAAAAAAAAATAAAAAATCGATTAAAAATGGCGGGATTGGAGCAACAAGATTGGAATTAAAACTTTCACCAGGTAACTCTTATAACTTGTTCATGAGGAAGGTTTTATTATTCATGTAGACCCCCATGGAATGTTATGTAAGGTACATGATATATTATACGCAAAACATATATGTAACTCAAATATATGTTAGTAATAACCAGGAGCGATTTCACGTAAAAAAAAATCACAATTTCATAAAATCTCAATCGCTATATCGATTTTCCCGAAATACCATAAACGTAGTATCTCTGCATTCGAGCGAAATTTTTTGCAAAATTTTTCTTCGATAGTTCGTGACTCACGCGAGAAATTGGAGCGAGCATGGACATTTTCAAAATATTCGAAAGAAAAAAAAAAAAATTATACCGAACGTGTCGGGATGCACGTACGCACGAGAGTCACAAGATGCACCGTCGGGGTGCACCGACCTCGCGAGCGCACGTGCCGCTAGAGTTTCCTCGTCCTTCCCGCGTGCGATCCGTCGAAATATCTCGAAGCCAAAAAACGAAATAATCCATTTGCATTCACTACCCTTTTCCCCGGTCTATAGCCTTCGTGTGTCGTGAAACATCGTTTTATGGAATTCAAATAAATTATATTTGTTATTTCGAAGCGAATGTATTTTTATCAAGAGGATATACCCAACTGAAAATGCTAAGTCAGGCATTTCTCAAACGATCTAAACAGGCGTTCGTCTGCTTGTTTTTGGGTCCAAGAAAGTAGGAACAAAATGTTCCAAGCAAAACAAAAAAAAAAGAAGAATTAGAAAATGGCTGTTCCGCCCTTTTGTACGTTTGAAGCTTCCTCGCGCCATTTCTCGTTAGGAAATGTTCAGGATGCAATGACAATTTTTTTTTTCAAGGTTTTATTCCATAGAAATAAAAATGACCTTCGCTTGAAAGCGACTGCTGAATACGGGCCTTAAATTTTACCCTTTTGTTCATGTTTTCCGCGTTATCTCTGACACATCGATAGTTTTCCCCCCAATATGATAGTAGTCCCCAATGTTTAAGCTCGCTTCTGGGATTCTCCTGAAAGACCCCAAAAAGATCAATAATTGTTTCTCGAAAGCTGGTTCCCTGTCTCAAAGAAAGTTTAACAATCGTCCTAAGACATTTTCTTCTGTATTTTCGATACACAAGATGACTTTTAGTTTATTCAAACTCTCTCATCCTCCCTCGTGCTAAGAAAATTTGAGGGTGGAGAAAGTACAGGATAGAGAAGAGATGAGATAAGGTAGGACTGACATATTTACAATGCGTCTGGGCTATTGAGAATACAGAAGAAAATGTCATATAAAAATTTTTACATTTTTTTTTTTTTCAAGAAAGAACCGGGCTTCAAGAAACAATTAAGTACCGATCCTATAGAGGCTCGTTGGATGGATCTTATAGAAGCGGATCCAGTTTCAAACGCATGAAAGAGCGGGCCGCACATTTCCAAACCCATTTTTAGTTTTGTTTTAGACGTTTTCTTCTCACTTTTTAGGACCCAGAAACAAGTAAGCCAACGTCCGTTTCAATTTTTGAGGAAATTCCTGACTCAGGAATTTCAGTTGCGTATCCCCTTAATTTGCACGGTTCAAAACTGAATTAAATAAAATTAATAAAATAAACTATTATCCCTCGCTCGCTCTCACTCTCTGTGTATACATCTATAAATGTGTGTATATATATATTATGTGTATGGTGTGTATGCAGTAGCATATGCCGTAGTGCATACACCCCGGAACGTGTATTACAGAGGCGCCACGCAGGCGGATGACGATAACTTTTCCTTTTCCTTTTCACCTTCCATTTCGTCCTCTTCGTCATCTTCTATTTCTTTTTCCACTGCAACCGGCTGCAGATTCTCTCAGTGTCCTTCCTCTGGCTCTACACGACGTGACGTGCTTCTCACTCGATCTTCAAGAACCTTACCGGCACCCTCTTTCTCTTTCTCTCTCTCTCTCTCTCTCTCTCTCTCTACCCCCTCTCTTCAGCTTCGAGATTCATTCTAGAAGCTTCCATTTCATGAATCAGCGACTGCAAGAGCGTCAGCTTCTTGACTCCGCCTGTGCGTCCTTCTCTCGTCTTTTTTTTTGTCCTTCTGCCCCTATGCGCGAGTTAAAGGAAACGAAAAGAAAAAAAATCACCCGAATGCATCCGAAAAGGTACACAGGTATCCTTCTATTATGGACATATATACAGATACACAGACACACGAGACGGCGATGCACGAGGAAAGAGACCGGTTGGGTTCCTTTGTACCGATTCAACCTGAATACTGGCTACTCATCTCGTATATTCGTCGCACCTTTTCTCATTCCCAAGATGATGCCCTTTCTGGGAATTTCTCCGGGTCTGCTCCTTAGTATTTTACGTCGTACCTTTCCATCCAACTCGAATACTATACCTACCCAGATAGAACACTGACGTCTAATATACGTATATACGACGTCGCCATCGACGTCTGTAAGACGTATTTAGTACGTATACTGAAGAGCTAAATGTCCGGCTAATATCTGTATATTTGACGTATATAAGACGTCGAATATACATAAAAAATGACGTATATAAGACGTCGAATATACATAAAAAATGACGTATATAAGACGTCGAAAATACATCAAATCTACGCACAGCACAATAATATTTTTAAAAAACATAAACAACAACAAAAAACATTACTGGCGGTTCCATACGCATTTTGTCGTTGTTATAGGTCATAGAAGAGTTACACTGAAAAAAAAAAATAAATTCTACAGGGATTTCTCGATAGAATTTTATTCTGCTTTGACGGGGACTCGAACCTGCGACCTACCTACTTATCCTACCTATCTTTCTAACACGCTACCCACTACGCTATCGACTGTTTATGTACTTTGGTAATTCATATCATGTATTTGACACGCCAGAGAACACTTGATCAGTTGTATGTTAGGAGCTACTCAAGGGATGGTGGTGGTCGCGTCTTCAACCTGTTTTTAGTATAACCATGTCAGTTTTTAAAGAAATTACAAAATTGAACGTGGTGAATCCAATATGGCGGATCCAAAATTCTAAAAATTCCATAACTTGTCTGATTCACTCTAACTATAGTCTTCGCAAAGAGAGATAGAATATAGCCCCTCTATTTTCTGTCTCACTCAGTTCTGCTGCCATCACGTTTAGGACGGTAGACGGAGTCCATATATATACTATATATATATATATATATATATATATATATATATATATATATATATATATATATATATATATATATAGGTTCATGATCTCAATTCGGATCGCGCGCAAAACTTATTGCGCGATCTTTGTGTTATAATGTATTTATATAGTATACATCATATAATGTAAATAAAGTGTTATAAAATATATTTTAATTGTAAGAATTTATCCATCCACTTATATATATCTCATATATATCACTGACGTCTAATATACATATATTACAAATATACATGTATATGATATGTATACGTGATATACGTATATTTTACGTATATTATACAATAAGCATTTGACATCAAATTATATACATATATTATATGTATAAGGAACATCTACTTGACGATAGAAACGAAGCCAACTGCATGGCTGTCAAAATCACGTATTATATTCGTATATTGGACGTGTGTTTTTCAACAATATCTCCGTGGAATTTTTTACATCTCATATACGTATAATATTCGTTCATTATCTTTCGGTTGTAATTCCCGGATCTGAAGCTATAATTATATATAAATATAATATATAAATATTCAATGTACGTATGTACATTATATATATATATATGCTTCAGATCCGGGAATTACAACCGAAAGATAATGAACGAATATTATACGTATATGAGATGTATAAAATTCTACGGAGATATTGTTGAAAAACACACGTCCAATATACGTATATAATACGTGATTTTGACAGCAATGCAGTTGGCTTCGTTTCTATCGCCAAGTAGATGTTCCTTATACATATAATATGTGTATATAATTTGATGTCAAATGCTTATTGTATAATATACGTAAAATATACGTATATAAAATTCTTTCACTACATCAGTTAAATAGCACCACAATATACACTCAATATACGTATAATATACGTATAATATAAGTCTATCATAGACGTATACATATCATATACATATATACCTAAAATATACGTATATTAGACGTCAGTGGTCTATCTGGGTACCGATCTCGAGGTTGTACGTACAAAAGTTCCACAAAATAGTTCTCATCGGTCCAAATGCGTCACTCGGGTTTCATCAGTTTCGACAAATAATCAACAACGTCATTGGTCCACGTAGGAAGATAAGTAAGGAATCTCATTACCATATAGGGGAGGATGGGGCAAAACCGTCCTGTGAGGAAAAAACCACCGGCGGAAAGAATTGCCTATGAGCATTTCCTTGTCCAGTGGGGTAGTGAAACAAAGCTGTATGCAACGTGGCTCCACTGTCAGCGATAAAAAAAAAAACCAGGTGGGCTCGGAAAAACCAACTATCCGCGAAAAAGTGTCTATCAGATATTTCCGCGTCGAAATGATTAAGGGAAGGTTAGAATTCCCCAATTTTTTTTTTATTACTGACAGCGGAGGTACTTTGCATACAGCTTCGTTTCACTTTCCTTGAGACGAAAATGCTCATAGGGCATTTTTTTGTGGTCGGTTTTGCCCCACCTTCCCCTACATATATGTACATACGTCCTTTTTTTACTATCATTAAGCTCCTAATAAAAAATAATCAACGTTCCTGCTATATGTAGCGTAATATAATTTATTCTACCGTCACCGTCGATACGCAATTTCTTAAGGTATATAATACATATAGCAAATTATCACTTATCCGAATAATGTCACATTCCAGTCATTACACGATACTTGCAAAGAAATACGTTAATAAGATTAATGAATTTTATAATCTTGGAAGATTGATAACGGTGACGGTCAACTAGTCACGAATTCGTGATAAGGCCTTGTGCCCTCTCATCGCTTAATGCCCTTTTGCATCCGCCCTCATCAGCCTCTCACCTTTGACCCGTCATCGATATTCCCCAGTTATTTATCCTTCGGGCTCTCGGAAATCCTCCTCAACTCCTAGCCTCTCTCCCGAGGCCCACACGCATAAATGTTGACTACGAATATATATATATATATAAAGCCTACCTATTAAATAATAAATATTATACCTATACTTGCGCAATTTACGATGAGCTGAGAAATTGCGTAACTTATATTGCTCGTATATAGTGATGGATTAAACGAACGACATTTACTATCGCTCCGAACAACAATGAGCATGCGATAACGAGATTTTCGCATACTATGCTCGCACATATAATACTTTCACGAACGAGGGTTTTACGTGTCTTAGTTTTACGTTCCTGGAACGCCTACGACATTTATTTGTTCGGGATAAATAAGAGCCAGATGTTACATTATATAATGTAAATATAAACATCTATACGATGCATTGTTCATACATGAATAATCAAGTAAACATCGTTGTGGAATTTCGATGATGCGTTCATTGAGAGAAATGGAATGTCATGTCGTATCTAAGATGCGAAAAAAAAGAACTTTTGTCAACCCCCGTTACGAGTATTCTTCGATTGGGTTACTTTTGTCCCCCATTTGTCACAGCGTTCCCCCCTATATATTCAATTACAGACGAACCAAACGATGAGTTGAAGATGGATTTTTGACATCGTTTTCTTTTTTTTTTTTTTTTTTTCAATTTTACTCATCGTTCGATTCGTCTGTGTGATTCAATACAAAGAAACCCTATATGAGAGATCGACATCGCAGATCTATCAGCGCACTCTTCTCCCGATGCAAAAAAAATGTATATTTATCAATTGGCATGGGGACGCTAGCTCGCAAACCTTATCGTATCAAGGACGCGTATATACATGATCACTTTATCTCGTATCATATCGATGATACGATTATGTGAGGGACTCGCAGTGATCAGCATCAACGAGATGAAAAAGATTTAAAGATCCGTCACACTTGTTTACGATTCGCCTCTCCAATATACACACAGATGAGTTTATCGGGAATTAGTGCGTAATTTCCGCGGTTATTACGACGATGATGTGTATAAGCAAAATTTGGAAAAAACCAGCGGAAACAGTATAGTTCAATCGAACGTTCCAGGCTCGAATCATCATCGAATCATACTCAGAGAGATGAGTATAGAGGTGACTAGACTCTTCTGCGTTTATCAATCGGTAAACACTTCACAAACCAATCCTTTAACCGTATTTACGTGGAGATTGAACTTGTAATTTTTGTAAAAAGCAAACGTTCGTTTTCCTTCACGCGAATGATTTCATGGAATATACTGTAGTAAGATATCGTGTCTGTGCCGATTAATTCATAATGTATATGCCTATTATACACAGGCCACACCGCGAGTTACGATATTATTCCATGGAGCCATTGACACCGTGCATGATCAAAACGCGTGTTCAGTATTCGCGGGAAGTAACTAACCCCACCATGTCGAACTGAAAAAACGTAGAAGACACGTGCTTGTGTGTGTGTGTGTGTGTGTGTGTGTGTGTGCCGATAATATATTGCGACAAAATTTTAATCAGGGGGCAGTCTCTTCCGGATTGGAGGGTTTCGTCGACGGAGTCATCGTCTTCCTCGCTGTTATATGTACTCTCGTCGACGTCGACGTCGTCTTCGCGATTCCATGAGAACCTCGCATTTGTGTGACGCACATCGGAATCTGCCCGAAGACCTCGAGAGCGGCCACCGACACCAGCGACGACGTGTGTATTTTACTCTCACATGCTTTCTCTCTCTCTCTCTCTCTCTCTCTCTTTCTCTCTCTCTCTTCTCTCTCTCTCTCTCTCTCTCTCTCTCTCTCTCTCTCTCTTTCTCTCTTTTTCTCTCTCTCCCTGTCTGTGCTTTGCGAGCGATGTCAAGAGCGACGATAGAGAGAGAGAGAGAGAGAGAGAGAGAGAGAGAGAGAGAGAGAGAGAGAGAGAGAGAGAGAGAGAGAGAGAGAGAGAGAGAGAGAGAGAGAGAGAGATCAGCGGAATCGCTCTCGCTCTTACACAAGAGTTCGAAACATCGCCGCTAAAGCTCTCTGTTTTGTGCTATCCGATCGTCGTGGCCACTTCTGTCATTCTCTTGGAATCGTCGATTTTCCGCGGTCAATCGTCAAATTGATCGACCTTTCTTATAACGCAACCTCACCCTTTCCAGCATTAACGTCCTCGCTCCTTGCAGAAAAAAAAGATACGTTGATTTGGTTCTTTGGCAAAATCACCCTTCCATATATCCATGAAAAAAATGCGAATTGTAATTGTATCTTCAAGTTGAAAGAATTGTCCTTCAAGTTAAAAGGTAAAATACCGTGGAATAATATTTCGAGAGGGCCTATCAGGGTCATATTGTGGTTAGATAACCCTTGAAACGTTCTTTTATTATAAGATCCCGCGGAGATTCATTGAAGGGCGCAATATCGAAGGGTGATTAATATTTAAGGGTGATTTTTTAAGGAGGTTTAAGGTTTCGCTATAGTTCGTATCGAGCTATAGTTCGTATTTCACACGTAAAACGATGGATGAATAAGCCCTTTTAATTTTTGGCATTTTTTTTACAGTATCAGGATAAAGTTAACTATTATACTTTTAGTGCCAAAGTTGGTATCAAGGTACATCGATATCGGTCAATATCTTCATTCGACCCAAAGCATCCAAAAGTCTCGACAAACGATCCAAAGCTGTATAGCTATACGAGTCCTCAAATCGAAGGCTCAGGGTGAAATCCTCGGATCTTAACTGTGTACATCAAAATGCTCATCTCATTTTTATCTTTTTGCGAATAACACTTTGACCTTTTCGCGACTTTCTCTATTAACAAAGTAACATTTTTAATTAATTCAAATTCGTTTTAGCGAGAAACCAGAAAGGTACCCATTCATGGCAGATTTTCGATCCCATAACCTTCGGACGAAGCTAATTTAAATAAATTTGAAAAATTAAAAAATGTCATCCCCGCTATGAGATATAGTATCTTGGGAAGGGGAATTACACTTCCGAGACTTTGGTTCGGTTCACGAGAGGTCGAAAAGAATTTTTCATCGCGACTGATTTCATAAGAAGGTTCTGCGAAGCCAGCAATCTCCCGTACATAACATAAATTCGATCTTCTCTCTTCGGATTTCTCGGAAATTACTGGTAAAAATCGTGCAAATGGGGAAACTTGCCGATTCCTTCATTATTATTTTATTTCGTTTGTAAATCATCCTCTATAAGCGAGTGGGTTTTTCAATTTCCGCGACAGAATATAAAGAAAGCTTCGTGAACGTCATGAAATATAAAATCCAAGCATGTGCAAGTATCTTACTGGCACAGCTTTTCTTTTTTTAACTCGATTTAATATCAAGCGTCCTTTGCACCTATTTGTGTTAAATACTTTGCTCCCGAAGACTGAAAAAATCGGATTGACATTGGTTGAATATTGAGAAATCTCAAAATTTGTGGAAATTCGACAAAACTTGCCGCATTTCGTCGTTAGACCAATGAGATCCAGTGGGATGAAGAAGAATGCATTTTGAAATACGAGATCGCGAATTAAATAATGGCACGCGTTTTGCAGACGTAATTTATATAAACATACACACGTATATATACATCTATATATATATATGTACATATCCTGTCGCGTATTATAATCGTATGTAACTGGGTATGTGGCCAGACTCTACGAATAAAGTAACCTTGGGCCCGTTTCGATGTACCAAATACACACCCACACGAGCGCAGAGACGCACATCGACGTCTTACAAGCGGCGTTCTCTTTCGGTATAGGTGTCGCGAATTTGGATTTATCCGCGAAAATGACGAATTCTCGTGATGGCAAATATACATGTTTCGAGCTGATATTTCAGCGGAGGACCAAAAGCGAATGTTCATTGCATGGTGCATTGCGCAATCACAAAATCCTGCAGCTAAACTACTCCCAACGTGCCTCTGCGATGTGCATGCGCGTGGTCGATCTGTCTGTCGATGTATAGCGGATTTCGAAGTCGCGATCGCTCGAGTCCGAACTCCGGCGCAAATTATGAATTACACAATCGCGGATGATCGAAATCGCGATTGGGTAATAATGAAATGCATAACTGCTGCAGTCTTTTTTCCTTGCAGGCAGTTTTTTTTAATTCCCCTACAAAAAGAGGTGGAGGTAAAAAGACGTCGACGATGAAAAATTCTCAGATAGGAAGTCGCAAAACGTCTCTTTGGCACGATCGCTACGTGATAACAAAACAAAACCAAATTAAAATTAAGTCATATACTTGAATTGTGTATTTTTTGCTTCCTCATACAGAGGAAGCTTCATTTTCATGAAACAAAAAGATTTCAAAATTCTCATTCCAGTATGTTCAAAAATGTCCCAAAACATCGAGAAATCGTGTTGTAAAAAATTTCTGGACGCATGTGTGCATGTGTGTGTGTGTGTGTGTGTGTGCGCGCGCGTGCGCGCGGGTGCGTTTATGTATGTCTGGCCTCGAAAAATTCAAATCCATCTATCCGAAGAACTACTTGAGCAATCAAGCAGAAACTTGTTACACAGGTAGACCACGTACCCGCCTTTGTTTACTAAAATTTCCGTTTAAATAGCTTCAATTTGTGGTAATGGGAATTTTTCGAAAAATGTTTATTGGTGCTCTAACTTTCGTAATTTCGCAGCTATATCGAGATAATATTCTTTAACGTAAGCAGACTTACTTAGTCCCAAGCATCATGGTTCGTATTAAACTGAGCAAGAATCACTTGAGGGGCTTAGATTTTAAAAATGTTGAATTTTTCTAAATTCCGCAAATTTTTCGCTACATCAAGCCAACAGTTTGCACATGCATAGGTTATGAGATAAGGATACGTGACACTGGGATTGACAAAAATCACTTGAGGGGTTTATATTTTTTTTAATTTTCGAATATAAAAAAAATCTCTATCAGCTCTAGTTTGTGCAATTTTTTTTGCGAATGAGCCAAAAGTTTGTTCTTTTCCAAATAGACTCTTAGTTATAATCATGGTTGGTATTGAGTTTTGCAAGAATAAATTGAGAAATTTAGATTGTAGGAAGATTTTAAGCTTTCAAAAAATTACTTTCATTGTTATAATTTCATTGGAACGTTTGTGTTCGTTATTGCATTGTTATTGAAATCGAATTCAGGGGAAAAAACGTGCAAATTAGAAGTTTGCACATTGCTTCCTCATTATTTTATCTTGCTCTCAAAGCTTTCTCTAATATGAGAAAGACAAATTTGGAAAATCCACTTGCTTGTGAAGCAAAATCTTTACAAGCGAGATAAAATAATGAGGAAGCAATGCGCAAATTTATAATTTGCACCCTTTTTTGTCAGATGTTAAAAAAAAATTATGTTTAAACTTTTGAAAAAAAGGAAGTAAAGAGAGGGAGGGAGAGAAAGGACGATCGGGATCGTCGTTAAATCTGTGTTTTGGTGTTTCGAAGCCAAGGTTCTTTCGGGACGAGCGTACTCACCGTCTCTCTTGTCAGTAGTAGTACCTATATAACTGCCGAATTGCGCCGTGCGCAACACACCGAATGTTAATGCAGGTCAGGCCAATCTGGCCCTCTCTCTCTCTCTCTCTCTTTCTCTTTGGTTCTGTATTCCACTCTTGACTTTCGGAAACTCCTTCACAAATGTATATGCACATACATGATGTACATGCCGATACACCATTCATATATTTGTGTGTGTTTATAAATGTATGACGTGAATACACCGGTGGATGACTGCTGGCCAAAATAATTTCGCAATATATAATTAAATTTTTATTATGTGAAAGGTCAAAGCTGCATGGACTGAGCCAATGAACAATATCACCGAAGAATTAGAGTGTATGTATCAACGGTTGTTAGGTCACCCCAATGTGGATGAAGTAACGATTGTTAATTCAATTTTTCGTTGATGGTATTCATCAACTTCATCCACGAAGCTTTTCGTGTATATAAAGGATTGTAGAGCCACTTTCAAATAAAAATACACAAAATTGAAAAAAAATCATGAAAAAAATTTTCGCAAGATATCGCGACATATTAAGTATGTATCCCATCTGATATAGGACGAATCGAACTCGAACAGACGAAATTCGGATAACTTTCAGGGTGTGTGTGTGCGTGTGTGTGTGTGTGTGTGTGTGTGTGTGTGTGTGTGTGTGTGTGTGTGTGTGTGTGTGTGTGTGTGTGTGTGTGTGTGTGTGTGTGTGTGTGTGTGTGTGTTTGTGTGTTTGTGTGTATATGTATCTTGCTGGTTCGGTACACGAATGTCGAAAAAAAATGAGCGCGATCGGCGATCGTCTATTGAGAAACACGCGAGCACGGCATGGATTCCCGAAACATTTCTCCTCCTGTCGACACACAAAAACCGACCACGCTTCAATTCGGATCCATCATGTAACGCGCTCGAATGTAAGCATACACGCGCACATTTACACACGCGCGCACACGCCCGAGCGAAAAAAATTATTATGCAGAATTTCCGACACCGAAATTAAATTTATCCGTCTGCGAGGAGGAGGAAAAATCATGCAGACCTTCGCAATACCGATTTCTCCGCGTGTCTCTTAGCGCAACAGTCAGAGAGAGAGAGAGAGAGAGAGAGAGAGAGAGAAAGAGAGAGAGAGAGAGAGAAAGAGAGCGACAAGAGGGCGGATAGTGAGAGAGGGAAGGACTCCAATAGTTGTCAAAATTTTCGAGAACATGGTAAGGACTTGACTTTTATCCAATTTGAACAATTAAACTTTTGTCAATATTGAAATTTGACAGACCTAGTTGCATTATTACTCCGTATTTATCATTTTACAGTAGCTTCGAAAAATATTAAAAGCGGCGTGCTTGAGGGAATTACGTAAATCGATAATACGAGTGTACACGACACTGTGAATTTCTTTAGCGATTATAACTGTTACTTTGCCTTGCTCCTTTGAATATTTTTTTTTTTTACACAATTTCCATCAGTTTTTCTTTGTGCCATTTTGATTCGTCGTAACTTCCCCCAGGAAGCAATGTACCACAAATATTTTTAATCTTTCGACTATAAATACAAAACACTCGGATCAAAATTTATTGGCTTTTTACGGGGCCATTTCAACTGCGCGGGGGCGGGGGGGGGGGGGGGGAGAGGAGTTATGGCGCCTTATTCATTTTCAAAATAAACAACCATATACCATTTCGATTGAAAAACATCAAATTTAACGGTCTGATATACATTTGATCGTATATATAATATTTATTAGTCTTGTCAACCGGGCTCCGGTTGTCCAATGAGGCCTTGCCCTCCGGAGCCGTGTCCAGCGAGATACCAATGTCCCATGAATTCGCCAAAGAAAATTTGCATCGTACCGCCGATACCCCAAGGACCACGCTGGAAGCCATGCTGCATGAGAAAAAACGGCTATCCGTGTCCGGCACACGCGCGACCAAGACGAACTCTTCGTCTCAGCGCCTTCGACATCAGTTCTCAGTATTGAAGGAAAAAACGAAAAAAAAAAAAAACGGGGAAAAAAAATAGCAAAAAGCAATAGAAATAGGGTCCTCCGAACGGATGGCTAGAAGGACGAGATAAAAAAAAAAAAAGGAACACGATTCGCGCACACATGCGTATATCGTTTTATGGATAAATGTCGCTTGGTGCGCCGTAAAAATGATCGTGATAATGGCGAGGCTGACGAGCTATCTCTGGATTTTCGAATTCATCCTTCGGCTCTGTTTATTCGCGAATGAACAAACCCATCTGATATTCGTTCGTTTCTACTGATATACCTATATATATATATTTATTTATATATATATATATATATATATATATATATATATATATATATATATATATATATATATATATATATACAGATTGATACATATCCTTTGCTCTCTCGTACATGGTGCTATTGACCGCATGTGTGTACATAATATTCCAGAGAAAAGTCTGAATCTCATTATCGACTGAGGAAGAAGAAGACAAAAAAAAAACGTTCGTGTTGGTGTGTTTTTTTTCTCCCCTTCCTATAAGTATCTTTTTTTTTTCTTTTTTTTTTTTTTTTTTTTGTGTATGTCTCGCCGAAAGCCATTGACACATCATCATTATGAATTCTCGCAAGGAGCCGCTAGGCTAGGAATAGTTTCGCGAGACGTGGCGGAGGGCAATCGCGATATATCCTCGACACGTGCTGCCGCAAAGGATATTAACCCTCCGAGATGATCTTCGTCGTTCGTGGACTCTCATCACCGTAGTACGGGACGAGCAAAACAGACGAGACGAGCGCGGGTTCAAGGCAAAATTCCCGAATTCTCTATAGATAATTCCAAATAGTTTGTCTGGCTCCCATCTCCCCCTACCAGTTGATATTTCTAACAAACGAGAGGGACGTATTACACGTTATGACATAACGCGTATGTATACGATGTTGTTTCAACTGTTGGAAAGGATATATATACATATTATAACGTTGCGGTCAACGTATCGATGAGAATTTTACATCGATCCGAATGAATTCGAAATTTTCGTCGGCTTTATCGATTCGGTATTACGAATCTCTGATCGACCGCGTTTAATTTATCCATTATTCAGTTTTGAATCGTCCATTTCGCCTTCAGCTTTGTTGTCACTCATAAAAATTGTTAATTTCCCTCATTGCTTGTATAATATTGCTGCCATTTTTTTTTTTTTTCCTTTCGCTTACGGATTTTTCATTACAGCCCGCGGAGACGCCGCAGAGTCGAGGGTTGCGATGAAAAAAAAATGTAAACAAAATTCCTCAAAATTATCGTTCCAAGCGGTTTTCTCCGTGCGCCCGACATGCGGGGAGACTGGGGGGGGGGGGGGGGGGGGAAACTCCAGACGCACCGATGAGAGTCTTGAATGTCGTGAATTTTCTCCCACGATTGAAATTTCGTTGCGAATTCCTGATGCGTTTCAGATTCTGTCATATGGCGTGTGGCACGACGAGAAATTTTTTTATAACGCTAACGCGAAAATGCACGCAAGTGAACGTGAAAGGTGTGCGCACGGAGGAAGAAAGGATCGAGTTACTTCGCCATCGCTTCTCTACATTTTATGTAAAAATATATATACCCGGCTTTTTTATTCGTCCGTAGAGTTGGGGGCTTGTGCGTAGACAAAATTTGGTCTCGTCGTTATCTTCCAGCGTCACTCGACGTCAGGCCATGCGGAGGTTTTTTTTTTTTTTAATTATAATCGCGGGATATGAAACAGAGGAGGAGGAAACGGAAACGGACGAAAACGGAGATTATCTTAAAAATTCCGAATCCCAAGTGGATCGGGTGTTGGAGGATACGAAACTCGAAGCGTCCGTTTCCCGAGTTGCATTATCTCTTTCTCTCTCTCTCTCTCTCTCTCTCTTTCTCGCTCATACGTGCGTGCTGCCTCATACACATGTGTATATATATGATTCTGCAAGCATCGGCATAATATAGGTCCCCTGTCAAGTTGACCGGATTTGAATTTTTTATTTAAAAAAAATTTTTTTGACAATGAATTCACGTTTAATTCAATGCAATTTGAAGCTGCCATGACGGAGACGGATCTGTCAATGTAAAATTTATCCTCGAAAGTTGAGGCGAGAATTCGTTAAATTAGCGAAAAAAAAAAATTATAGTCCATTCATTGAAACGTAGGAATGATTATTTTTTATTCTAGTCATGAAGAAAGTTGATATTTTATCTAGGGAAATTTTCTTACAAACGAATTGGAAAATCTCCAGTATTTTTATTGACCATTAACGATTTTATTTGTTGTTTATTGTTTATTTCATTTTATCTTTAGGCGTTAACACTTTGCTAAATAGCAGAAATGAGGAAATAACTATACAAATTGATACATCACCAAAAAAAGTTTACACTCTTATGGTTGTAACAGAGATGGGCATCTCACGCAACATTGAAACAAGTCTTTTATTATTAATTATTACTTGTTTATTATTAATTATTTTACGTATACGTGACTACGGTATTTTTAATCGTAGATGTTTACTCTTTGTTTCATAATGTAAATGATTGTATTGTTCCGGTGTGTTGCTTAAAAAATCATGAAAAGTGAACTTCGCGAACGAAATTAGGGACCACTACTCTCACGATATTCGCTACTCGATATTCGCTACATTTAGTTTTTATGGATTTTTTTTCATGCAATGCACCAGAAAAATAAATGTTAACATTACGAAGTATAAGTGAATATTACAAATACTGTAGGCCAGTGTTATAAAATAAATAAGAATAAATAAGTTATAAAGAAAATAAACCAAAAGTCTTTTTTTCAATGCAGCGAGGGATGCCCATCTCTGCTCCTTAGATGTATTTACGTATATCAATTTAGGAGCAACGGACCCATAATTTTTTTTTTTCCTCCTAAATAATGACTCACCGACATCCAGTTTTCCTCTCATACGAAGATTCTCGTCACTGATGATACAGCAAATTCCTCTTGAGACCCTTACTATAACGCACAATAGCGAAGAATTTCTTCGAAAGACTCATATATTACTAATTCGTTCGACATGGTTAGAGTAATCGCTATACCGATCTCGGAAAATTCCAGAACAGGATTCCACGAAAATGCGTACGCATGTGCGCGAGAACAATCACCAAGAATTCGTTTTTCGTGTATAACAATCTAGCGGCCAATATACCTTTCATTCATTCATTGATTCATCCATAACACATTTTCACGTCCTCCTTTTCTTTATCTTCCATTCGTGACATTCCGAAAGAAAATACATATATCTTTTCAGAAAACCAGCGGATAGCATTCTCATGATCCAGAAAACCAAGATCCTGACACTCCTGCGCCTATAAAAGCCATTCCCTCCATATATCTCTCTCTCTCGATCGATTCAAATCCTCCATCTGCCGAACAGGAATAAATAATCGATCTTTTGTTCCGACCGGTCGCGCGACTCACGAATTGTTATTATTCCAAAAATGACGTGACGGCGCTATTGTACACTTTCATTTCGGTCTATAATATGAAATTTTTATTCTTATTACTTTTATGATTGTGAATTTACGAGCTGCCAATTTTTCTGTCGAAAATCACGTTATGAAAAAAATGGGCTTGTAAATTTGGACGAAATATAATTGATCCAACTCGATTATTCTATGATACGGATAATATAGCTTCATTATTTTCAGTTTTATGCTGCTTCGGTCTTTTGGATTAAGGAGGTTCAGCTCGAACCTAAAAAAAAGTTACACCGACTTGAAATTTTAACAGCGTGTTTGTAAAGATGTACTTCGTGTACCTGAAAAATTTCAACGAGATTCACCACCTACTTTGCGAAATAAAAATTCGTATAGATACTCTTGAAATGCATAGGGTCTTATTATGGCATCAACCGTTGTTATGACGTGAAGAATCGTTCGATATCAGGTGCATAAAAAAGTAGTCGCCGTTTAAAATTTTCAGGAAAGTACAAACTTATCTATTACGAAGCCCTAGAAAAAAAAATGGACGCGATTCACCACGCCTAGCGTGAATAATGGCAAATTAATAAAATGAAAACGCGCTAAATTTGGTGAAACAAATGCCGAACGCAACTTCTGCCCCGCACGTCACCCGTACCGCTCCATACGTTCCCCTTGCCGCACCCAAGTACAGGAAACGATTGATATAATATAATACATATATACAAAAAACATGGGAAAATATATTTGCTAAATGTGACATAATATTCCAGCAAAAATTGTCTGTATGAAATTTTCACTTTGTTTATCTTTAAATTAAATATATGTATTTCAGCGACAAAAATTCGTTATATCTTCGCGTGTATGCATTTTCGTAGCGTTTATCCATCGATTAAACATGAAATTTACGTTGGTGAAACCGATCGAACGTTTTTGCTCCCCTTGAATGTATCCTCGCTGCATTATATCACGGTTAACGGAAGCTTGAAATTCCTTCGCAAGGCAAACCTCTACCCATCTCGCTTCCGTTCGTCCTCGTTCGAAAATTCTCGAAGCAAAACGCGCGAGAAGATATATTTTCGTACTCCGCCGACACGAGAGGCGCGCATTCCCCTCGCGGCTCTTTCGAGAACCCTGGCGCGCGCTTTTAAATTATATACAACATTTATCCCGAGCTATTTGTCCCGGAGCCAGTAAAACAGCGCGCGAGATTTCTCGACCTCCGCTGATTCGTTAGATTGCGCGTCTATGGGTAATAAAAAAAATAAAAACGATGAATATATTCATCGAAAAAAATGTATTTATTTTCATTCTAAGCAATCGTCAATTTATTCGTCAATTCACAGATGCAAATATACGATAAAAAATATCAGGAAATGTACATAATATCGTAATTGGACTTTGGGGAAATTTGTTTTTTTTTTTATTCTATTGAACTAATTTAATCAGTTAATTTTATTAAAAACAAAAATGTTCACTTTCTGTTCGGTCATGACAAAATTTATAAATCACATTTTCATGGCAGAAAACAATGTGGAATTTCGTTTGTATGCCTCAAGGTAACGTTATTGTGACGGGAATCGCGTCATTATTATCGATTTTCTTCTTAATTACGTAGACGCTTAAAGGGGATGTACTATGTGCGCGATTCGTAGAATTTTCAATGATGAAATACACACGCGCTCTCTTCGACGCTCGTTCAAAAATTCTTTCGAGGATATTCACCGGATTTTCAAAAGTCAACGACTTTCCTCGTTAAATCGGACTCTCGACGATCGTATATGCGTAACAAAAATGAACAATTCGAATTTCTTACAAGCATAAGTCAAAGAAAATCGATTTTATCTGCATTACATTTAGGATAAAGGATGTTAACATATTATTTTGGTAATCGCATTATCATTTCATGTTTGATTATCAGAATATTGGACTATTGAGAAATATAACTAAAATTTTTTTAAATTAAATTTTTTTAAATTAAATAAATGTAATTAAAATCGGCATGTATAAGTATGAATGTTTATGACAGATTCATCAAATCTCGGTTTTACTTTAGTAATTCATACACTCAGAAGAATAAAGGCAGAAAAAGATAATCGAAAGGGAGGGCATTACCTCCTCACAAGATATCGTAAAGATTCGTTGTCTGTTGAAAAAAAAATTTTAAACCCTCTGCCAGATATTTAATAAAATTTCTAAGCTGAATAGCTGAATTCTATAGCTGATTTCTAAGCTGAAGCTAGTTAGTCTTGTAGTCAAAGTGTTCCCAACAATACCCAATTGATCTTCGGATTATTATTACCAAAATTGAATTGTAAATGGTTAAGGTGGTTCTTGCAAATAAAGATCTAAGCTAGATAGGCTGGTAGAAGTATATGATGAAAGGTGAAAGGAAAAACTTAAGTTCCTAGAATATGCTTGCGAAGTTTCAGATTATTTTATCACTTGGTTTCGGAAATATAAAGCTGATAAACAACACGTTGTCAATTTTATATTTCGAGTATACGCCTCAAAGCGATAAACGAAGCTATATAGAGCGCTTATATTCTTCTCAAATTCTAATACTTAAAGACTAAATCAGCGAACGACACTCTGCGAAATCGATGCAATAAAGATTGTTGAAGATTATGATGAAAACTCAAATTTATTTACCGTACCGTATATAATTAAAAAACCGAATCTCTCTTGTTTCGTGCATGCCCGCGCTCACCGCGCTTCTTCGCTTATTCTCCGCCTACAGTCTCGCAAGAACCACACCTTATACACATGCGACACTATACATTGACGCAAAAGGGCCCATAATGCAAATCATTATTATGCGACTCAAATGAATTTGCTGCATCGAGAAAAAAAAAAGTCTGATTGATGGAGATACGCAATTTACGATTTTTTCAAAAGTTATCTTGTTTGTATAAGTGTAATAGTTCAATTATTTTGTTTGTTCGGCATATACGAAACGCGCCGGAACATTCGAAATAATTGGTGATATCATAAGCTATATTTTCTTACTTATTCATCTATATATATAATATAGTATATTATATATATAATATATATAATATAATATATATAATAATATAATATATATATATATATTATATTATAATATATATTATATATTAATATATATATTATATATATATTATATTAATATATATTATAATATATATAATACTATATATATAATATAATAATAAATAAGATGGCATATACTTTTCAGTGTCCCGACACGTGTCCAATGAGTGCTCATTTATTGAACACGCCCGTTCGCTCGTTCGTACACATATCGCGACTTTGAAAAATATTCCAAACGAGTTGCTGACGGTTTCGTCGATCTAAAATTATATCGGGTATCCGAAAAAAACAAGACTTGATATTCGCATCATGTAGTCACGAAAATAGAACGTGATTGTACAGATCAAGTTTTTCATTCATTGGATCACGATCTATGAAATTTCTCTTACAAAAAAAAACCATCAATGACCAGATGAATCCCGCGAGTCTCTTGAAAATCGTAATATATATCGATCTTGGATTACGCAACTCATCGTTGATACTCTCTCGTGTACTTAATTGCTAGGAATATGTGTGTGTGTGTGTGTGTGTGTGTGTGTGTGTGTGTGTGTGTGTGTGTGTGTGTGTATGTGTTGAAAACGCGACGTATATTACATCGTTTTTTTTTTCTATCAGTGTGCCTCGGTAGAGTATGATGCCGTGTGAATATACTGGACGTTTATTTCAAAAATTACGAAGCGAGACCCGGAAAAAGTGAGAGGTGAAATTTTGTTTCTTTTTTTTTTCAACACCCGTCCATCCACATTATATAGTCGCATAATTGGATTCCTTTACGATCTATTCAGTAAACCGTGGACGAAAAATTCTTTGCGCTTCTAATTTCTTTAACGTTTGTCGCTTTCACACCCGCGGGGCGCACGATATAAAAGGAGCCAACGGACTTCGAAACATGTCTTCCACGCGATTCGATGATATACTCAGCAAAACGTGTATGGATGTATATAGATGGATAACTATAATTTTGAAAAAAAAAAAAAACGGATCTACCGCCGCTATCACCGTCGTGTGTACAAGAATTGGGCACCTAAACATATACATAAACGGTTTTTTCGAATTAATTGTTTGGATTGGATTCGAATGCGAGGGGACGAAGCGCCCAAAATCAATGGGAACCCTTCGTGTATATAAATAAAAGAGTGCGACAGTGCTCGAGCCCATGCGCTAAAATCTTTAAATTTTAATGCCACAGCATCACGACAATTGGGCGAAGAGGCACCCTGGCATTATGTAAAAATTTCAGAATTACTTTATCATCCGGTTTTTTCGGATGATTCGAATGAATCAAAGTCTTTATTCATTTATTACGTGTTCAATTGGTATTTATGAATTTAAGATAAACACGGAATAATAATAAACGAACGTACTTTGATTCACAAGGACTCAAGAACCCAGGCAACACAGTTTCGTAACAAATACATTTCAATTATGTTACACTCGGTTCCTTAAATGTAACAGGTATGTCGTATGTAACGTGAATGTGGCAGTCCAGACACTCTAAAATGTCCGCCACATATGAAGCTACAGTTACGTAACAATCGCGTTGAATGGCTGCATGCCAGTTACGTTGCTGATGCATAAATTTTACAGAACAGAGAAGTCACAATGTTACATTGAGGATACGTAGCAATCATGCATCACTCCGAAATCGGAATTACATGGCCTCCATGTCGCTAGGATGTTTCAGGTACCCCGAGTCGAAATTTCAGCCCTCCTTAAAACCTTTTTTAAGCCTCCAATTTTCTCCGAGAGTTGATCAAATTTTGGGAGTATGGAGGGTCAAAAGAGAAAAAAAATATAACAAGAAAAAAAAACTTATATTTCGATGTTTACCAGTTACACAATTTCTGCTTGAGCCGGGATTCGAACCGCCTACCTACAAGTTTCCTACCTAATGTTTGCTTACTAACCCGGGACGCTACCTATTGCGCTATCGACTACTATTGAAGTTGGTTTCATCAAATTCTGACACCAGGCTGAAAGGCTGAAGTGACGTGAATACCGGTGTATCTTGAAAAAATTTATATCCTTATATAAATATTTTTATCGTTCAATGTGTTATTAGAATAATTTCGTTCCGTTTTCTCTTTTTGGGGCAGAAATGGTGAAAAAAAAAAGAATTATATACTTATATGTGCGCCTTCATATATAGTGGTATCGTTCCCCGATCAAGAGGTTACGTTAGTGTATTTCGAAATAAATACTGATTAAACAGCTATTAAATAGTGTTTAGAGCATGAATAAAAGAAAATTGTGTTTTTTTCCACGATATAACATTTTTTTAAATCAAAAACGAAAAGTCGTCAAATTAATATTGTGTTTTTTTCCCCGTATCGCTCCCCGATCAAGAGGTTATGTTAGTGTATTTCGAAAGAAATACTGATTGAACAGCTATTAAATAGTGTTTAGAGTATATGAATGAAAGAGAATTGTGTTTTTTCCCACGATATAGCATTTTTTTTTATCAAAAACGAAAATTTGTCAAATCAATATTATGTTTTTTTTTCACAATTCATCATTTTTTGTCGAAAAATAAAAATCGTCTAATTAATACGAAATACTGATTAAACAGCTGTCAAACAGTGTTGAGAGTATATCAATAGAAGAGAATTGTTTTTTTTTATACGATTCATCATTTTTTCGTTAAAACAAAATAAATCGTGAAATTCTGTAGTATTGTTTTTTCCACGATTCAGCATTTTTTTAAAATCAAAATACCTATTTACGACTTTTTTTCAACACCTTGTGATTTGAATTTTGACATACCAACTTTTGGCACATGTTTTAGATTATTCATTTTTTAGTATTTTTTCGATCCCGATCGGACTGATAGTTTTCACATTTGAAACTTGGCAGGGTAAATTTTACCCGTGTGTGATCAATAAGTTATTCTACAGAGATGTGACCACAAAAGGTTAAAAGTGACAGCATGTAAACATAACCTCGAACATAATCCTGCTGCCCGCAAGTTCCTATAAGTGAAGCATACAGCATTATGCTCACGTGTCGTGTGTTTTATTTATGATTTCAATACCCATTTCAAATTATACGTATATTAGGTAAGTTGATATCTTTTTTATTCAAGCCCAGAGTCGTCAGCTTAACTATTATCACTCGGTCAAAGGAGTGAATTTGTATAAAAATAACGAAAAATTTAAGAAACCGAAAATCTCGACAAGAATAAGTTTTATTGTAAGTGATAATTTCGATAATTATGCTTCCGTGCTGTCATATTTGAGGAAGGCACAAGAATAGTTACGCTGCAACATGGATACGATTGATTACGGTTACAGTATGCATACGTTATGTTAGTTACACGTCACACTTCAATCCGCAAATATTGTGTAAAGTATATATCACACTGCTCCATACACGTTATGTTACACTGCTCCATGCACGTTATGTTGCACTGCTCCATACACGTTATATTACACTGCTCCATACACGTTATGTTACACTGCTCCATACACGTTACGTATATGTTACACTGCTCCATACACGTTACGTATATGTTACACTGCTCCATACACGTTACATATATGTTACACTGCTCCATACACGTTACGTATATGTTACACTGCTCCATACACGTTACGTTAAGTATATGTTGCACTGCTCCATACACGTTACGTACAAATGGTTCCGTATCGCTTACATCATTTCTATGGACAGCATTATCACAGTGACACCATAGCATATACTTTACGTAACAAGCTTACATGGCTGTGACAAGTTATCGTTACATGGAGGTTACGTTTCAGAGACGTTAGTTCCATCTTTATTACGTAACGATTACGTTCACAGATGAACGTATTAGGATCATCACATTATAGACGTCACATTTATGTCAAAAGATTAAATTGTTACCTGGGAAGGGTGTAACCCGATTGCTGGGTTTCATGCATCTTCAAAATCAAGTCCAACGTTTTTGACATTCATCATCTTTACTGAATTATCATGCAACGAAGTTAATTCAAATCCAACCCAATATATATATATATATATATATATATATATCAGTAAGCTCAAATAGATTCGAGTACATTTCGTAAAATTCAAGTGAATTTTTTCGAATCCTTTGAAATTGAGAACTGTAAATCCGGAATCAAATCAGTCCTTGAACGCCTACGGAATTCTTTCGTACGCGGTATCGATATGGTGAAACTTTTGTGGGAAAAGAAAAAAATAACGAAGCGACCCTCTTCGCGAACGTAAGAAGGGCTAAGCTTTTGTTTGATCCGTTGCATCGCCCTGTGCACAATGCCAGATCGATGTTGCAGCCTTGACCGATTGACAGAAAAAAAAAATGAAAATAAAAATAAAAATGCTTTGCTCGCGTTTGTGTGTGCTTTCTCGCAGATACACGCAACCCGACCAGTTTACAATGACGTTCCAGCACGATCGAGTCAGGGCTTCTACGAAAAACAACTCCATCGATACTTTTTAACCCATGGGGAATAAATCTTCGTTCGTGCTGGTTTTTCCAAACCGGCTCTATGAAAAATGCATCATCATTGAAACTTCGTTGTACAAATAAATTAACTTGTCGAATGTTCTCGAATGTTTTACTATGTATTTTCTTAAGCTACCCAGAAGCTTCGATCAAATCATTATTGCTAAAAAAAACTTCATTGCAATAAACTCGCATTTATAGTCGAAATCATAGTCTGGCGTGATAAAATGGCCCTGCTGCAAATAATTATGATTCTAATAATGATGATAATAGTTAAAGAACGTTTTCCCGGATAATAAAGAAAAAAATTTAATCATCTTTACTCCTTCGCATTAGCTATTCACAATGATTTAATCGAAAAATTATTGGAAACGTTTCCAATATGAATTTTGTCCTCGTCCCTGGTTGATACGACGATATTACAATCGTCCCCTGAACATCCATGCATAAGTTGTGAGTCAGAGAGGGTTGTAAAACCAATGAAATAGAGAGAGGTGGGGTACGGTCACAGGGGCTTAGAAAGAGACGGTCGAGGAGGAGAAAAGCCCGCAGCGTAGGCGTCGAGACGCCTGGCGCCTTCGTATTGAACGTCACAAATTCTATTCAGAAAATCGTAGTTTCGCTCTCGTTCTATCGGCACTTGTCTGCTCCTCGAGTGATGTTGGTCCGAAGAAAAAGCCTTTCGTTTCATACACATATATTATAACATCTAGAAAAGAGAAAGAAAATAAAAACCTAGCAGACCTCATCCAGGAATCTCAGAAACTTTGATTGCCCCGAAGCGAACGAGAAGTTTTATTTGCACAATCAATGGAAAACTTTGCTGGAGCGTTTCGTTGTCACGCGCAAAACAGAAAATAAGAAGCAAATATTGCACAACAATTACGTATAACGCGCTACACAGTCTTCCTATTTGACGCGATGCGGAGACACGTAAAATACGAGGTTAACGAATCAGGCGCGAGGAACGCGGGTATCACGGACAGGGCTTCGGCTACAATTTAATCGGACAGCATGTCGTCAACTGCTCGGTGCTTTAATTTTCCATGCTGCCAGAATCAATTGATAAAAGTTAATCCACTGTTTTTTTTTCATCCTCAAAGCTGCTATGACACGTTAAACGAGAAAAATCATGGCTGTGTACCCTCTGACATTCATCTCGAGGCTGTAAGCCAGACATTTATACCCATCACCACGGCAAATGCGGAGGAAAATGCTCCCGTGACATTTCGCCATGCGAGATTGAACTGTATATACGAGTTTGAATTTTCCGCTCGCTCCTTTAGTATCACCCACAGTCATCAGAATATACTCCGCTTCGTATGCCATTCTTCTTTTCTCAAATACACAATAAGACAACACATATATCGGAGAAAAATATTTTGCTCCTTCTTAGACGCTGGATTACCAAGGTTTTTCGTTCGAAAATATTTCTAGGGAAATTCCATGTCACGCCTCACGATCTTCGGGGTAACGATTTTTCTACTGGAAAGCCCTCACGTGATGGCTGACACTGCGATAAACTTGAAGCACTTGCTACTTTGGCTTGGGCACGAAAAAATTCTTCACTCAATAGGCACATGCAGAGAGTCGAGTCCCCGCGGTCTTCTCGATGCTGGTGTATGGTGCTTTCCCAATTCGACTCCGTGAATAATATACTGGGTCACAGCGGAGAGAGATAAGAAAATCAGACGAGGAGAGAAAAAAAAACTAGAGATACAGAACAAAGAGGCTGAGTCTGACGATGTAAAGGAAGAAAGTCAGCCAGAGACACGATAAAAGTTGGTGGAAAGAAAAAAAGAAGACAAAAACGATAATAATAATAAAGGCACTCTCGGCAAATTCGTTGGAATTGAGAAAATAGAGTAAGACTGTCAGATCCACTCTCGCGATTTGTTGCAGATCGTATAGCGGTATACTTTTTTTCCCCAATCCACATACGTATATATATATACATTTATATATATATATAATTATATCATTCCACGCGTGGATCGTCAATGAACTTCAACCGATTTCCTCGCGAGAAAGGAGGTAAAAGGAATCAAAAACCGCGATCTTTACGGCCCATTAATTAATTGGCCCATTTGGCAAATGCACGGACCCTCAACTCCGATCGATCGGAATAATACACGAGCGCTGTTGGTAACTTGATACATATACTGCGACACGAGCGATTTCGCACCTTCCCTTGAGACTCCACGGACTGTGCTGAAAAGAGAAACTTTCCTTACCTATATGTAACTGATCTGTTCCTGAACTTGTCTTCGAAATAGGTCGTCCGGGATGAGATAAAATATAGAGTCGGACATATTTGAGGCGATGTGTCACACGCTTTGATTTCATCGAAAATGCAAAAAATACTTTCTCCGAAATGTCGCAATCGATCGAGGTGAGATTTGCTCGGTCAATATGTGGTATTGTGTGGCAAAAAGTGGCCACCCACTTCATTTTTTTTTTCTTCTTAATGTTGGCTGCTCCAGAGAACCTAACTGGAATGAATTTGCTGTACGGATTGTCTCACGCTTGCGACAAACTCCGGCGTTTGATAACAAAGCCTCAGCAAATGAAACTTGCCTCGTATATCAGTTTTTTTATCGTATACCTTCTTAGATTTATACGTCCCTTACCCGCTTTGCTTCCATTATTTCCATTTCATTGAGATCTCCTCACATAGTGTTGTCGACAGCCACTCTCTTTCGTAATTCACTACTGTATTTCATTTGCACGAGGACCTGGGGAAATTGGAAAAAATTCACCAATACAGGCATTTAAATTTTACCGAGTTTCAGTTAAATTACCATTGGAAACTCAGAAATATTGCTTTCCGGTCAGTAGGTAGCTTGCAAGCCAGCAATACACGATCAAGCGCGGTTATATCCACTGCATGGCCTCGCTTGACCGCGCGTCCACTACTATCGGTTAATACTTGTCTTGGATTATCTAATCATATACCTAAGGTTTTCGATCTACCTAAGGTTCATTCGTTCTAGAATGAGAATAAGACTATCCTTACGAATATCGGGATACACGGCACCCTGTTACATGCCCAGAAGATAAAGGTTGAAAGTGGCATTTAAGTGCATGTGGAATAATCCAATGGACTATATAAATATGCTATCCCCCATACACGACTATATATGGTTCATTATAAAGTATCGTCATTGTTAAGAAAAAAAAAAAAAAAACAATATGAAATCGGCTGGTGAGCGTCGCAACTGTATATTTGCACGTGTCTGCAATAAAATGTTTGTGGTCGCGTCATCGCGTGGGTGTTACTTCGTCACCGAAAGAATACGACGGAGCTATATAGCCTCAGCAACAGCAGACCAGGAGCGATGATATTACGCAAGGTCTTAAAAATTTGTAAGTCCCGCACCGACGAGACTATAACCGAACTCACTTTCAGCGTGTCAAGGACATCGACTGGTCCACTCTCGACTCCTTCACTCGCTATACGTGGAGCCTAAACTTCTTCTCGACCAGGCACAGCAGCCAAAAGGAGTACATAACATACGTATATACCATATATATGAACGGTGCAGCAGGCCCACCGTTTAACCCGATCTCTTAATCTGCGAATGCCTAAAGCAAAACGCATCCGGCACTATGTGCATAATATAATTTCATTTACTTAGTTATCTTTCATTCGAGCCATGCGTGTAGTCTTTTTGCTCATTTCTTTTCTGCTTTGCTTCTTCCATTTCGCCAAATTATTCTTGTTTTTGTCACGATGTCAGAGTAAAGTATATTGTTATTATTATTATTATTATTATTATTATTATTATCATAAATGTATGATGGAATAATTTTTTCGCTTCAATCTCTCTCAGACTCACGCCATTTTCAAATTTCCCTGAAAATTTTTTATTTGTGTCGACGAAAACCTTTTTATAAATTAAAATAAAGATCGATTGAGTCATACACGTTTAACCTTGGTACAGGGATCTTACCAAGAAAAATCAAAACCACCGCATGTATACGTCATACATCACCTATCGGATGAAACAATAATCATAAAGTGATATGCCCCTCGGGGGAGGTATGGAAGTCGTCCTTGACACGACAGGGCAATCTCCCTCGGGGGCAATTAGTTGTTCCTTTCTCACGGGATATATGGGTTTCTCGAAAATATAAATGAAAATCCGAGAGACGGTACCAACGTCGTGGTGTACTCTTATGCGACTCTAATATTACATATTCGGCTCTTTCCTTCATATACTCTTGCTTCAATGCTTCATATTCGTTTTTAAATAATTAAAAAAAAAAAAAAGATGAACTAAAAAAAAACTTCGCAATATTATCACAAATTTTTCGTACTCTTCTCGATATTGCGAAAACCCATCAGTAATTTCTTTAAATCTCTCATTTCCAAAGTGGAATTTCCAAATTTCTGCCTCCGTCGTATTTCTAACCATATAGTGTGGATATTCGAATAAACATCCGCTTGTAGTGTTGAGTTGAACACAGACATAGAGAGAATTACTGACGCTTCGGGAAATATATTCGACTTGGAAGAAATTTCAAATGGGCAGTGTTATTTTTATTTATTTTTTTTTTTTTTTCACCATCGAGAACTCTCTATATGGAGTGGGCGACTCTAGCGATCAGTGAAAAGAAATCATAGAGCCCCGTTTCGTGATCGATGTTTTTGCAACTTTTAGAAATCTCTCTCACACGCGCGCCTTGACATGTTTGGGTTTTTTTTTTCCTTATGATAATATATGCATGTATATTGCGAAGCGTTCTATCGAATTTCGACTAACAAAAATTCCTAACTACTTTCAAAAAATTCTTTTTCTTCAATGATACTTTTCCAATTCTTCAATTTACTTTTACAATTCTTCAATTACTCATAGTTTTTTTTTTTTCTTTTTCTTTTGCAAGCCGTTCGATCCTGAAATTTTGCCGCATTTCACATTCGATTGTTTTGCCCATATATTTTTCAAGATGCAACTAGTTGAAGAAAGGATCTTTCTCGAATTGAAAATTGGCACATTTTGAAAAACAGGGTTCTCAAAAAATATTTATAAAATTTCACAAACTTCTGAATCCCGTGCCCACAACGTCACGAAATACAATAAAAATGCATAATTTATCGGGTCAAGATTTCAGGATTTTTACAGCCTTATAGCGCTCTTTGAACGATAATGTGGGAGACTATATTTGCAGCTGATTATGGAGTATTTTTCATGCAAATATCAGGATGCCAGAGGAACAATGTGCATTGCCACTGATTGGGCCTGTAAATCTCGCATTTTCTCGTATTGAGGCAAACACCGCCGGTATTAAATGGCGAGTCTAATTTCGCTGAATAAAAAACTTTCTTCTTCATGATTGCCGAAACGCTTGGTCTCTGTCGTCGATGCGCCCGAAATGAAGGAAGAGAGAGAGAGAGAGAGAAATGTGAAAAAGAACGATCGACGATCAGACTCAAGAACTTTCCGATTCGGTGATAAATCTCTCAAATGGTACAAGTATGCAAACATTTCGCTAGCTCCGAGATCGATCATGATTATATCTTGTAGCTAAAAGTTAAAAAAAAGACCTCGCCTATACCTATGTAGAAAATTCAACAATGTACCACCACGAATTTCATAATTAGAAAAATTGTTTAATTTTATCCATCGATAGGCAAGATTTTTCATAAAATAATAATTAACAATAATTACGATTAATTAAGGTTCGAAAATTAATTAAATTAATTATTGAGTAATTATAAAAGTTACATTACTCATTATCAATTAAATTATAGATTTAATTTTAATATTAATGATATTTCGAGTCAAAACAGATTAGTTGTATAAGCTGGAAAATTTACTCTTCATCCCGTGGCATGCGGTGCGACAGCGAATAAAACAAATAAAGATAGAAAAATATAAGAGGCAGAAATAAAGAAGTATATTATTCCATCCGCGAGAGACCATCCGAAACGTTAATTTGTATTCTCACGCGCGGCTCTGTTCGCGCTCTCAATGAATTTACGCAAGATTACGCGTTTCTTATACCGGCAAGCACGCGCGAAACCAGCAATGAGAGGGAGACAGTTGCTCGCGACAAAAAGCTTATATATGCGTGTGAAAACGCGATCAATACGAATACTAGCCTGCCGTCTCTATCGTGCTATAACGTTCTCTGATATTCTCTTTTAGTATGCGTATGTCTCTTATCCATATAAAGATAGTTATACATTGATATATATATATATATATATATATCTTACGCACCAGCATGATGCGTAACGTGACGTGGAAGACGCGCACGCTTTCGCCCTGAGCGTTGCGTAACACGCGAGACGCGCTAAGCACACGCAACCCAAACGTACAGATAGACGCACTCCTATTGTCACTGTGACAACCATACAGAGAAGACCGGGCTATATTAGCCTAAATTATATTGTCGACATAATTTCAAAAAAGAGCAATCAATGAGACAAGAAACAGTGGGAGATACAGGATGCGCACCGAGTCTGAAAGCCCGAAAAGTCACGAATTTTTCAACGATTTTTATTCGTCCACGACCCTAACAT
The DNA here is from genome assembly GCA_963564615.1 of Rhorus exstirpatorius. NCBI lineage: Eukaryota > Metazoa > Arthropoda > Insecta > Hymenoptera > Ichneumonidae > Rhorus > Rhorus exstirpatorius. The sequence goes on from OY751313.1 coordinate 43,094,924, forward strand.
TCTATACACGAAGATGGGCATATAGTTCCAATGAAAAACCCTTAACCCCTTTGAGCCGTTTTCCGAAGTTTAAAATTTTCGAAAATACGTTTCAAAAATTCTCACAACAGCTCAGCATAAAATTATTTTCTTCAATTAAAAAGAAGAACACAAATTTTTATTATAGTTATTCTACAAATTAAAAATCCACGATTGCCTATTGTAATTATTTCGAATACTTTTTAGACTTTCATACTATAGAGGTAGGGAGACTACGAAAATTAAAATTAAAAAACCGCCTGAAATCCAACATCAAGAAATTCGTTGAAAAAATCGAAAGCTGCGCGAAGAAAAAGATGAGTCGTTAAGCAATTTACTACGTCACAAAAGGGTTAAAAATATTTTTATTACCAGAATCGTTATAATTATTGTATGAATAATTAGGTTGTTTTGTTTTTAAATGTCAAAGTTCACCAAAATAACAATAATTAATTCGGATCGTTCACGATTTTTCGATTAAAAAAAAAAAAAAAAAAAAAAAACGGTACGATTTTCACGAGATGATCAATTTGAGATAAAATTATTTTTCGATCGTCATGAAAATCCGAAGCCACGTAGAGTGTGAATAAAAATTTGCTCGTGTTTATATATTCGAGTCTGCGCGATAAAATTAGCATTAAATCCGAAAAATCTTCTCGAATTTTTCATCGAAAAACGCGTTTGCGTCAAATCAAAAACTTATTTTCATTCACTTGGCGTCAAAGGCGTTCTCTTATTATAATAATTTCCTGGATTATTCAACGTTAGAGCTTCGCTCATTGAATTATCATCAATCGTATGTAATATTAATAACATATAGTACTAAGTTTACCCTAAGAAAATAATTTGATAAAATAAATTATTCTTTATTTTATCGTTGTTGTTATAACGTATTATTGATTATTGTGATTGATCGACTAAATAATATAATTATATCATACATTGTATTATGACATTCCAACGGTACTTTAGCGAACTTCAAAAATAAGGTGACCGAGAAGTATCGCGTGGAATGCCCCATATACACAATATTCCATCTAGAATCGCGTATTCACGGTTGTTCTCCGTCACTTTCTTTCGTCTCGCAAGAACGAGATGTGGTTACTTCCGACCGTCGAGGTCGTAGCGAAATGTTATTCACGGATGAGAATTCGTTTGAGAAACCTTGCGAATATATATATATATATATATATATATATATATATATATATACGTAAGGACGTATATTTCGCATATATTCGAGCCGAGGAAACACCGTGAATCGAGAAATATTTGAAAACGATCAGGTCGATGCTCCGAACGATTCTGGCACGGGTCAAAAGAGCCTGGCGAGGGAGGGAGGGGGATGAATTTCTTCATCGATCGTTGCGATCGGTATGTGTCGCGCGTGTCGTTCATCGTCAATGCCAAAATCGTTTCAAAATCGGCAGTTGCGTTTCGTAACGAGGAGCAAAACGCGCTCGGGGCCAATTATACATGGGCTGTATATACCAGCCGTTTCTTCCTCATTCGATATTTTGGCAAATTCAGCGAAAAAAAAAAAGAAAGAAAGACTATCGATTGTAAACGTCGATCTAAATATCAGTGCAACTTTCGTAATCGACATTTTTTTTGTATAAATAAAAATGAAATTTTCTCTCTTTGTAAATCTGACTGTAACTGTAAACGCGTAAGTATATGTCAATGAAGGAAAGAAAGAAAATGAGCAGAGGGTATAAGAGAGAAGGATTCGTTGATATCGACAAACTATATATACGATGGAGCGATCCCGTTGGTATTAAATTACAGATGTAAATCTATTAGAGTGTTTCATTTTTGACCTTTTACTTTTTTCTTCTTCAAAAGTTTGAACATTTGAGTGTAATAGTAAGCCTCGTGGAGTGGGCAACCTGACGAAAATCCCAAGAGGTCTCTCAACAGCTCAGAAGACTGCACTCATGTGTCACCTGTTGGGCTTGATTGCTTGCACCCTCCATTCGCGAGGTGAAAATTTAGTTTTTCGACGAAGGACATATATAGGCGGAGAAGATAAAAATAAGTGTTCATAATTCAAAATGAACAAAAAAAAATATATAATTTTGTCTCGACACTCCCTCGTGCTAAAACGTTCAATTTTTACTAACGATGCACCACGCGAAAAGCAGGCTCCGAGAATCAAGTCTAAAAGAGGTGACTCAATCGATGTAAAGTTCCATTTGAACAAAACAAAACAAAAAAAACGGTATTTTTTTCTGTACAAAATTATTGGATCGACATCTACGAATTTCGTATATATGTGTGTAGTGCATAAATTATTTTTTACATTAAATATATCACTATGAGAGATGGTGAAAACTCAATATTTTTCCGCTTGCTGTTACGTAACGCTTTTAATTGCGAGGTTAAACGTAATACCGTATGCAAAAAACGCACGTTTCTCGCATGTGATATTTAGTTGCTAAGATGCGCCATGAGTCTCGCTACCTAATTCCATACCTAATTTTTGAAAAAAAAAAAAAAAAAAACACAAAAGAAGTAAGGAGGAAACATTTTTTCCTTGTTATTTGTGACTATATTTAAAACTATATATAGATGGGGAATAATTTCAAAAGAATAAAATGTTTATTGTGTAAACATTATACCGTAGATAAGTTTTTTTGAGAGCTCCACCGTTTTGTCAATACAAAAAGAAGTATTACAACGTACAAATTTGGTTTTCCCGCTCTAAGAGCCCGCATGTACAATTTCATTTTCATCGAAATTACACGGTTAAACTTCAAAAAATTTTAAGGGTTACCTTCGTCTTACGAGTCAAACAAACGTCGTAAAAAAATTTGCGACAAATGGTCATGGTTTTACTCAACCATACGTACTAAATAGACGCGGGCTTTTGGCCCCGTGTGCGAGACAAATAGACCGATAAACCGGATCGCACTTATGGCTAATCTTAGCAACTGAATATTAGACGCGAGAATAACGTGCGTATTTTAGATATGGTATTGCGGTGAACGTCGCAAATAAAAACGTTACGTGACGGTAAAAGCGGAAACAAAATTTGCTATTATAATATGAAACCCTTATATAAAGTTCGTTTCTTATAATGTATACGTTACCTTATAACGTATTCATAATGTATACGTTGTACATTTATACGAAATTCGCAGATGTCGAAACAATAATTTTATGCAGAAAAAAATACGATTTTTTTTTTAAATAGAACTTCACATCGTTTGAGTCATCTCTTAGACTTGATTCTCGGAGCCTGATGCCTTTCGCGTGATATATGCATTGTTATTATAAGAGCTGAACATTCTTAGCGCGAGGAAGAATGGAAACAAAACTTTTCTTTTGCTCATTTTGAATTATGAACAATTGTTTTTATCTTCTCGCCGTATATGTCCCTCGTCGAAAAAAGTCATTGATTTGTGATAAAATTTCACCTCGCGAAAGGAGGGTTCAGGCAATCAAGCTTATAAAAGATGACTCATGAGTGCAGTCTCCTAAGGCTGTTGAGACACCTCTTGGGATTTTTTTTCGGGGTGCCCACATTCACGAGGCTTAATATTACATCCAAATTCTCAAAATTTTGAAGAGGGTGACGAAAAAAAAAAAAAATTAATAAAAGGTCTGAAATGCGATACATCCTAATATATGTTTATATGTGCTCTATATTATGAGAGGTTTATTCCCTTGCAGAAAGTCTCCGATCGATCCCGATCAGTTTTTGTTGATCGTTTTTTCTCACGTATACATAAGAGTATGGTGTATGAATGTACAGAAATGTGAATATATACATGTATTTCTCAGCAAAGTGGTGAGAACGATTGGCGAGATCTCGGTAGACCGGTCTCGTGACTGTCTCCTGAGTCCGAGCCCGTGCATTATATATATACCACTGTAAGTATATTATATCTGTATATACATCGATAGAGGGGCCTCACAGGAATTGCGACAATGAACCAGATAACTACTGAGTATGTCTAGGTTAGTAGTAACAACTTATTTATGTATACATGTATATATCTTCATGCGTCGCGGTTAAAATAAGGATTTGTCCATTAATATGAGCAGAGTCTCTCACTGTCAATCCAAGATTCAGAACGCATAACAATATTTTTGTTTTACGAAGACGTGGCTTTGCAAGCCGTGTGCCATTATTTTTCCACTTTTACAATTGTCATAATCGGTTTAGTATACGAAGAACTAAAAATCTTATAAGGTAGTCCTTGCACTTTGGGAACGATTGGAGAATTACGTGAATTGGAAATATTTTAATTTCGAAGCACACTTTTTTTTTTCAAAACTGCAAGGTTTCATATCACGCTGCCGACTTTTTCCGGGAGAAATTTCAATTTTTTAATCGTCGTTTGAGCATAGGAATATACGAACAAAAATCAGCTCACCACAAGAACAGTTGAAAAATGAACCTACTCAAATACTGGCGAAGTGATTTGTTGAATGATCAATTTTTTCTTTCACTAAATTGTGAGCTTTCGATGGATTACCTGAAAAAGCAGGGTCTCAGGATATTTGGCAAAGAAATTTCGATTTGATGATCAGCACAAGTCAGTCAGTTTGGGATGTAACCGATCAGCTGACAGTCCCTCTTCTACGAGTGTTGCAGTGATACATGCGAATTTTAAGTATTTATCAAAACTCTCCATCCCTATTATTTCCGTACGTGATGAAATTATATATTCATTATCAAAATCAATCAAGAGTCATGTAATCATAGAATAAATTTATTTAAAAACTTCAAACATTTTTGAGTTTAGTCGAGGTGAAATGATTCAATGGACCTGTCAAATGGATGACGAAAAAACGAAATTACTTGAACAAAAAATTAATTCAAGTTCTAAAAGACATCTTCACAGTTCACAGTTGTTATAAATTCTGACAGCTACTCTTTACGTGTTATCAGTTTTTTTTAGCTTTCTACAACAATTTAATTGCAAAAATAGTCAGTCACATGACTAGTCTTGACACAAGGACTATCTTCAACGAAGCCAGATGAATTTGATAGATAAAAGTATCAGTTTTTGTTCATTCGACGAGCTTTCACACGAGGTCGATCGGAAGTTCATAATGATTATTCGACCAGCCTTCTGTGCACAGAAGAGCGTGGCATCGAAGGGTTCTTAAAAATTTCTTTTTAATTATGCCTACTCTCTCGGTGTCAAGATATGCTGGCGCGTATTTGTATATGTTGTGTCATTGAAAAATCATTTGAGAAACACTGCATCTCGATATACTCGATTATATCGTAGACAGTGGAGCGTCGACGTCATCTTCTACATCCACAGCTGCATTGCATATTTATCGCGCAGTGCCTCCGCTGAGCGTGTGGCAATGATCCACATATTACTCAACGTAGATCGCGGAGAATCGTGATTGTCCTCACTCATTATTAGCACAAATGAGCGTTAGATCTGTGCGCTAAGCTTTTGCCTTGCAAACTGTGCTGGCCTCAAAGGACATCGTATAACATTATTTGTCTTGATATATTCATATATATATATATATATACATAGATATAAATAGGCTACGAATATGGTCGAACGTTATTTTCCGACAAGAATATCAATTCCTTCGTGCGATCACGATGTGATCTCCGCTTGGATTATATCAAAGACAACAACGATAAACACTGGTGGAAAATTTCTCATCCGATTTTCGTCTACCAAAGAAATCGATCTATTAGTGCCTTGGCATGATATTTTTATCATATCGATGACAACTATTAGGCGGAAGGGAGGTGTCCATGGAACGCCTCTATGATCCGCAGTGTGTATCACACGGCATGAATCCAATCGCGTTTTATACAACTCTACAAATATACGTCTGTAATACCCGTAATCGCAGGGCTTCGTAGTCGTTGTTTTACTATTTTTTCACGATCAAGTTTGCACGTCGTACGGCTAAGTTAGCCGAGACTCTGACACTGGCATTGACCTACTCTCTCCGCGTACATCGGCAAGTATTCAAATGCATAATATCGATATATCGGATTGATAACCAAACTAATGGCTAAAACCAAAAGGACGTAGCGGGAAAATGTAATTTTGAGAAAAAGGATATAGAAATAAAAATCCGCAAGTTGCATGAATAAGTAGCACCTATCTTCGCTATACTGAAGGAAGTCCAGCATTATAGTTTTGTAAGAGCATTATAGGTGAAGCAGTAAACAACGGAGAAAGAGCCGCTTCGTTGATTTGTCAGCTTTCCATCACTCTTTCGTATCTTTTCCACTAGGGTTTCTTACCGACTATCGTCCGAGAGCAATTCAGAAATGGTAAATCATTTTTTAAGGAGGTTCTTAACCCAGATAAAAACGATTAGATTGATTCTAAAATTTGAGAGGAGATTTGTGCTGGTACTAGGAATACATCGTAATTATTTCAGATTTTTTGACCACGTAGTTGAGGAGAAAAAAAAACATTAAATATGCCGCTTATACGTGGGCTCTTATATATGGGAGAAGTATTCGAAGCTATGATTGGAGATTATTTTAGGAGTGAAAAAACGGTAACACTTCCCCGAAGAACCGCTTAAACGACAGATTAGACCTTCATAGATATAATTTGCCCATAAAGAAAGTTTTTCAACATGCCGATTGTGAAATATATACTTGTAAACAGAATTGAGCGTGAGTAATGGCAAATTAATAAAATGAAAACGGATTTGGTGAAACAAAAATGCCGAACGCAACCTGCCCCGCACGTCGTCCGCGCCGCGCCTTAACGTTCCCCTCGCCGCACCCAATAGATGTTAAGAACCTCCTAAATGTAGCTCGTCGGTTGACATTTCATTTGTCCCAAATCAAGCAAAAACCAATAACCGATTGAAGGCTCGTCGCGACCATTTGCCTCATGAAAGACGTATATACTTACGTGTCTCAAGTTTCAGTTGAACCAGCATGCGTATTCTGATTGAAAACAAAAAAAAAAACCTCGAATAAAAAATTCCAAGTTATTTTTATCGTTGAATCATTTCGGGAATACTTCTATCGCTAAAAACCATTTCTTGTAGTATTTTCCTTTCTCAATTTCACGTACTTGAAATATATTTAATCATACGTATAACGATTTCAGTTGAATGGCAAAAGACACGGCAGGTATACTGAGCGAACTTAAAAAAGAAATTGAAACAATTTTGATCCTCGTGGAGGCATATGAGAGACCTTTGTACGAGGAAACAACGAAGCAAAGCTTCCTAAAACAGATACGAATTATCGGTATGCATGTCTGTAAATATCGATAATTCGCGACAAATATATCGGCGAATATGAGTGCGAGGTTGTTCATCGTGTTGGAAAAACGAGATAATCGAAGACGTAAATAAGAAATAAGAGCCTTCCTGGGACGGGTACAGCTCTCCCTGCTTTCACCTGGCATTATTGCGAATACACACACGGAGAGTGCCGAAGAGGGAAAGAGTCCTCGATCCTCTCTGCGAGCTATATAAGATGTACCATTGCGAGCGCGTTTCTCGACTTTTACCCTTGGCCTCTACCTCATACTATATATCTATATGCCTTTGCCTCTCTCCCTCTCCTTAGGTACAACGATTAACCTCTCTCTCTCTCTCTCTCTCTCTCTCTCGAATGCATATAGATACAATGAGTCTTCATGAAAATTAATCCTGTTCCACAGCATCGTAACATACCCGCATATACACGAGACAAAAAAGTTTTGGGGCTGGGAAGGACATTGCGCCGGGGTGATTGACACTGAATAAATTATCTCGTAAGTCATCGACCATTTTTATAAATCATTACAGTTGTTTTTTGGGACAAGCGTATGTTTTATCGCAAGATAAAAACGTATTCTTGTAGCATACATTCAATGATGGTGTTTTCCATTTTTTTTATCGATATTTTTATCGCTCATCTTCTATATACTGATCAGAGAAAGAGACTCGAAGACGAAAACATAATATCTTGATCAATTTAAGTTCTGATGTGCGTGCACAAAATTCGATTAGCTAATCACTGGAAAAGGGTCCACAACTCAGATGCCGGAAGTATGTGTGTGTGTGTGTGTGTGTATATGTGTATGTATATATGTATAAATTATACGGCCTCGTTTGCGCCACAGAACTCTCTGCAACGCGGTTATATATATATATGTACTCTCTCACGTTGAAAAGTTCCGCGCGGAAAAGATGATGCAGAGAGCGAGAATCTCGCAAAAGAGATCGAGAAACCTTCCGCTCTTTCCGCTTGAAACTGGAAAGCACAACGATCTCTTATTCAAAGGTGGCGCCCACCTTTTATCTATGCCTCTTTCTCTTGCATACCCGCGATGAGATGCGCGCACTCTCATTCGCGACCCAGTCTTAGGCGCATCTCTTCTTCTTGTCATTATGGTCTTCTATATCGAGAGAGAGCCCCTCTGAATAGAAAAATCTCGCGATGCGCCATCAGATCTTTTCACTCATCTCTCCCTTTTCTCTTCATTTCCCGATGTTCGTAAAAATTTTCTCTCTCTCTCTCTCTCTCTCTCTCTCTCTCTCTCTCTCTCTCTCCCCTCGACGTTTCCAGCTCGAACGAGCGAGACGCTCGCCATCGTCTTGAACGCGTTTTGCCCATTAACAGCGAGTGAGAACCGCCACCGAGATCGTTCTTTCTGTTATGAAAGTGCTGATTCTCGCGCGGCAAAAGTGGAGCACGAGCGACAACAGAGTTGTACTTTTATTTATAATCGACCGACTTATACACGCGACTCGAACGAACGGAGAGGGAGTGCGTAACGCGCGTTATACAGAGATAAGAAGTGAGATTATAATGAGGCAGCGATGAGAATCGCGATGAGAGATGATTAAAATTCAGTGTAACGCCAAGATTCGCCTGTCCTCTTCATATATCTGCTTGTGGATATTAATGATAAAAGGATTAACAGTCTTACTAGTATGAATTGAGAAGATATTTATGAAAAAGCTTTCGTATGATTTCGCAAAAATCTGGTGGCTAACACACGCGATAGCTTGGAACCCGTGGAGTGCTTCATGATTAAACTCACAAGACAGAGTGTACAGCGATCACTGAAAACATTTAGCTAGAGTTCTGCGCTATAAATCCTGCCTTTTTTTTTGTTCTGCTACGAAAATATGGGGAGCGCCCGTAAAAGGATGATGAAGTTTGTGTGTTTGACAATATTTATACCATTTTTTCCCGAGATGGCATAGCGCCACCGTCCAACAATTTCTCGATCTTGCAGGGAGTTCATTGACATGGTCTTGTTTTTCGTAATTCCTCGGAAAAAAGAAACGCAGTCTGACTATATACTGAAGAATTTGAAATTTCCCCATTCTAGAAAGTACCCTAAGATTGTATATGTCGATTTTTGTACTCCCTGAAGTTATTTTACATGAAATTTCATTAAATTAACACTTCGACGACACAGGATACAAAATATGATGGGCTGGAATACTCTTGAAAAAAAGCATTGAATCGACGTTAACAAATATCTGTAGTTGGTTGTGTCGAAACAAGTGTTCAATTTTTATCACCAAACTTTAATTGAGTCGAGTAAAATTTTTGTTTTTGTTTTTGTTTTTGTTTTTTTTTTTTTTACTGATTTGAAGATAAACGAAACTCGGTGAAATAAGGAATTTTGCCCTTATCGATTGAGTTTTTTATCCACCACATCTGCCAATCAGTCTATAGATGTCTATAGATATCTATAGATATCGATAAAAGCGAATCTCTCTCTTCATAAAAGTTCCTTTTTTTCTCGCTGAAAAGTTCAGGAATTTGGTTTTTCTTTTCTTTCATTTTCGAAATAATTTTTAAAACATAGATGAGAAAGGGAGGAGTCTCTAATTTCATTCCATCATTTCAAATGTTCTCTTCCTCTCGTAGACCTACATACGCCAAAGCTCGATATGTATACCCCCCCCCCCCCCCCCCCCGCCCTCTTCAAGCTCCCCGAGATCATCTATACTTTACGGGAGAGTGCATGGAAAAGTAAATGTTTTCTTTCTCATCGCAAGATCCTTGTGTTTGTGTGCTTCTTCATGTTTGCATATGCTATAGATATACATGAGTGCGTGCTACTCTCTTTGATCGGGAGAGTAAAAGATCGAGGCCTCTCATCACGGGAAAGCGAGGCGAATGAAGTACGTATCGTATGCGTCTGTGTGTGTGTGTGTGTGTATGTGTGTATATATAATGTTGGCGACAAAACATTCATCTGGTATATATACGCGTGTATAATATCATCGTACAAACCGTGAACCACGACTTGTCTCTGGGGCCGAGGAAAAGATATCGCGGGCTGATGAGGAAAAGAAAATGAGCAGCAGTTAACATTTCTCGGTGGCCTTAACCAGCTTGCTCTTTTTGCTTTTTATCCCCAAAGATTTTCGTTGACGATCCTTTCTCGCTACGCGAGTGCGTTTCGCCCGGATTTCTCTTTCTTTCTTTTTTTTCATCCTCACCATGTATTCGATAAATTGGTGCGTATCGTGAAAACCTTTTAATCACCGAAGCGATTCCCGATTTGTATGTATAAATATGCATACACACGACTCTCGCACAAAGTTAAAATAAACATGAGAGCCATTAGCCGAGGATGGCTCGAACGTGTATATTCAGCTTTTCAGATGATTTATAATATCGAATAAACTTCACGATGCGTTTGAAAATATTTTTCTCTAATCGTATGCATCTCTCTCTCTCTTCTCTCTCTCTCTCTCTCTCTTTCGTCCTGATTCCGCGAAGAGTTCACTGACACGAGATCTCGAGCCGATTTCGCAAGAGAAAATAAAAGCCTATCTCGTGTGTGTTCCGTGATACTGGCCACCGCAGGCATCGCGAGAGAGCACCAGAATGCGCGCCTTTTCTTTCCGGGCTTTATATATATATATATATGAATGATTTCTTTAGCCTTCAGGGGGCATTTCGTCGGTGACCGAATAAGTGCATACCGATACTTTCATCCTTCTTCGTCAAAACAATATACTCTCCACGGCATCAGAGTTTTCAACGATCAATCAACATAAGATCAATCGATCAATTGTTATCAGAACGGTATAAAGCATATGTTTCTGTTTGTGACGATTCGAGGAAGAATGTGCTGCACAAAAAAATGATTGAGAAACAGAGGATTCGAATTAAATTAAGAAGAAATTAAAATCGGCTCGAGCCAAAATGTTTGAATTAATGGGCTGATGACCGCGGGCAGGGAACCCAAATTAACCGAGAATATATCGATGGTACGAATCTGCTGTAATATGCGCGAGAACATTTGATTGACTGATTCGGGCCATAGCGAGAAATGTGGCCCAACGGTAATCGAGATATACAAAGGAAAGTATACTCCGAGATGATTCAGGCGAGGGCTAAAATTTCGACTTGGAATCCTAGGGTAAAGTTCAAAAAGAATTACAGCGAAGATCGACTCAGCCTTTTTGTGTTGGACTCGGCAAAACCGCGGGCCGTTTCAATGATTGAAAAATATGCACGCACTGAAAAATTCTAATAAAATCAGTCTTTCGGTAAATACTTTCAGCGAGAGCCATCATCACCGCGAACATTCTCATTGCGACTCGCTTTTCCGCAGTTACACGCACATATATACACACACACACATATATATCTATATATATATATATATATATATATATATATATATATATATATATATATTTGCGTATACATATATATGCATATATATATATGCAATATATACATATATATATATGCAATATATACATATATATATATATATATATATATATATATATATATATATATATATATATATATATATATGCGCAGTTACACGCGCACATATATACACACACACACATATATATCTATATGTATATATATATATATATATATATATTTATACATTTAAGTACAAAAAATGAGAGTGCCGGGGAAAAATATCTGAGAAGAAGACCGAAGAAAGCTCTTGGCGATGAAGAAGGAAATTGCTACTGTTTTTACGCTAACGCCTGTACAACACGCGCACACGCCGAGTAACTATCTGGAACATATGTCGCGTGTGTATTGCTCGACGGAATTGCCGTCCATGGTTGTACGTATAGCTGGTCCAAGAGCGTGTATGATCGCTCTGTCATGTGTGCGGATGAGAGGCAAAAAAGTCATCGGGGAATGAGATCGTTTAGGAATTGCACTTTCCTCCGAGTGATGTTTGTTCCGTGGCTTATACTATGTATCTCGCGTCTCTATAGCTCGTACATATAGTAGTCGAAGGATCATCTATTATGGTCTACGATGGACTCTCCTCAAGTCCCAGGACTTGTACCAAGTCCATATATACATATACATATATATATATGCATACGCAGACACTGATCCGCGAAGGAAGGTGAGAAGAGAACGAGGAAACTGTATGTGCGCGATCGCTCGCTCGCGCGCTCCGGCAGCGCGATGCGCGTCCCGCGATCGGGACGTATGCCCCGGGCAAGGCGCATCGACCTCGCGGATGTAGGTCGGTTGTGGGCGCACGCAATCGTCGCAACGATTTAAAAAAAAAAAAAAAAATGGCCGTCCCACTTGCAAGGAGTACTTTCACGGTCGCTAACCTCGCGGCCACCAGCAGAGAGCGCGACGACGAAGACGACGAAGACGACGAAGACGTCGACGACGACGTAGCGCGCGCGAACGTTCCGCGACAGATCCACTCCCCCTTCACTCCTGGTTGCTCCCCCGTTCTCCTTCCCCCATTGCGATGATCAGCAGGGTTTCAGGGGCAGGGATGCGAACTTTTAACGGGGTATACCCCTTCAAAAGCCTGCAGTCGGGCTCCTCCGGTGCTCTCCACACCGCCCCGAAATGATCGAGCAATGTATAAATACGTATGTATGTATACCCTCTCTCTCTCTCTCTCTCTATCGCTATCTTTGCGCTCTAAGGCGGGAGAGAGCTCTTACCACTTGGCAGTAATCCGACGAGTCTACGTGTGTACTCCGCAAGAGCCAACACCGCGATATCAAACCGTCATTTCCTGCTTCCTATCTCATCGTCTTTCCACTCTCTCGCTGCGACGAAAGAAAGAGGAAAACGAAAATTTCACGATGATCCGGATTTTATTACGAAAAAGACTTCATGCTCCCTCTCTCTCTCTCTCTCTCTCTCTCTCTCTCTCTCTCTCTCTCTCTATCTATCTATCTCTCATTCACGCTATAGTTCGCAGTAGAATGAGCTGCGTAGCTTATCATACCTTATGAATGTACTCATATAGATTGCAAAGGTTTGAAACCGAACTTTTGCATACACACGTATGTTCAGTTGTACTCTTTTCACGATTTTTCATTAGCTGGGGAAAATTGCTTGGAATTTATACTACTAGAATAGGGGGGGGGGGGGGGGGGCACACCGTTGGAAAGTACATCAATGACGCTACATGAAACTATAATTATGAATTTTTTATTGTCACGGAGTCCGGAAACAGCTAAAATGGTCAATTGTACCAAAATGTGTGCTGTGTACAGGAAATTTTGACGCCAATGTATTCAGAATGTGCTAAAACATCGAGAAAACACATTTAGAAAAAATTTGTGTGTGTGTGTGTGTGTGTGTGTGTGTGTGTGTGTGTGTGTGTGTGTGTGTGTGTGTGTGTGTGTGTGTGTGTGTGTGTGTGTGTGTGTGTGTGTGTGTGTGTGTGTGTGTGTGTGCAGCCAGGCCTTCAAAAAATTGAAATTGCATGCAATAGAGGTATCTCTTGAACTGCTTGAGCTGTCACGCTGAAATTTTTCATACTACTAAAATATGGAACTCCTCTTTGTTTGCTGAAATTTTCAAACAAATTTACATCGGAACTTACATCAGTTTAAAGATATTTACCTAAAACTCAATGTATAAATAGGCTAGGAGACAAGCATATTTGGTATTGAATTTGGAAAGAATTGCTTGAAAAATTAAGATTTCATAAAATTTTGAAATTTTCGAAAAATGTCTGTGATCGCTCTAGCTTTCGTAAATTTGAGATCATTGAGCCAAAAATTGTTTCATGTATATGCCATGGGACAAGGATAACCCGTATTAAATTTGGCAAGAATTGCTTTAAGGTAGTACGAGCATGAACTTAACGATTAGATAAAAATCTGAATTTTTGATATGGTCTAGCAGAAGTGTATAGGATAACACCTGCAAAATTTCAAAGCAGGTCAGCGACTTTTTACGCGAGTAATTAATATGTAAAATCAAGATATTTATCCCGCACCGTATCCGAATTCTGGGCTGACGCAACTTTGAAACAGAAATTCGAATCTTTCACGATTAGATACGATTCAATATTAAAAGTTTCAGATGTTCCGAAAACTATCACGATTACATATGTTTCATAAAAAAAAGGGGGGGGGGGGTTGACGAACATTCTGACATAGAATCATCGATTTTGAGGAATTTGTCGCGTGTGCGTCGGCCCATATGAGCGGTCGGATTCCCTTTTGTTTCATGCCTGCCCTTCGCTTACCGTGCTCGATCGCGCCGACGTTTCCGCTTATTCCCCGCCCACAGTTGTTATCGTATTTCATAAAATTTTGAAATTTTCGAAAAATGTCTATGATCGTTCTGACGTTCGTAAATCTGAGGTTATTTAGCCGAAAATTGTTATACAAATACATTATGGGACAAGGATATTTGATTTTAAATTTGGCAAGGATAACTTGAGGGGTTGGATTGGGTTGGGTATCTGTGATCGCTCTGACTCTCGCAAAGTTGAGATTGACATAAGTATACGCTAGGAGACGGGATATTATAAATATCGCAAGAACAAATCCGAATTCAGAAAACATGCGTGGAAATTGAAAACTTGCACACTGCTACCTCATTACAAAGCATTCTTTATGATGAAGCCATAGTTACGAAAGCCATCTCCACATTTACGAAATTACAAAAACCATAGAGGCAACTTTGTAATGAGGAAGCAATATGCAATTTTCGAATTTGCACGCTTGTATCTTCGTTGTCAGGACTATGCCTAGAAAACATATCAAAAGATTTGAACAAAGCCGATTATGTAACCGATCGTAATGTATCCGTGTATCCCTACTTCCCAAAAATAATGGAAAAGAATAGCAAACTTTGAGACTTTATATAGTTTACCAGCCTCTTCTCGCATCCATAGCATATTTGGCCTCAGCTATTGCATCATAGTAGAATTGTTTGAACGAGAATTAAAGAAAAGTAGGGTACTGACAGCGATGGGTTCGCGGCTCTGGCGTTCACCGAGTTGAGCAGCATTAGTCAAGGCCAATACTCGGAGCGGTGACCGCTTAATCGCGCGCTGGCTGGCGCATCGAATCGCTGAGCAGGAGGCCATCTTTCCAGAGTCCGGGGTCCCTGTGGGGAACACGAACTCTGTCAAAAGAGACGACTGTATCGGCACAGGTTTTCCACAGTTTCCCTGTGCCCTCGTGCGAATGCGATACAGAAGGGGATTAGGAAATAGTGGCTACGGACAACACTCTGGGGGTGCGGGGGGGGGGGGGGGGGATAGAAAAACTGGAACACGGAAAAATAGGTTAGGGACTGCCAAAAAGGAGATGGATCCCGGGCACTGGTAATAAAAAATAATAAAGAAAAGCAGGTGTGTTTGTACTAATGAGGGTGGCAGAACAAAGTGTGGTTTTGTCACCAATGACGCCTCTCTTTGATGGGTGCCTCGCGTTTTCTCATCAATCGCAATAAACTTGGCGCCATGATGCGGTTATACACATCGAAGGCTCCACTTCGTAAAGTCGTACGAGGCACACACAATAACGAGGACTCAATATGCCTGTGGATTCGATTTCGCCGTTCTCACGATCCAGAATTACTCGGCGTCTTATGTGTATACCAAATATATATAGGTATAACGATATGAGTAGATATACATGCTCTCATCTCGGAAAGTAGCGAAAACGTGAGCAACGTGTGTCCCCTTCTGTATACACGTCGCCCGATATCTCCGCGCTGCATGCTGCGCAGCCGGTATGCTCTGTATATATATATATATATATGTGTACAGTTGAACATTCTCTCGGATTGCACCGAGATAAAACTGTCATCTCGAAAGTTGGCCTACTATCTCCTATACATAGCGATAATAGTCAAGCCCGATATCTCCTCCTTCGTTTCATATCGTCATCGCAAACTCTTTCCGCAACTTCTCTTTTGGCTGTGGTTCATATATAATTGCCAGCGATGATCTGTCGCTCTCTGTGGCTCATGATCCAGTGTAAAGAATTTAAGGTAGTCCTTGTGACGGTCTAGTCGATATGTGATTAAGTAATTTAGCAATGAAATTGTTGGATAAAGCTGTAAAATCTGAGAACACGTAAAAGTAGTTTTCGGAATTTATAATAACCGCGGAGATGTCTCTTAGCACTTGAATTATAATCATCATTTCACCGCTGCTAACGTCAAAACTGTTGGAAGTTTTGTAACGAATATATCGTAAGATTGCATAACTTTTAATTGATTTTGATAATTAATATAATTCCATACTATATGGGAATAATAGGGGCGGACAATTTTGATAAATACTTGAAATTCACACGAATTACTGCAATCTCCGTAGCAAGGGGGGACCGTCAGCTGATCGGTTACATCGTAGACTGACGGAGAGTTGTACTGATCATTGATTCGAAATTTCTTTTACGATGTTTGCGTGCACTGTTTTACGTGTCATTAGCTACTAATTTTCGTAACTTATGATACTTGAAGAAACGTGAACGGGTGTAAATCAAGTTTTAGCTGGGAGATATATTTGAGTTAACGAAATTAAGTTGCCAGATTTAAGCTAAATCTTGTAGATAGTAGAGCACCTAAACTGCCCATAACAGAATTCTACTGAACGAAACAACGTATCGATTGCTCGAAAATCGAAGCAAATAATCAGATTCGGAGGTTATGTCAACGCTTCGCTCTATTTTTCTAAAATTCTTCATCGTTTAAAAGAAGTATTCGTGCAATTGTCTTATTTTGATTCGCAACTAGAGCAGCTATGAGTTTATCGCGATTCATTACCACACACTTTGCCACTCTTATACTTTAGGACGCCATCTCTAAAATTTTAGCTGTTTTCTTGCCGTGATGCTCGAGATCACGTAAACGGCAACGAATTTTCCTTAATGGAAATCAAGTAGCACGTAAACGCCTATGACCGTACTGAACAAGTGGTAAATTTTGTGCACGTAAACGTAGTATCTGTCAAACATCCCCGTGACCCTATTTTAATTTTTTTGGTTAATCTAACGAAAGCTCACGATTTCGTGGACAATTTGTTTATAAAATGAATTGCTTCATCGGTATCTAAGTAGGTTTATTCTTCAATTTAACTTGCAGTGGACTGATTTTTTTTTCATTTATCCTATGCTAATACGGTGATTTTAAAATAGACATTTTTTGCGAAAAAACTAGTCAATGTGATTTGAAGCTTTGCAGTCTTGAAGAACAAGTGTTTCAGAATTAAAATATTTGCGATTCACAACATTCTCCAATAGATTCCAAAGTTCAAGGACCTTAGCTTTAGGAGGTTCTGCTCTTATACTTGGGTGCGGCAAGGGGAAAGTATATAGCGCGGCGCGGGCGACATGCGGAGCAGGTTGCGTTCCGCATTTGTTTCACTAAATATAGCACGTTTTCATTTGATTAATTCGCGATTATTCACGCTAGGCGTGGTGAATCGCATCCATTTTTTTCTAGGGCTTTGTAATAAATAAGTTTATGCTTTCCTGAAATTT
The DNA here is from genome assembly GCA_963564615.1 of Rhorus exstirpatorius. NCBI lineage: Eukaryota > Metazoa > Arthropoda > Insecta > Hymenoptera > Ichneumonidae > Rhorus > Rhorus exstirpatorius. The sequence continues at coordinate 43,112,624 of OY751313.1, forward strand.
TTAAACAGCCACTACTTTTTTATGCACCTGATAATATCGAACGATTCTTCACGACATAACGGTTGATGCCATAAGACCCTATGCATTTCAAGAGTATGTAGACGAATTTTTATCTCGGAAAGTAGATGACGAATCTCGTTGAAATTTTTCAGGTATACGAAGTACACCTTTACAAACACGCTGTTAAAATTTCAAGTCACTGTAACTTTTGTTAGGTTCGAGCAGAACCTCCTTAGAGCAACGAAAGTATGCATGGGAAAAAACAAAACGTACACTCGCTTCGATCCAACTCTTGGGGATCCAAAAAGCGTTCAGCTATTTTAGGTGTTCCGTCGGCTCTGCGCCATTATCTCTTTCGACCACGTTTAAAATCCGAAATGAAAGCATGAAAAAAAATGTCTTCTCATTGCTCTACTCCCACTGCCCTATCACCTCTTCTATAGCTTTGGGACGCGCCTATAGCGAGATTACTCGAGTTTTGGTGATTTATATTTGAGGTTTTAGCATAATGTCTCATCTTTAAATTTCTATAATAAAAAAAAGAATGATGTGAAGAAACAAACTTGGCAATCCGAAAATATCCAAGACCCATTTTTTGAAACTATTTCTGCAAGGCTATATACCCGAGACGGATTCCATTAACTGGTAACATTTTTCTTCAAAAATATAGTCATTCGCTATAGTGGCTATGCTCGTTCGCCGATGATAGTTATCCGACTTACGCGATAGAGTAGATGGAAATTTGTAACAGCTCTCTTTGCTCCTTATGCGACGTGAAACGAAGGAATATGGATATTGGAGAAGGGAGAGAAGAAAGCTTGTTTTTCGATCGTCGTGGTCATTCATCGGTCGAAAGCGTCTCGATGTAATGCTCTTTACTAGACTATTTAGTTCTCTAGGTCATGACGCTCCCGATATGATTTGTCGAAAATGGTTTCAGGCATATCGTCATATTCCAGATTTTTTTTTGGTTTTTTTTAATATCAACCCGAAATTCATGTGGCTTAACATCTGTAATCCACAGAAACGCATATTCTGAATATATTTAGTATCGAAAAAGTTTCATCTCCTTCGCTGCTGACCTTTTGATTCGGGGTTTAAATTAGCGTTTCCTGAATTAAAAAATATTAATCATCTCTCCCGGCCGGGATGTCGATCGAAAGGACACACGGTGAAGAAATAACTTTTATATCCAAATATATGGAAACAGTTATTTGCATTCGTGTCCAGATATTAATTTCCAAATATATTTGGATATATAAATCACTTGTCCACTTCTCTGCTTATCAGCCAAGTTGAAAAAACTTTGTACATTCACTAACGGTCTTGATACTCACGGCGTTGATACTCTTGTTTTCTTTTACAGTGCTCCTCCCTTAAGTTTGCCCTCGCTAAATTTTCGTTTTCCCTGATTTGGAGGGGACTAGCTTCCCCCACGCTTGCCAGCTGGCAAAGCTGAACGCGCATGCGCGTGTGCCATAGTCGTGCCTAGTCTCTGGTCGTGCTACATCATGCAGGTTGTTTTGTATACGTCACTGAAATACTTCTATTTCAGTGGTATACATATATAACTAGTCTGTAGCTTTCATATGTTTATATCAAAATATTTTTGCAGCTATGTCATGTGTAAATAATAATAATAATAATAATAATAGTAATAATAATAATACAGTGATGAGCATAAAAAATGCTGTAAAAAAATAAATATAGGATAAGATTAGATAACTGGGTACGTAAAAAATCATTTTTCTACCAATGTATCACATAATTCTTGTTCGTTTTTTCTATCGCAATAAATATGAATAAAACTTTGATGCGTAACGTGTAACAAGATTTTGGGAGGTTATGTTAGTCACAAACTTCGCGTCTCTCTTTTCCCCTCTCTTGGCGATCGACAACGAGAAAGAGAAAAGTATCTTTACTCTGCGCCTCCTAAGCAAGAGTGGGGCACCTCCGTAACATTGCGCTCGAGCCCCAAGCACGCAAAGTTTAAGGAGGGAGCACTCTATTCCCTTTTTGATAATTGCATCATGAGAATATTATAATGTACGATTAACAATAATTAGTTTGCCACCGAAACATATTGACTCTACTTATTTGCAGCAAATTTACATCTGAATTCACGTTTCGCCATACGAAACCGTGCTCAATTGACTAAAACTTTATGATTATTTTTACTCGAAAATTGTGAAGTCGAGCTTTTGGAGCTCGTTTTGGAGACTTTGGCGTTAAATTTTTAGAGGACCTATCTGAAAGAAAAAAACCTAGTACCCTTTAAAATATATCGATGTAAAGCTCGACTGGACTAGGGTCTCTGAAACACTTGTATGGTTTATAGTTTAGCCAAACGATGTCATCTTCAACCATCACGTATTATACATATCTATGCAATGAGAACGTAATGTGTCTTTTTGCTTCCTCATGGAGGAAGCTTTGTTTTTATGAAAAAAAGAATTTCGAGATTTTCATGCCAGTGTGTTCAAAATATTCCAAAACATCGTGAAATCATGTTTAGAATAATGTCCGGGCACGCGTATGTGTATTAGGGTGGTCCTTAGAAAGGTCATTTTTGAATTTCGCAATCAAATCTACACAACCGATTTAGATGAAATTTGGTATAGGGGGATTTCTTGGGTCGCTGATTACGAATCTGAACTCAAAATTCGAAAATCCAAAATGGTGGGTCCAATATGACAATATCAAGTGACTTTTTAAAATTTTTAAATTTTGAGTTCAGATTCGTATTCAGCGTCCCAAGAAACTCCCCTGTACTAAATTTCATCTAAGCCCGTTCGGTAGATATGTTGTGCCCCTGAAAGGGTTGAATGCGGAATATCTCGAGAACGGCTTGGCGGATTTCGCTGAAAGTTCGCCCACAATTATAAGCATTTAATCGTTTTTGCTTGCTGCAATTTTGGTTAAAATTGCTTCAAGCGTCTACAATTTAGGAGACGGAAATTTTCAAAAAAATGTCTGTTTTCGTTTTAACATTCGTAAATTTTGAAGTGTCAAGCTAAATTTTATTAAACTACATGAATGGAGTATCATCAAAGGACGGTTGATATTGAAGTTGGTGAAAATTGCTCGGACGGTTCATGTTTTATGAAATTTTAAATTTTTCAAAAATGTCTCCGACAGCTCTAATTTCCCCAAATTTTAAGATACTATGCTTATTTCTTTTTCCATAAATGATGCATCATTAATGTAAGGTTGGCATCAAATTTCGCGAGAATCGGTGAATGTGTTCAGATGTTATGAAATTTTTTATTAAAAAAAAAGGTTTCTGACAGCTTTAATTTCCCATAATTGTGAAATGTATGGCCAATCCCCACCCGATGATTAGAGTATAATTAAAGAAAGGTTAGTAATGAATTTCGTGAGAATCTGCGAAAGGTTTCAGATTTTATGAACTCGTGAATTTTCCAAAAAACATATCTTTGACAGCTCTACTTTTCCAAATAATTGAGAATGCACGCTTTCTTGAAATATTAAATATCTAGAAAATAAATGGCAACTTGAATCTCAAAAATCAATATACTTTTGACAGTAAAAAAAGGGCAAAAGCTGAAAATTAATTCGTCCAAATTTCGCAAAATGCTCAAAGCTTCCTTTACGAGGAAGCCAAAATTGACAAAAGTCATACAGGAAGCATTGTGCAAAATTTGCAAGTTTCAACTTGCAGCTTTTTTTGTACGCTTTTGATGTATTCAAGGGGTCGTTCGAATATGTATTGATGCACCGAGGGCGCGTCCAATGTAAATTGTGAGCTCTGGATGAAACATTGTTTTCTAATATCGTTTACTCCGTTCTAATGTGTATTTATATATATATATATATATATATATATATATATAGAAGAATATTGAAATTATCGTTGTAGCTCTCGTGCCGCGATACACCTGGCTCGATGATTTAAACGAGCGACTCTTTGGCAACCTCTGGTGCAGCATGCAGAGACTCTGCGTCGACCTTGACACGCTTGCGCGAAAACGTCTGGTGACTCCCAGAGTATATGAACTCTATGCCCGTAACGGCAAAAACGAAGAATTGAATTATCGTTAAAAGCGCTTATTCTCCCTATTCTTTTCCATTTCTTCGTTCATTCCTATCTCTGCTATCACTTGCGAAATTTATGGAAAAATATTCTACTTCTCGGATATACATTGGCAGGGCGATACTCGTAACTCGGCCGATGGAGGTTAAAGTTTGAGGCAATGTGTACTACCGAACTGCTATTGCGGAGGTTAATTGACGGAGAGTATAATATAGTTTGCGTTCGATCGGTTTCTCGCAGTAGGTCGACACGAACGTTTCACTGCCACTTTTACGCTCCCTCCCTTTCTCTCACTCACTTTTCTGGCTCTGTCTAGTTTGATCCATCGAACAGTTCGCAGTTGAAACGAGAGATGAAATGCAATGCTTCGTCGAGTATACCTCGGAACAAATTGGATCCTGATCCAGGAAGAATTCAAACGGGACCGCTCAAATAATATCTTTTTTTCTTTGCGTGCCTTTCGATAAGCTGCCTGCTCAGCCTCGTAAATTATTGATGCTTTGAATGTGTGAAAAAATACTTCGAACTGTCATTTTCCAATGGAATAATGCTGGCTCAGCATTCCTCAAAGCGCTACGAAAATCATATAAGTAAACGTTTGGTTTGCGTTTGTTTTCGAGTTTCATCGGTTTGTCCGAAGGATATGGCCGCATTGCGCCCAAAACGTGACTGTCATTCGTATGATTCCGGCAGTTTGTAATGTCCAATATCATCGTCTATTTATGCAACAATTATTTTTCAAAATTTTCACTCTACAAAAATCAGGGAGAAAGGAATTTTCGGTAAATATAGCTAATCTCTTTTACCAGTAAGTGATTTTCTGTGAGGCTGTAGGCCTCAAAATCATCATACTCTTGAACTCTTGACAATATTTATGCTCCCGAATGACTATCCACTGTGCATAAATAGCCAGGAGTAATACATGCCCAATTAATGATTTCGGGCTAATTAAGGTGGTTCAGGCTTTTTGAAGAGGGGAGAAAGTATTGATTGAAGAGCGGTGGTGCACGGTTTGATAGGCGGGCAACGTGTAAAAGAAAGGTTCACGTTACATGAGGTCCCAAGCGATATACATTGTTAGTATATACAGCACGAGTGCGCAAGCCTCTTTCCTTAAAAAAAACGCAACAAAACTTGTTCCAGCTGATCACATAAGAATCTTAAATATATATGTACTATATCCAGTAGATGTTTTTTAATTGATTTTGCATATCTATATCTGACATAAGCAATCGACAAACAGATTGCGCACTAATGTTCTTAAAAGATCCTCTATGTATAAGAGCGAAAGTTTGCGAATTTTTTTCTCAAGAACCGTGCAGAAACAAATTCTGAAAAAAATTTACGAGACACATCGATGGGCAGAAAACAAATTGGAAAAATTCCAACGTAACGTTATATATTTTTTCAAAAGTACTGAATCTCTTAAAGGATGTTTTGCCGAAAGTAAAAATCAGTCGAAATCGTAGAACCCGATGAATTATAAATAAAAAATTGAAACCAACGATACCGAAGATACCAAAGATATCGAGTAAGCAATAATAATGTAAAAAAGTCATAAATAAAAAATTACAAAAAAAATTTTGCTAACTAAATATTCATAAAAATTATTATTCCTTTCCATGAATTGTAATATGTACTTTTTGTCAACAAACAATTTTTCCAATAAATTTGCTTCGATTGTTTATTGAATTTCTCCGTGAAAAAAAAAAAAAAAATCGTTTTAATTTTTTCTATGCTGCAATGAGATTGTTCCATTTTGAGGATATTTTAACGATTTTTATCATTCTCGTTAAATAACCCGTGTGCTTGATAAAACATGCGAATGAAACATTTTCGAGATTTTCAATAAGAATTATATCTATGAAGCCAGTCAGTGAATAACCGAGAAATTTTGCAAGGATAATCTGTATATTCTATGTGAAGATATAACCAAAATTCACGCTATTCTCTCTATTTTTCAACTTTGTGTCAAACATCCTTAAGGAGATTCTGCTTGAACCTAAAAAAGTGACAGCGATTTGAAGTTTTGACAGCATATTTTTAAATGTATACTCCGTGTACCCTAAAAATTTCAACAAGATTCACTACCTGCTTTTCGAGATAAAAAATCGTAAAGTTAGCCCCGAAATCGTAAAGTTAGCCCGAAATAGGGTCTTATGAGATCAACCGTTGTGACGTAAGGAATCGTAAGGAGCGGAACCTCCTTAAAGAGGTTCCGCTGTTATATCAATATCAGGTCACATTAAGAGCCTTGTTGACGAGATATTGAACTTTTAAAAAAACATTATGTAACACGCGTTCTTACAATATGGTCACACATGAAAAAAAGGTTCCAATCGTTCTGTAGTTCAAGAACTTGAAATGCCAGCACCTTAAAAAAAATGTATGACCTAGTTCTATGTGTAATGAAAACGCGTGTAAAAGCTCACCTTAATTGGGAGCATTTTTGTCGAGTAATTAAATGTAACTTATTTTAAAATGCTGAAAAAAAGGAGGCGACGCTGTCGATTTCAGACGCGACCGACAATGTTGCCGCGAACTCAACTTGTCGAATTAGGCTTCTTTTTTAGAATAAAATCCCGACGTTTTTTGACCGTCTTTTCATAGTAAATGGCATAAATAATAACTCATAAAATATGCATTATTATCCCTCTCTGCATTTTGGCAAGGGGAAAATAGAAACAATGAAAATTTGGAACGTTTTGTGCTTGAACTCGAAACGCTGCTCAAACTATACGTAATAGAGTAAAATTGCCCATAAATCATTTTCTAGGTAACTAAATTCTCTACAAAAAAGTCTACGACTGCATTTATCTAAAGTTAATAGCTTAGGCGTGGAAGGCGTCCAAAGTTGTAAAAATAATTTAGAAAAAAAACCATTTCAAGTAGGTGGCTTATTTGTTTGAATTTAGTTATAAAATTTTTTAGGCATTGTGTCCAGTTGACGTATGAATTTTCATGCATTTTCAATTCAACGCTAACGCGGTGATGTGTAATTTAATAACTGATGGGTCAACTATTCTGCGATTTCACAAAAATCACACTTCGGACGCCTCCCGCTCATCTGCTATTGACTTTTAATTTATGCATCCCGTCACGAACGTTTTTTTTTTTTTATGAAACATGCAATTCTCTGCAATAATTTTCGTGTGCAATTTGCACTAACCTGCATAGTTCGGACAGCCTTTCGAGCTGAAGCTTGAAAAACGTGAATTTTGAATTGTTATCTTGCAACACAAACTTTAATATTTCAAAAAGCTTAGTGGAAAATATTTTTTATAAATTTTATGCGTTGTTATCAATGCCATTTACTATCGAATAGCGTTGAAGGGAAACTTCACAGTTTAAATTTGGATTTCGAGAACATAAATTGACTGGCCGAGATGAGGGATGACTTTACGTTGGTAAGACTGAGCCCTGCCTGTGTACAAGCATAAGAGAACCCTCTCGGACGAGTCGTCCCGCAAACAAACAGAGGAACCTCTTTAACAAGTATACATTCAGCCGGAGTCAAGCTGTTGGGCAGAGTGTTTTGTACAATTACATGGAAAAGGGTGCAGAAGGAATTCCGGGGTGCAGAGTTATATCGCGCAGCATATATGATCGCACAGAGGAGAGAGGAGGTTTAGCCCTGCAATAGTGAAAAGAGAAAGAGAGAGAGAGAGAGAGCTTTATACAAAGGGTTGGTCGCTGCTCATCGTGTAAGAGGGTGGTTTTTCGATGGCGGGGGTTGAAATAGTGCGGGTGCGCGGACAGAAAGGCTGCATGCGCCGCTGCATCGACGCCGCATAGTACTGGCGTCCGACGCCCCGGCGCCACAGTCTCGCCCGAGGTCTCGCCGCATGTACCGAACCGGCAACCCGTTCGTCGTGTTCTGCGGCAAGTCCTTATTATACTTTCGTGCTTCCTGCGAAAATGGTAAGTTTTTTACCCTCCGGTGTTTATTTATTTATGTAATTTTTTTAAATTTCTTTAAATTTGTTTGTTACTCTCCCCCCCCCCCCCCCCCTACCGCGAGAAACAAAGAAAACTCTGTGATTTTTTTTTCATCATTCTACTCATCCGTTTGGAGAGCTCCCAATTTGTCAATGTCGAATTCGGCCCAAGCCCTCCCCGTATATCCTGTGCGCATAAGTGTTTGCGATTGTGCGTGCGTGCGTGTGTGTGTGTGTGTGTGTGTGTTGATAACGTCCGTGAGTGAGTCAGACTCGTGTCACTGTAAAGTTTAGCCCTGACGGCTCGCCTCGATAACACGAAAGTTTCGAATTAGCATTGACATCCAGAGGAAGAACGAGAAATATACGCAAAGGGGTAGTCCGGTGTCGTCTGACACGCGTTGACCCTCACTACTTGTATCTCTCTTCTCCCCCCCGCCCTTCCTCCTCCTCCACGAGAAACCGTCTCATCAAACGTTGCGGATTTTTCTTGACGCTCGACAATCGCACACGTGACTTTTCATACCTCATTTACGATTATCAAAGCGATTGTCGAAATGTTTATTTTATTTTCTCGCCAGTGAGCAAAGTATCGCGTTTTGTTTTTTTTTTTCTTCCTCATATTATAGAGGAAGCTTTGTTTTTATGAAGTAAGAAAATCGAGTTTTTGATGCCAATGAGTTCAGAATATGCCAAAAGATCGGGAAAAGACATTTAGAAAAAAAAAAAAAAAATGTCCGTGCATGCAGGCACGAACGTTCGAAAAATTGAAATTGCAATATCTCATGAACTGCTTGAGCTATCGTACTGAAGCTTTGCGCAAAACTAAAACACGGAACACGTCTTGCTTGATAAAATTTTCGAAAAAAATTTCTAACGGCTTTCCAACTTTATACATGATTTTGAATTTTTTTTTTCAAAAATGTCTGTGATTGCTTTATAACTTTGGTGAATTTAAGGTTGTTCGGTTAAAACCTTTCATTTGAATCAGCTAGGGGACACGCATGCTTGACATTGAATTTGACAAAAATCGCTCAAGGGATTACGGTTTTGTAAAATTTTCGAAATTTTGAAAAAACATGTTCTGTGATTTCTCTGACTTTCGCAGAGTTGAGCTTGTTGAGCTAAAACTTTTTGTATGAATACACAGCGGGACGAGGATTTATTCGAACATTGAATTTGGCAAGGATCGCTTATATAAGGGTTTCGGACTTCATGAAATTTGGAAATTTTCGAAAAATGTCTGCGATCGCTCTGACTTTTATGAAGTTATTTAGCCCAAACTTTTTATATAAATACGCGATGGGACAAGGCTGTTTGTTTTTTAATTTGGCAAGAATGTCTTAAGGGGTTCAGATTTCATAAAATTTGGAAAAAATATCTGTGAACGCTCAAACTTTGGCAAATTTGAGGTTCACTGTACTTTAAATGTTTATGGGGAAATGAAACGATTGCTCTAACATTTCGTAACTTTCAGAACTTTCTCGTAGTTTTGTAGATGGAAAACATGAAATTATGTTCAAAAATCGATGAAAATTTTGAATTATTAAAATCATATTTGGAAAAAAGCGTGCAAATTATAGAAACTTGCACATTGCTTACTCATTATTTTATCTCGACCATATAAAGCTTTCTCTATGATGAAGTCAAAACTGAAAATCTGACTTAATGAGCAATTAATGAGCAAGTTTATAATCTGCATAATTTATTTCTTTAAAGAATTCTGAACCACACACGTATCTGAATTATGTTTTTTGATATACCAAATAGTAATTTCCGTACAATGGAATTGAGAATTTTTTATACTGTATGTATAATTTTTAACGATAATATTCTTAAAATTTATTAATTGAAATAATAACTTTCGAGGGATGGCTGTACGAGCTCGTAACATTTACCCTTTCTCTCTCTCTCTCTCTCTCTCTCTCTCTCTCTCTCTCTCTCTCTCTCTCTTTCTCTTTCTCTTTCTCTTTGTGTCAAAATCTCGTAAGATTAAATGATTCAAGCTGTGGTCGCCAGATTGCGGTATACACCGGTGAATGTTTTCTCTACTCTACTCTTTATCCCCTGACGGTAAAACACTTTTGTCTCTATCCAAGAATCTTTCTTTTGCTGCTATTTCAATAATGAAAAATAAGAGGAGTAACAGCACCGGGTACAGAGTCACCAAACGTGTGAGAAAAATTTCGAATTAATTTCGCTATTTACATTTGATTTTTTATCATTTTATTCAAATTTACCGTTTGTAGGAGCTTCGAAAGTGATAAATACGTAATAAGAGCTAGATACAGTGTGGTTCGTTTGTTGTCAATTATGAACTGGGAACAGTTCGTTCTAACCTCTATTCGCGCAAGAATCGTTAAAATCAGTGAAATCCAACCGCTGTGTTCAAACATCTCGTGATAACGGAGCTGATGCGATCCCGCTAAACAAGGCTTATTATATTTGAATTCAATTCTTTCGAATCGTCATCTCTTGAAAACAATCAATACATACACACATACACATATTCGTACACACAGACCGTCTGCTAGAAAACAAATACATGCGCAACCTATCGGATTTTACAAGCAGAACTTATCTACAATGGATACGCCGATTTCTTCGCCAATCAGTCTTTTATATCCATATAATTTATCAGCGAGATTTTTATTTCGATATCAATATTTGATGCCAAAATCCAAAATTAATTCTTTTCTTTTCTGTTTTTTTCTTTCTTCAACTTAAAAATAATCAAATAATTAAATATAGTAAATAGATCGAGCGAAACAACCCAAAGAGAAGGCAGCGAATAGAGACAGATTCGGGCATTTTGGTCACTGCTTCTTCGGTGGCCATTTTCACTAGGATAAAATATTCATTATCGTTTTTTAACGACTTCTCATTGCAATTCTTCTATCCTAACCAGGAAAAAATCCTTCAGATCTACGTAGTTATTTTTTTTAGAACAAATTTGATCTACGTATGTAGTTCGAAATTTTGGGAAATCTCAGATTTACTTGGATCTCGGGTAGTTCTACCTGGATCTTCCTCAGATCTGAGTTTACTCAGATTCCAGTTCTGACTGGTTGAGTAAAGTTCCAGTGTTGACTCTCAAGTTGGAAGTACGAAATGATCATCAAGTTGAGGGTTCATTCGAGTGTCATTTTGGGTGTTTTTGCTTCCTCATAGTGAAAGCTTTTTTTTCATGAAAAAAAAAATCGAGATTATCATACCAGTATGTTCAAAATGTCTCAAAACATGGAGAAATCATGCTTAGAAAAAATTTCCCGGTTGTATGTATGGTCCGGCCTCGAAAAATTAAAATCCGTTTATCTCGGGAACCATTTGACCAATCAAGCTGAAACTTGCCACACAAGTAGACCATCTATACGCCTTTTTTTTACTGCAACTTTAATTTAAATTTCTTTAGAAATTTTTTATTTGGCGGGACTTTGAGTTTTTCAAAAAATGTCTGTGGATGCTCCAACTTTCGTAATTTTGCAGCTATCGAGCGAACCTTTTTTTTCTTACGCAAATAGACTCAGTCACAATTACGATTAGTATTGAATTTGGCTAAAATCGATTGAGGGACTTGAATGGTAGAACATAATTGAAATTAAAAAAATTTTAAATGCTACCGTTACTCTTTCAAATGTCATTGAAAACTCTGTGATCGTTATTGTATTGTTGTTGAAATCAAATTCAGAAAAAAACTGCATGCAAATTGGACGCACATTGGTACCTCATTACTTTGGCCAGGTTCGGAAATTGGCTGACAGTACTGTCAGCACTAGAAAATCTATAGTGCCAAGTCACGTATACCGTAGATTTTCTAGTACTGACAGTACTGTCAGACAATTTCCGAACACGGCCTTTTTGTCTTGCCCGCAAAGCTATTTCATCATGAAAAATCCATATTTGGAAAATCCACTTGCTCATAGAGAAATATTTGTGAGCTAGATAAAGTAATGAGGAAGCAACATGAACATTTCTAATTTGCATGCTTCCCCCCCCCCCCCCCCCCGTCCCTGCAAGGCAATATACTCAGGCAAGCCGATGACTGAGACGAATAAAGATAAATGAAAAACAAAATGAAAACAATGCGATTCGCAGGTACTCGCTGACGCGGCATTGACGAACAGCGTTCATCGTCGCAATGATTTTATCGCAAATGGAAATTCGGAGGGTATAGTGATAAGCAATCTAGCCGACGGTGAAACATTGTCGTACAGCCTCGCGCTGATACGCGGTCGTGCGCCATCCTTGTGCTCCTACGTGAGCTTGCGAGGCTTGAAAAACGTAACATCGCAATGGCCGGTTGTCGGTGGCGAATTTCGGGTACTCGCGGATCTTGCAAATGGCACGAACAGGCTGGAGCTCGAGGCCGGGGGTTACAAGAAACGTTTTACCCTCGTTCATGAGCCGCGCTCAACGAGATTGCGGGTTACACCGGTATACGTGATATGCTCGGGTCACGAGGGATATTTTCAGGGTCCCAGAGGTGAGGATCGTTCGCCGGAGAGCGCTGCAACGAGAATTGGCCTGGGTGCGAGATTGCTGCAGACCCTTACAGCGGAAAAATTGCGCGAAGCCGGCCACGGTCGAAAGACATTTCAGCTTGAGCGAGATCTCGATGGTCCCGAGTGCCTCGTTATGCACAGTAATCTCAATGTTGATAAAGCGCGCGGCATGTCCCAGCGTGAATTGTGGGAATACATAGGGCGTGAACTGATGACGGGACCATTGGCATCGAGGGATCGAAAGTACATGGCTTTTCTTTCATGCACGAGATATCGCGGTGCACCGAGTCCCCGAATAACGCACGAGTCGACACTGGCGAGAACGCAGGGACACGCGGCGCTTGGAGGCGGTGGCCTGGCACTTTTTGGCTCGGCCTGCCTGCACACATGGCCGACCTGCCTGGCCCAGGTATTGCCGAAATTTCACGATTCGACGATCGTCGATACGGAACAATTGATGGACGACAGTAATTATCGCGGCACCCACGGTGGCTGTTTGGCAACGACACTGGGCTCGGTATTGCACGAGCTCGGCCATACGTTTGATCTTGGTCATACGCGGGAGGGTATAATGGGACGCGGCTTCGATTACGTCGATCGTGTTTTCATCGGTGGTTGCGGGATCGACGCTAATCGTAATCCGATACGCAGGGATCCGCAACACACGACGATCGCGCTCACGAGATCATTGAGCGTAACGGTCACGGTTCAACAGCCGACGGTCGTGTCAAGCCCGAGACGCGGACGTTTGCTGTCCGAGACCACGAGGCCATCGTCATCGCTGAATTCGCGACAGCAGCCTGGCAGACTGTCCGCGCCGGCTAGTCCCGAGCTCAATCGCTCGTTTGCCAAGAGTCTGGCGGCTAACGAGCCATCGTCGCAACAGCCCGATCGAACATTCTGGGGACCTTCGTGCGCTGCGCTACTCGCTTATCATCGTTGGTTCAACGGACGAATAGACAATATACGGAGTCGCGATCATCGGGAGATCGAGTATGATGGAAAGAGGTGAGGTTTTTTTGGGGGGGTTTCATTGTTTGCAAAATCGTTGAGTCGTCGATGGTAATGGGATTTCGGGTTTTGTTGTGGATGATAATAACACGGGAAAAGAAAATCGTTTAGATCAACGAAATTATTTTTTACATCGATTGAGTTTTCAATTTTTGTAAAATCGTATATTTACCATGATCTGAATCAGATCTATCTAGATATCGATCAGATTTATCTAGATCTCAATCAGATCTAGCTAGATCCAATCAGATCCACTCAGTTCACAAGCAGATCAACCTAAATCTCAATCAGATCTCCCTAGATCCCAAGCAGATTAGATCAATTAGATCTAGCTAAATCTCAATAAGATCTATCCAAATCTCAACCGGATCTGTCTATATCTTAATAAGATTTACTTAGATCTTAATAATCAGCTCTGCCTAGATCTCAATTGGATTTACCTACATCTAAATCAGATCTCCCAAGATCTCTATTAAATCTACCTAAATCGGATTTACCTAGATCTCAATCAGTTCTGCCTAGTTCTCAATCGGATTTACCTTCATCTCAATCAGATCTACTTACGAGGAAACATTCCCAGGTGTCCCCCTCCGATTTCGATGAGCTCTGGATGTGTTGTAGTTCTTGATAAAATAAGAGACACGTATTTTTTTTATACGTGCCTTTGAGCCGATTTAAGGGGTAAAATCAGCCCTCAAAGTTAGGGGTTGCAACTGCCAACTTCGCTGTTTCACATAGAAGCAGTGCTCCGATCGATATGAAACCAAATGCAAAATGTTTCTTATATTAAACAATGAAGATTGCATGTCCGACTTCTAATGCACCCCTGTTTCAAAGCGGTGAACCAACCCTTATAACGTTTATTTTTACACGTTTTTTAATATAACAAATTGGATTATTGACCGATTTTAATTAAACAAAAACCAAATTAATGAGCACGAAAAAATAAGGTTTACGTGTTTTTGCTTTTTTTTTTCTTCAAATAACCAAAGTAATTTTTTTTTTTTGCACTGAACTATGTTTATTAGATTGCAAAATGTTTCTGGTGCTAAATAATTAAATGTACATGTCCCACTTTCCATGCACCCTTGTCGCAAGGGGGTGAACCACCCTTTAAAACTTTCATTTTCATACGTTTTTTTATGTAACAAATTGGATTATTGAGCGATTTTAATGAAACAAAAACCAAATTAAAGAGCATAAAACGCAATGTTTACGCGTTATTGCTTTTTTTCGATAAACCAAAATGACGGGGTAAACTGCCCCTTGGAAACACTGCGAGGTGTCCCCCTCTGATTTTTATGGACTTTCTATATTTTATAGTCCTTGATATAATAAGAGACCCGTATTTTTTAATACATGCCCTTCAGCCGACTTAAGGGGTACAATAAACCCCCATAATTAGGGGCTGTAGCTGGTAATTTTGCTGGTCCACATAGAAGCAGTGCTCCGATCGCCATGAAACCAATTGCAAAATGTTACTTGTGTTAAATAATGAAGTTCACATGTCCGAATTTCATGCACCAGGGGGTGAAATACGCCTCATAAATTTTATTTTTACACGTTTTTTTATCGAACTAATTGGATTATTGACCGATATTATTGTTGGTAAAGAAAGTCTTCTTTTAATAAAATTAAAAGATATTATAAAAAAAATAGATATTGTATCTAAAAATTTTGTCAATCACAACGAAAATCGTATAAAATATTGGAGCCATTTTTTTCGTAATACCGTCGTTATTTCTGAGATCAGAACTTTTTTTCGTTATTCAGCCTCTCCGAAATGAAAATTTCGAATAGCAACGACATAAAACCATTCCGAGATATGAATTTTCCTTATTTGATAAATCGTCTGTCTGAAAATTTCTATCTCGAAAATTGCACGACTTTATTTGCGTGAAACAACAGTCGCGAATAAAAATGCATGCCAGAATGCTCGGAAATGTATGCTCGCGTTTAATGCTGTTAAGAAAAAATCGAAAGTCTCGGTAAATCAGCTCGAATGACCTTGGCTTCTAGATAGAACCAAAATTTGGCACACATCCCAAACTGCCTGCCGAAAATTTGGCACAGATCCGTTCACTACGAATCACCTCGAAATTTACAGAATTGAAATTCTAATATGAAAATTAAAAAAAAAAATGGTCTTTTCGAAGCAAGAAAAAAAAGTGTATTGTTGAAAAAATCCTTGGCAGGATAATTTTTCGATCTGAAGTAATTATTATTATTAATTTCTTAAATTGCACTACTTCGGTATGAAAATTTTTCATCAATTTATTAAAATTATACGAAATATAATCCGTTCAATTCAAGCGTTCCTTCCTTCTTTTTCTTTCAATTCGAATATAATAACGAAATAATTTTCCGTCAAAAACAACAACGATTTTGGCAGATATCTTCAAATTTTTATCGTTTTTTTCTTATTTTTTTAATTTTAATTTTAATCGACAAATATATTTATTTACAGGAATACCGTGCGTTCGCGATACGGAGTACGAGTTATGGAATTGCGTGAGTCAACGGGTGGAATGGTCGTGAGCTCTCGTCAATTTCCTGGCAATCGTCCACCTCAGGAGGCACTGGTGCCTCTACCACCGCCCCAGTGTCTCGTTCCTCTTACAATTGTCGCTGAGGATTCCCTCGGGAATGTCCTCAAGTATCCTCTGCCAACGGCCTTTTGAGAAGCTGAACAAACAAATATGATGTACAATACTAATCCATCGCTATGTATATATATATATATTATATATATATATATATCGACGCCTCTTCTCTTTTTTTTTTGGCTAGTGACACACGCTGATTTAACTTGATTTTAATCCAATTGAGAAAACACGATGCTATTTTCTCTTAAGCCCCGTTAATCGCTCACAATTTTTTACCTCAGAGACTCAGTTAATGCTTCCATATATTGAGTTATTTTTATTTCTTCGTTCATTATTTCGATCGATCGTGGGGAAATAATTTAATGACCATAGAAAATCGATTGACGAAACGATATATTTAGTATATTTCGAAAAAAAAAAAAAAAATCAAAGAAATAATTATAATTATCATTATTATCGATATATTATTACCGATATTTATTACCGATATATATACCGATGATAATCAGAAGTGACATACGCATCGGGGCAAAGAAGATTTTGGGGTATATAAGCGAAGGATCTTTGCGCAATATAAAGATGGATTTTGTTCCCATACGAAGGCAGTACAAATCTTGGAGCATGTGAATCGTAGCTATGTTCCAAGATACGAGATAAGATTTTTTTTTCCCTGTATTCCAGTTTCCCAATGAACGCAGATATGTCAAGCATATGATACCGAAAGTATCTAGAAGCACAAAGAATGACAAAGACATGTTCCAATGGCGAAAGCGCATTACGCCAAGTTTATAGATCCATATAGTTTGTCACCCTGAAACATTCGAAAATGATATTACCAGGCGATATATATATATATCACTCGCTATAGGCTATACCAAACTTGTATATTGTATTCCTCCTGTATTGTACAGTATTATTTCATAAATTATTTTACTAACATTAGGCTAGCCGAAAGATAAAATACAGAGGACAATATAAATGTATCTGCTGTGACCCCGAAGAGAGAGATCGTCAACGACAAAGATTATAAAAAGCACGAGTAAAAATGAGAATACAATGATAATGGAAATTGAAACACGTATCGATGATTTGTCTTCCCGATCCACATTGGAAACTCATTTTTTTTTAAATAGCGAAAAAAACAAACGAAAAAAGACGAAAAAAGAAAAAGACAACAACAACGGAACGTCGTTGAGACGTTTTTTTTTTCCGAATTTTACCCCAACGATCTTCATATTCGAACGTACCATGTCAACGTTAAATCATAGTACAAGCAAGGGAGTTAATCATGAATCTTCATGCGATATATTCACGCATTTTCCCGAGATCGTCGACGAGAGAATCGATACGAAAAAATTTTTAACGGCATCTCGCGGTGTCGTGAAACTGATAGGTGAGCTCGTGAATTTTTGATTCGCCCAACCTAAAAATATCAAAATATCTTTAGAAAAATGCGCTTTCTTTATCTTCAGACAAATTTGGAAAGCTTTTCGCTCCTGTGAAATATGACATGCAGGGAAACATTGAGGCGAGTTCAACGATACGAATCGTCGAGACAATTTTCCATTCGGATATGTAAAAAAAAATATCAGTAATTAATTTGCAGAAACTCAACGCGAGATATTTGTCGGACAGTGAGATAAACTCGACTCTTCAGGACATGATTTTGCTGGAAGTTGCGATTGGCGATAGCACGGTCGCGACGAATGCGCTACTTTGGTTAACAAGGTTACATGAAAATTCTCAAAATTAATCCGGCGACATATCTAACGAGATTAATTGGTGTCGATGCATAATATACCGGAAACAATATTTTTCCGAAATTTCATAAATATATATCAAAAAATGCATCTCCGAACTCGTCGTTTATCAAAGATTCACGGAAAGCTCGCTCTGAAATATCATTGAGTACGTTTACACGACGCTCTTATTCCGGTGTTACGAAAACCGGCATAGTTAAATCAGGCGTTAAAGTGCGTGTAAACGGGTCCTAACACCCGCTTTATGACGTAAAGCTGGTGTTAGGTACCGTGTAAACGCCTGGTTTAACTAAACCGGTTTTCGTAACACCGGATTTGGAGCGGCGTGTAAACGTACTCATTGAATCCCTCAATTGCGGTATTCCCACAGAGGGCGCTTTGTGAATCTACAAAAAAAAAACAACCACAAGAAAACTACCCATGAGGAAACGACGAGCGAGTTGCGCAACTTGAATCTTTCGCTCATCATAATTCATGCAAAGCTTTGCCATATATGCGATTCGATCGTGAAAAATTGATTTTTCAGATGTTTGCACATGATACAGACGTTTTTTGAAAAAATCGTCGAGGATTGCAAAGCGGAGAGAGGAACGGAGGATCTCGTCGCGGCGCTGAGAAAGTCGTACGAGGAAGCTCTCGAGCCGTACCACGGTTGGATGGCGAAACAATTGTTCGGGGTGAAGAATAAATTTTTTTTTTTTCTTTTTTCGAGTATTTTTCAATCCCATCGGAGCTAGGATCGCTTGAATTTTTCATTTCTTTTGTTTTTTTTTTTTTTTTTTTTTTTGCAGTTACTGTCGCGCATGGTGCCGAGTCGATCGTACGTAATGCAATCGCTGGGAAGAGAAATAGCGAGCGACAAAGATTCGCATCTCGACGTTATAAATGACTTTGCGAAAAGGCTGAAGAACAACGTGAATGCGTTGCGTTGCTTTTACGAGGAGTACGGCCTTGAGAATAGGAGAAATTAGATTGTTTCACGATTTATATTGTTATTATTAATGTTAACAGAAAATATTGGTAAAAAAATTCGTTTTTTGTTTTGTTTTTTTTTTTTTTTTTTTCCCCATCGAGCCCTTCCCATTGCGCGTACATCGACGGATCATGCTGATTAATTGCATCTAGGTCCTACGCGCCTCAACGATTCAACGTAATATCGTTGATGCCGTAGATGCGCGCCATGTAAAATCTCTTTGCATGATGATCCGCAGTTTTCTTCAGCGCTATAGTCGCCGTTATGATCTCCGATATGAGAAGAATTATCATTACGCCATGGGCCAATCTCTCGACGAGCGACGGCAGAGTTTTGTCATCGAGGAGCATGAACATAGCTAGAGGAAGTTGCAGCAGCATCGAAATTAGCCAGAAGCTCGCGAGCTCAGGAATCTGCGATTGAATTCGTGTCGATTGAGTCGATTTTCGCCGATAGCGTCATCAAAGGAGCGTTATTAGGAAAAATAATAGTTTATACTTTTTCAGCTAAATTGCCGAGGTATCCAAAGTACAGTCTGACCGACTCCAGTACGGCGAAAACAATTACTACCGCGATTGTCATGAATTTGTACAAGCCGGATAGCAGATAATACTGGGAGAGAGAGAGAGAGGCGGGAAAACAGAATAAAATGAAAAACACATGAGAAAATTGAAGTTTATCTCGACTTTTTTTATTTTCAGAGTATACTTTGGAATCCAAACTTCCTAGGGCAACGAGCAACCAGACCGGAAACGTCCAGACATTTATGTACAAAGCCATTTGCAACGGGAGACTGGATCTCACCAAGTGTTCTGCGATTGAAAAAATTTAATCGACAAAAGATTCTGCAGCAACATTGGATAATGAGATATAACAGCGAAATTTATGAAATGAAAAAAAAAAACGTTATACCCATATCCCAAAATTCTTTTTCACGATCATGGTAGACGAGACCAGGAAATATTTTATCCGATGCTTCTATCACGGTGTTTTTCCACATGATTTAAGAAGAAAAAAACAAAACCAGAGGCAAAAGCTAGGATTTGAGTACTATTGTTGTTTGTGACACTTTGAGAAACGACATGCATTTCGTCGTCAAGGAAACCTTTCCGGGAACGATGGGTTTTCGTACAAGCGACAAGTGACAGAAACATAACCTTAGATTCACATATATAAACTTACATATCGTGCAAAAGTCTCGATTTTCCCCGATAATTTCGTACCCCGTTTTTTTTTTCAAGTCTTCCCGTAACTCACTTTCCATGTTTCGTACTTAATAACATCCACTTTTTGTTCAAAAACCAGCATTTCTTGGGTGAGCGATTCAAATTTCGTAACAAAACTGGACATTGGACATAGACTGCTGCGCAACCATATGCATATGCGGCGAAATGGGGAAAGTTTACCCACCGTTAGACGGCGCTGATGTTTTGTCTATAATGCCGCGAATTTTAAGAATAAAAAATGAAATGTTTTTTTTTATAGTCATGTCTTAACACATGCAAGTTTTAAATACAATCCCACATAATACATGCTTACTATATAAAAATTGTAAGTTTTTTTAAAATTCTAAATAGATCCTGTTCATTGCTACAGCTCCTGCTTACACATCCATCTCTGCTTACCTACATCATGGTTACTGCCATAACCTTAAAAGTTAAGTCAGTGGATCAGGCTGATCACGCATAAGTATGTTTGTTTACTGTTTACATCGTGTGCGCATCGTGTTCTCGTTCGTTTATGAAAAAAAGAGTGAAAAATGGTTAAATGTAGCGTGATATTTTGCTCGGCTACAGCTGTTCATATTTTTCCGAAAGACGCGTCTCGCAAAAAAAAATGGGACAGCATAATAAGTAGTGTTAATGAAAATAATTTTACATCAACGAAATCATCCAGGTTATGTTCAGCACATTTCAAGGCAGAGGACTTTAAAACGACAAGTATTTGCACAGGTAAGTGAAGAACCAAGGAGTTGTTACGTTCATTTCTTTGCACAGTGAACGTATTCTTCAATTTGTAAGTTTTTGTTTTTGCTTTCTAGGAAGTTATTGTCAATAATAAATCCTTCCCTTCTTTGCGTTATATGAAATTTACGAGCTTTGATTATTATATTTATTGAGATTCTTAGTACACATATAGTTATCATATTCTATCACATTTTTTTGTAGGTACAAAATTACAAAATAAGTGCCTGAAAAAGGATGCAGTTCCTTCAGTATTCTACAACGAGAAAAAGGCTCAAGCAAGTGCCGCAAGAAAGAAATTATTTGATTTGGAGAGTTCAACAAACGCTTGTTCGACCATAGACGAATAAGACAGTCTTGGCGTGAAATGCCTTATAGATACATAAAAAGAATTTTGAATTGTGGGGAAAATTGTTCATGAAAACACACCCATGCATCTCTTATCGTGAGGAAAACTGTGAAATAAAAGTTGGGGAAAAAAAAACCCCCAAAACTGCTGAATTGGAACCTGAGAACAGGCTTTGATCGAGCGATTCCTCTGATGTTCACCGCATAGACATGCGTCATCACTTTCGGGAAGAGAAATGTATCTTCAATGATTATCCTAATAAAGATCGCTTTTAAAAAAGTCTATTCTCCTTAACCGCATCTCAATCTGAAGAGGTAACTCGTAATACCGCTAAGCGTGCAAGCAGAGGATGATTTTAACACAATTGAATTGTGCGTGAAAAACGATGCAGCAATTTCATTCTATATATAGATATATTCTCAATAAGGCCGGTATACCGGCCTTATTGAGACCTATCCCAAATTCAAGATGGTTTTTTCCACCCTCTGCCCGGAAGCGTATAATTTGAAGTACAAAAAAAAAGATCAGCGCAAAAGATTAGTGTGTAGAAAATCAATTTTTCTTGGTATCGATGAAACTTGGAAGAATGAACACTCCTCATTTTTAACTTTCACCGTTCTTTGGCATTAGTGAAGCGTCTATTTCGAATATCTTTTGTACATGGATTAACTTCTCTCATCTTCTTTCTTTCAAACCTGTATGATGCTATGCAATTTCAGGGAGAACATAGTTGCTCAATGGAAGTCGTCGCATTTACATGCCGAATGGTTGTAATGTCAAGGCATTAAATTGAATAAATAATTTTACTATACTTGCTCACAATTATAGTAATAATAGATATTTATTTTTCAATGTACAGCGGCATTCGCTTTTTACAAACCCCTCTTTTTCTTCTTTGTTACATGTTCCTTAGCCCAATACATCCTTCTCTCTTCCTTTTACCTCTTAATTCCCCGTCTCCCTCCCTTTCCCCGGTTTACCGGACACTCAGCCCTCTTATTACATACGGATTGCCGTCGGTTCGTACTTCGTTTCTCTCTTAATGCTACAGTAGCTCGATGCTAATAGACTCTAAATTTGTATTATAGTTGCCTACGCCTATTTCTAAAACTAGCTACACTTTGAGATTTGCCGCCTCGCTTTCCACTTTTCGTTCTTTCACACAATCCGCGCTTTTTACAGTCTCCTCATACTCTCCCGTTTCTCTCCTTTTTACCATACCATACCGCACACCTTTTGCATACACGACGCGCGCTCTGCGTCCCACATCTTTCATTCCAGCCTCCTTTTTATCTCCGACTGTCTCAAAACTTTTCCCCTCCCTTTCTCCATTCTTATTGTAATAATAATAATAAAGCTATACATTTTTTATACAATCTTTGTAAATTTTTGTTCGCGTATTCTGACTGAAGGAAATGTAGTATAAGGGATAATAAATGAGAAAAATGTACTTCAGGCAGGGGGTTTTTTTTTTTATTCAAACCATCACAGACAGAGAAGTGTATGGAAATATATGTGGAAACGTGTGTAATATATATTGCGCTGTTTTCTACTGGTTCCACCGTTGGCTTATACATCATCCAATATTTTTCTTCTTAAATAAACATTACTACCCTCTGTTAATAATAATAGAAAATCTAATTATAACTATATTAGTAACGCAGTGACTTAATTCCATTTATATTATCTATTAAAATTTTAATTCATTTATGAATTAAATAGAAACGTTTCAAGCTATTTTAAGCTTTGATTTAGATATACTTCTGTTTAAAACTATCAATGTTGCATTGGCATTTAAGATTTTCCGTCAATTTAAATTGTTACAATTATATGAAAATTATTATACATATGAGAATATGCTGTTTTCTCAGGGGCGGCAGATTGCAGTGTTGCTGTTGATATCCTTGAATAGATTGGAGGCTGGTGTTTGAAAACAATTACTATCAATCACATCAGAAACAGATTATCCATCAGGGTTATAAAAATTGTTGTTGCGATCATATTAAATAAGTCTGAAAAATATTAGCAACAATTTATCAGTTGAAATGCAGTTGCGTTATGTATTACTACTGGTACATCATTTTTACAATTATTTTACTATAGAATTATATGAATAATTTATTTTGAGGGATACTGCTAATCAGTCTCATTCGTATATTTAACTATTTGACGATATCTTATAGTTATTTTAAAACCCGCAAAGTGCTAACATAACAACATAACCTTAAATTCACACGTAAACTTACCTGTCCTGGAAATTTTTCTTTTTTTCTGTCAATTTTGCACCTCGTCTTTTCAATTCTGCTTTAAGCTCATTTATTTTTCATGCCTCATACTTGTTTGAATCCATCTTGTTTAAAATCAGTTTTAGTCGAAGATTCAAATTTTGCATCCAAACTAGACACTGACTGTAGCACCACCAAGCGGCCAAAAATTTGGGTAAACTTGCTCATAGCGAAAAATTATTTTCGCACTCGTCGGTCGTCGGTTTCACACGACAAGTCACCGAAGTTTGCTTTCGAAATTCTGTTTTTCTATTCTTCAGCATTTTAGTCCTCGTCGCAAAGTGAAATCTGAGAGAAAATATCTTTATTCTCTCTTTATTTTTATTTATTTTTGTTCTCGCATGCCAATTATAAATTTATCATTTTGTACATTCAGTCAATGCTCAAAACCCAGTCAATATTCTGATCAGAGAGGAAAAAAAAAATACCTCATCAGCAGACTCGGAATCTCGATAACGATAGTCTACTTCGTTTATGAGATAAGTGATCGTAAAAAGTAAACAACGATAATGGCATCTACGCAGGTAAGGAATTAAAATTCTTTGCTGCGTACGTTAATTTTTTTTTTTCACAATTCTCCTATCCGCGTCACACGGTTCGGAAATATAAGTTTTGTTATTATTTTTTTTTCATAATTTTTACAAAGATTGACAAATTAGTGAAGATTTACAAGTCCGTGGCTCAGAATCCCGCTTTAACAACGGCAAAGATTGTTCGTGTCGCCGAATCGGGGCTCTTTGTACAGAGCAATTGGACTCAGAGAAATCTTGAGAGACGCACGAGTCAAAAATTCACCAGAGAATACATGCTCAAACCCAATTTGGAAGTCATCAACGATAGCTTTCCCATCGACGTATCCTCCGAGTGCGTCATCATTGTCATTTTTCAACCACACAGATCGCCGCAGTTCAAATAAAATTCCGGACTACCAGCATTATGATTATTTTTTTTTTTGTTTTTGTTTTTGTTTTGTTTTGTTTCGTATCCTTGCAGGCTTGCTTCCGCCCTGAGCGAAGATGAACGAAAAAAAGCTGTATTAAGATCAAGCTCCGTGGAAAATACGGTAAAACAATTTATAGAAATTTGGGACAGGCAGAGACTGATGAAAAATTATGATGTATCGGCGCTTGACGTTCATGGAGATGTTTACACGGATAGTGAGTAAATATTTGTTAAAATTATACGAGTACCGTTTAAATTATACGATATTTCATTTTTAACGGTTTTTTTTTTCCTCTTCAATTTCCATCCTGTTTGAGCATAAATCCGTGCTTGGAGGATTAAGCCGCTCTGTGGCGCTCCAAATGGCATCAAAATTAAGGGAGGTTTCTACTTTGTTGGGGGCCAAGAAATGTTTCGATTTTTCGCCAATTCTTTATGCGAAAAATATTAAATATAAGAATATTGATATTTGGTATATTTACTAAGCGGTCTTTATTGAACATGATAATATCTTTTAAAGTTTTACAAAACATGGTATTGGGAGTGGGAGGAGTCACGCATGTGGGTGCGCCGGCGATGATATTCTTTGCTTGCGGAAGTCCCGAGTCCTGGACAGGCGATCCGAAGCAAAAAAATCAAACATATTTTTACTTTGTACAATATTGTGTACAAGTTGAACTAGAAAAAGAAGAAATATTGAAAAATAAAAAATAGTGAGCGGTCGAAGGGGCAGTTTAGTTTTTTGCAGTTTTTTGTTCATAAAATAAAAAAGTTTAAATATTTTTGGATAATTCTAGTTTGACTTGTACGCAATATTGTTCAAAGTGAAATTATGTTTGATTTTTTTGCTTCGGATCACCTGTCCAGCACTCGGAACTTCCGCAAGCGAATAATATCAATGCCGGCGCACCGACACACGTGGCTTCTCCCACTCCCAATACCATGTTTTGTAAAACTTTAAAAGATATTGTCATGTTCAATAAAGACCGCTTAGTAAATATATCAAATATCAACATTCTGTATTTAATATTTTTCGCATAAAAAATTGGTGAATAATCGAACATTTTTTGGCCCAACAAAGTGGAAACCTCCCTTAAAGAATTTTTATTGATAATAATATGAAATTGGACGATTTTTTTCTTTACTTCTTACGATTAGGGGAAGTATCAATGAATTTCATAAATATTTTACAGAAATATTGATAAATAGCAAAGTCTCAAATGAAAAAAAAAAGCGTGCAAATTAGAAGTTTGCCCATAGCTTCCTCATTATTTTATCTCGCTCACAAAGATCACTCTACGAGCCGGTTGGTTTTCCCAAATTTGGCTTCCTCATAGAGGAACCGAGATAAAATAATGGGGAAGGCATTGTGCAAATTCGCACGCTTTTTTTTTTCCGAATTCGATTTCAATAATAATACAATAATGAGGACAAATTTTTCAATAACTTTTGAAACGATAACGGTAATTTTTTGAAAATTTCAAAATTTTCCTGCAACCCGAATCCCTCAATCGATTCTTGTCAAATTTAATACCAACCCCCGTAATTTCGACCAAGAGTCTATTTGTGTGAAAAAAAATTCTTTGGCTCGTTACCCCCAAAATTTTCGCAAATTAGAGCTATTAAAGATTTTCTTTCAAAAATTCAAAATAAAAAATAAAAATTTAAACCATCTGAGCGATTTTTGTCAGTCTTAGTGTCGGGCGCATCCTTGTCCCGTAAACTATCAAAATTTTTTGAAATCTAAACCACTCAAGCGATTCTTGTGAAATTCAATATCAATCATCATTGTGACCAAGTTCTATTTGGGTAAAAAAAAAAAAAATTAACTCGATAGCTGCAAAATTACGAAAATTAGAGCGCCCACAGACATTTTTCAAAAAATTCAATATCCCGCAAAATCAATAAGCTCCGAAGCAATTTGAACAAAAATTGTGGTGTACAAAGGTCGACATTTTTTGTAAATATGATTTCTTGACGTTTTGGAACATGTTGTATATAACGGAATGAAAATATCGAAAATTTCTTATGAAAACAAAGCTTCCTCTTTGAGGTAGTAAAATCCATGATTTTCTTATTTATTGGTACAATATCTACGGCATGGTACAGGAATTAATAAATTTGCCGCTTCTAAAACTGTAGTTTCTAGAAAAATGGAAAAAGGGGGAATGTTTAGTGTTGCCTTCGGTCTGTAATTATTTTTAAAACTCAGGAAAATCTGAAAAAAATCGATTTTTTTGAAAATTTTGGAATGACGTAAACTCCTAAGGGCTTATTCTATCAAAATATCTATTGATAATAATGTTAGAGGTTTGCAAGTTTTTATTTGGGCGCGAAATCAACATCAAAATAAGATTCTGCGTGGACTTGGATTTAAAAAAAATGCTAAATTTTTTTGTTTGCCAATATTAAGGATATCTAAGTTTTACTATGAGCGATTTTTAGGAATAGTATACTGAGTATGCGCCACAAATTTGAGTAAAAAAATATCGAAAATTGTTTCAGCTGTAATTTTGATTATGCTCTGTCAATTTATTTCGGTTGTATTCGATAAAAGTTTTTTTTTCCCCCCAAAAGTCGAATCAATCGTTTATAAAACGTGTTATATACCAGCGCTTATAAATCGAAAGTTACACAAAGCACCGTAACTCCGGTGTCTTCGGTGCTGCGGAAAAATTTTATTTCATTATATTTGCTCAGACAGGCTAAAAGTCGTGAATAAATCGAAAAGTTAAAAACAAAATACCTCGTCAGATACGTTAATCTTTGCAAATCGAAATAGTAACTATTGTCATTTTTTTTTTTTATTTTGTCAAATATTCTCAATTAATACGGTTAATTTTATTTTATCGAATCATATGAATCTCGTTTAAATCGAGCAGCAAGTATCCTCGTTTTTTTTTTAAATTACGGTTATTCGTTTTTTTTTTCCCCTTCGCTCGACTCGTTTCTCAGCCGAGTTCGGAGCATTTCAATGGTCACCGGACGCAACGAAGCTTCTGTACATAGCGGAGAAAAAGCTGGCCAAGAGCGAGCCATTTTACAAGCAAAAATCACTGGATAAAAAAGATAAAGATAAAAAAGACGAGAATGAAGTGTCACGGGTAATTACATCTAAATTTGTAAATTTATCGTATGCGCGAAAAACAAAAAAAAAATGTCCAAAAATATCCTACGTCCTAAATATCCTGAAAAATTTTTTATTCCGCGCGTATTTTCATGTGAGATAGAATAAATATTTGCACGCGAGTCGCTTTTAACGTTTAACTGAATAATAAGGGCAACGAGTACGCGTACAAGCCGCATTGGGGCGAACAATTGGTCGGCAAGCATCGTCCGGTAGTCGTGATTCTTGATACCGAGGCCGATACCATAAGCGTACAGCCTGGAATCGCTGAAAATCTTTCACCCGGTCAAGTTATCTGGACACCGAATGGCGATGGTATCGTCGGTGTTGCATGGACACACGAGCCAAGATATCTCGGACTTATGCACTGTACCAACCGAGAATCGTGGATATTTCTTTTGAAAAATGGAAAATACCGTAAAAAAAAAAAAAAAACATGCTCATTCGCACAAAAATTTCCACCTCATGAAATTTAAATTTTTCAATAATTTGCGCGTTTCCCCGTCTTTCTCGGGGATTTTTCAAGGCAACTTGTCGGAAAACAATTGCTCAGTTCGATCGCCAAGGTTCAGCTTGGACGGCAAACATCTCGTTTGGCTGGAAAGAGAGTCCGGTGGTCCGCATCACAATGCTCACAGACTGATGCGCCTGAAGTGGGCGACCGAGTTGGGAAAGGTAAAAATTTTATTGAAAAAAAAAAAAAAAGAACTTTGTAAAAAAAACCGAAAAAAAATAAATAAACATCGTTGAATAATTCACCGAGAATTCACGATTATTCCAGAGTGAAATTCTCGTCGATGTCGTACGCAACGCCAGAACGATAAATTATGGAAAAAAATTCTACGGACTGTTCAATCGAGGTTTTCCAAAGCGCTGCTGGAGCAACGATTCTTCGTACTTGTTCTTCAGCACACCCCAACGCTCCAACGTTCGTTCATATGCTCTGAATATCGGTGAGTTAAAAAAAAAAAACAAAAAAAAAAGTATCCTTTTCATCCGTATTTCCAGGAAAAAAAAGCGATTTTTTGTTTTAAAAATTTTTTATCACCGCAGAGACAAAGATTCTCACGGAAATCGAAAATGATTCGACGAGCCTCTCTGTGCTCGACGTTTTCAATGATTTCGTGCTTTTTTCGCGAACTTCCCTGCTCGAACCGTCGGTGCTGATGATTGGAAATTTCGACGAGGTTTCTCTCGGTAAAATATCGATAAGTTCGATAACTCCGAGATCCGTGATCGAGGGCTTTGAGAATCTCAAGTACGAGGCGATCGAGCACGAGTATCAAAATGGCGACAAAGTCAGTGAGTATTGGGGGGGGGGCCAACGATTGAGCCATTCGTTTCGAAAAATATAAACACGGATTTGATGAATTTTGCGTTTTTGTTTTTTGTTTTTTTTTTTTTTTTCGTCACAGAAGAATTCAATTCCATGTATTTTGGGCCGAAAACCGGAAGCGACAAGTCTTATCCCTTGGTCGTTGCTGTACACGGTGGACCGCACGGCTCTTACGCCAATTTATTCTCAATCGAGTCTTCGATCCTCGCTCGTTTGGGATTTGCGATGCTTCATGTAAATTATAGAGGTTCGACGGGTATGGGCGCCGATAATATCGAATATCTTCAGGGAAGAGTCGGCGATGCTGACGTTAAGGATTGCGTAAAAGCGACTCAGGACGCTTTGAGAAAATATCCGTGGCTCGATGATGCGCGCGTCGGTCTCTGCGGTGGTTCGCACGGTGGTTTCTTGGCCGCTCACCTGAGCGGACAATACAGCGTGAGAAATTTTTCTTCTTATTCTTTTCTTTCGAAAATTCGGGCTCAATTAATGAGAAATTCGCTTTAATATGGACAGATCGAGGTGTCCGGACGATAATGATTATTAGCCGAGGATTTTCAATTTTTATTTGCCCGCATACTTTTTTTGGACGAATTTTTTTGGATTGTGCGAACACTAATTATACGGAAATCGAGACAGATCTACGATTTTCCACAAATTTACATCCACGCAGATCGAAATTTGATCTCCGTGGATCGAAATTCAATCTACGCAGATCCATTTTTTTTTCAGGGATGCTTGCGGGTAATCCTTTTTTTTTTTTATTCTGTGCTAGTTAGACGAGGAATGATGCATAATCATTTCAAGTCATTTGATTTTGTGGTCCCGTAGTTGTTCGAAAATTTGTGATGCAACCGGCTGAATATCAATGATTTTATAAACAAAAAAATTATTCGCGTTGATATTTTGAAAAAAAAATAGTCCTTTTCGTTTGGAATTATTCTGTGACGATGGTCAATACTGATTGGTGTATTGAAAAAAATAATTTTACAACTATTTTTCGAAATATTATAGTAATTTTCGTCAATGCGTGAAGTAGCATTTCGGAAAAATGTCCAGTCAATCTCGATTGAATGAAAAATCTGATCATTCGTAAAGTTTGAAAGTAACGCATCAATAAATTGAGACTTGGATCGTGAAAAAACTTTAATTCAATCGCAATCTCCATTGATTCTTTACATACGCCTCAAAACGTGAAGATTGGATGTCACTCTGAATGAACGGAGGTTCAAAATGAGTCCGAGCCAAATTTTTTCACCGCTATTTTTCATTTTATTTTTTTCTACATAAAAGAAAAAATTTCCTCTGCAAGTTTGGTCCTATATACAATAAGGAGTATGAATGAAATTTTTTTTTTCAATCATTGGGGCGCATAATGTGTGAGTAAGTAAAAATAATGAGGACGTATTTTTTATTTTTCGTTAAAAATGCGACAGATGCACCTGTTATAGGCAATTTATTATATTCAATTTGTTATACTAACGGCAATTTTGATTCAAATTTAAAAAAATAAAAAATACGTACTAAATATTTTTTCCTAAACTATCAGATTTTGAAATAAAAAAATTTCATTTATGCTCCCAATTCTATTTGACGGTTTTTTTTTATTTACTTTTTTTCGTATCGACACGTGAGATTGAAAAAAAATATATAAAAATATAATACAGTGTACGCAGACCTTTAGACCAAAATTCTCTGGTTAGAACCGGATGAAGAAAAAAAAAAAATTCACTTTTTACTTGAATTTTGGACTTTAGTCGAGTACGCTTCGATACTTTGCTTTTTTTCGGTAATATTATTTTCTTGAAGATGACTTTTCGTTTGTTTATCGAACTTTAGCCCATTTTGGGTAAAACAAGAGGTCAATAGCGCACTCGGACTTGCGATTTGTCAGATCTTATAGGTATTTGAAAATTCCTGCGCCCAAAACTAGTTATCACAGATGCCATTGTTATTCGAAACTTTGAACGTAAAATGAAATAGATTTTTTGAAGAAAAAAAAAGCGCTCATCCGAGAAGTTGGAATTTTGATTATTCGTCGCTCAAATTTGGATCACGCCGTCATGCTCGGGTTTCGATAAATAAATCGCGCATCTCGGATTGTGTCTTCTCGATTTTGTCAATTGTGACACGCGATTCGTCAAGTTATTTACTTTTTTGAATTTTATTCAGGTTATCTGGATTTTAATTCGATGTTGAAAAAAAAAAAAATTAACGACTTTCCGTGAAAAGTGAGATGTTAGCGATTCAAAATTTTCGATAGAGATAACCCCCGCATGCCTAATAATTCAAGAAACGTTACAAAATTTTTCGTTCGATGCATCAAATTTGCAGGATCAGTACAAAGCAGTTGTGATGAGAAATCCGGTGATCGATATCGCTGCGATGTTCACCATCTCGGACATACCGGACTGGTAATAGTAAACTTTTACTCGTCAATCCCCAAATACCATTGCTTTCATCATTACCGGCAACTCTCCAATGATTTGTCATTTCAGTCGCAATGCACTGACTAAAGATGAGAAAATTGCATACCGTCACGATGTGTAAGCATTATGTCGTTCGAACCGCGGATTGATAATAAAAAAAAAAAAAACGAGAAAACAAAAACAAAGAAAGAAAAAACAGAACAATTTGAATGAATTATTTGGTGGACGTTGTATTATTGGATAAACAATTGAGAGCTTGGCTGATCAAGCGAAATTCATTTCGGTATTGGATTAATATATTTTTTTTTTTTTCGTCACGATTTACCAAAGAGGCTGCTAAATCACCGTTAATCATCAATTAACGTCTCGTTTATCCTGAAACGAAGTTTTTTTTTTTTTCGGAGCTATCGGGAGACCGGAGCTTTTTTTGTTTGTTTGTTCGAAGAGTTCATGCAATTTTCAGGTGCGCAGCGGTGCTGGGAATGCGTTATCAGGAGACGGTTCCGCGTATGGATAGTCCCGAGTCGGCCGATATGTACGTGAAGATGTTCAAATGCTCGCCAATTATTCACGCCGACAAGGTGAAAGCACCAACGTTGATGCTAATCGGCACGTGCGATCTTCGCGTACCCTCGTCACAGGGCAAACACTGGTATCAGCGTCTCAAGGCAAACGGCGTAAAGACCAAGTGAGTAAAATGAGCTTTTAATCAAAAAGAAGATACGGAATATCGGACAAAATTTAACCATGAGAATTTTATATCATACTCTTATCGCTAATTATATCATCGACTTACCGAGTTATAAAGGGTTTGAATTTAGCTCGCGGCCGGCAAAAAGACGAGTTTTCGTTAATATTTTTCTGGTAAAACGTGTGCACAGGTTTTCAAAATTCTTTTTTTTTTCACATTTAAGAGTTTCAAGTATCTTTCACAATTTTTTGTTATTGAAAAATATTTATAAATGTGATTTGCGCAGACCGCTGTTTGAAAAACGTCCTTCGCGATGACCTATCTGCTGCTCGGAAACAAATCATCTGAAATTTGAAAAAAATCAAACGAATTTAGTTTTCGTATGAAATTATTGGGTGCTTGATGGAAGGATTCAATGAAATATTGATTTATGAAAAAAAAATGGCCGCAGTCCAGAGTGGTTGCGCAAATTTTGATGAGAAAAACGCTCCATTTTTTTTGATAAAAAAACATCGAAAAAAAAAAAAAAATCCTTCGATCAAGCACTGCATCTTCATATGTAAAAGATGCTTGTAAAATTTGAAGTTGATCGGTGCAGTGATTTTTCGAGATGTATCGCGTGGTCACCGATTTTCAAAGTTATTTCAAGTAAAACGTATTTAAAGTTATAGGTCGGGTTTATACCATGAATATAGATTCAATTTTAATCTACCCGCATACGCGCATAACTCTAATTTTGATTAAGCCGGAGAAATCATCGGGAAACCGTTTCAAAAATTTCAACTAGGTTTAGTTATTTCAAGTAAAATCCATTAAAATCCCTTAAAATGGATGTTTTTTTTTTTTTTTAAATAATCGATTGAAATGGTCGAGAATCTTTTACGTTTTGAGTCGAATGAGCGACCAAGAATGTACCGTGAGAATCTTCGCGATTGTTCATTTCCAATTGTCGTATCTCCTTAAGATCATGTGAAAAGAGGCCGGGGAACTCCGATGGCACCGTTATAGCAGGAAATATTGAAACTTGTAGAACATTCGCTGCGCTTGCACGAAACTCGCGAGTTCATCGATTTGGAAGCGATTTTATAGATACTTTTTTTTCGGTATATGGCACCTATTTCAACGGTCAACACCTCGAAAATTCATGAAAAATCGGTTTGAAAATTGAAAACTGGACGATAAAAGTCACGCCGCTTATGCCTGAATGTGGCGCCAGTGGAATATTTGCGAACTATCCGCGCAGGAAATTATCCACGATAACGTTTAAATTTTTTGGACAATGCCATTTCTCTAATTTTCCCCACGTACAGGAACAAACCTTTCTTAAATCGCCCCCACAATTCAATACTCCCCTAAATTTAAATACAATTTGTTAAAAATCAAAATTCTATAAAACTTCTGTTTTAATTTAAATTTTGAGATTTCTCAAAATTCATTTACACTAGGACCTCGATTTAATGGCCCTCGATTTAATAGACAGTCCCCACCATGTCGCATTTATTGATCGGTTTTTCGCGTGGTGGGAGATGGTGGGGGACGCTTAAAGTCTCCCCGATCAGGCCCGTAGCACGGAGTGCCGATGCGCAGATACAGCATGGGCGGGCATACGCTACCTCGATTTAACAAGGTGCGATGCGGAGCCGGTCCCGCCACTGGCCGTTAAATCGAGGTCCTAGTGTAAATTGAAAACCTTTCTTAAATCGCACCCGCAATTCAATACTCCCCTAAATTTAAATACAATTTGTTAAAAATTGAAATTCTATAAAATTTTTGTTTTAATTTAAATTTCAAGATTTTTTAAAATTCATTTGAATTAAAAACCTTTCTTAAATCGCCCCCACAACTCAATACTCCGCCAAATTTTGAAACAATTTGATAAATTTGAAATTCTATAAAATTTCTATTTTAATTTAAATTTCAAGATTTCTCAAAATTTATTTTTAATTAAAAACCTTGGATAGTGATTGGATAGATATAAAATATTTTTATATAAAACTTTTATATAAAGATATAAAAACCTTGGATAGTGATTGGATAGATATAAAAAATATTTTACGTTTCAGAGCCTGATGATCAGATTTTTCGTAACTAAACTATAAAATAATTATTACATTCGTTTCCTACGTTGGATCTCTCAGATTTTAGCCGAAAATAAAAATTTTTACATTGAATTTTTATATTTCCTGGCAATCATGCTCCGGATAAAGATCTCTTCAGTTATTGCCTGCACAATTTTCAAACCATTCGATTTTATAGTTTAGAAATGGCATTGTCGAATCATTTTATATGTGCTCTTAATCATCTTGAGCCTAGAAATTTTCATGATTTTGATTTTTCGCTGTCACATTAGGATGCTCGTGTACGAGGACAATCATTCTCTGGCATTGACAAGCTCGGAAATGGACGAGATTATAAACTCGGGGATTTGGTTGATGGACCATACCGCGAAAAAGGAAGACCTCAATTCCATTGAGAAGGAAGACTCGATTTGCAAAGATTAGCGATAAACAACTTTGCTTTTTTTTTTTTTTTTTACTATCTTCCCTCTCAATCATGGTAAAAAAAAATTTCAATCCCGCGCGCGCTCGCAATTTCTCATTATTTTTAAAACTTTTTCACAGTGCGTAAATAATGATCTCCAATATACTTTTAAGAAAAATAAAACATATCTCGTATATACGAACATCTCCCCAGTACAATCTTTTAGTATATTCGTTACAAGTTAATTATATTATTTACATTGGCTCGTTCGGAGACTTGATCGTAATACTGGACAACAAAAAAAAAGGCGCAGACCCGTAAACCAGTTTCGATTTTTTTTTTGTTTTTAATTTACGAGTATCCAGATTCGTTCGAAGAGTATCAAAACTAAATTTGGCAATAAGATCATTCACACGTTTTCATCACGATCTTGCCAAATGCATGCACATCGTCTTGTTTTTTTTTTTTTTTTTTTTTTTTTTTTCGCTCTACAGCGTTTTCGATAAATATATTTTCTATTTTGTTAGAAAAAAAAGTGTCGATATCACGAAAATGATATAATAATATTATATACGATATAAAATATTTAATTTTTATATACGGGTATAAAAAAAAAAAAAAAGACATTACCACAGCGCAAATATTTCATTCGACTGATTTTACCTTTGTACAGAAAGTATCTGTTTTACGCCTACCCGGCTCGTGTTAAAGATTTATCAATTTTGCACAATTTTTTTTTTTTTCTCATTCCACAGCGTTTTCAATAAATATATTTTCTATTTTGTTAGAAAAAAAAAAAGTGGCCGAACCAATGGAGAATATGCCTCGCATACGACACGATATATTGTATAAAAAAATCCAGTAGCTCGTAAAATAAGGTATTATCTAATTAAAACATTAGACAATAAGGCATCTTGGCCAATTTAACGTGATCCTTCGTGTAATTAATCCTCCGTGTGAACACTCTGCCTTTGAGGGTACAGTTTAAATTTCAATTTTTCCTCTGTTTTTTTTTTCTTTTTCCCCCACATTTTTGCAGAGAATAGTAAATGTCCCTTAAAGCTCGAGTTTTCATACCGAAGGTCTGGAAAAAAAAAAAAACGATTGTCCAAGCGAAGGATTAAGGTGCGGACGGATTCGATTGTTCGGGAAACAATGAATCGTAACTGGGCGGTAAATCTTTGTCAAGGACTGAGGGAAGCGTTGAAACTTCGAGCATGGGATCAACCGCGACCGACTGACGCGCCGAACCGGCAATTTCACGCTCGATCCGCGACAATCTATTCTCATTAACGCTCGGCCCAGCGCAATCCGATGACCAGCACATTTTTTTGTTTCTCCGACACATCCAGAGTCCCATTACGAATATAACGAAGCACAGCAGCATCGTCGTTACGGCGCCTATCGTAACTTTTGTTCCCGTACCGTTGCTCACGATATCGTATGATTTTTCACAATTATCCTCGTCCCGGCATATCTCGTCAATGCAATTCTGATAACCGTCGCAATAATATTTCTTCCAAACGCACACGCTGTAATTCGTAGCGGATCGGTACTCATCGCGATTCTCCTTTATTCGCGAACAATCTGTGAATATAGAGAGAGATTTTTCGATTTTACGTCGAGTCAGGTGGTGAGCGATATTGAACTAACCGAGATTGCTGGATAATGTTGAAATTTGCATCGTTGGAATGCAACAAAAATAGGTTAAAAAAAAAAATAAACCATTTCCAGTATTGTTTTGAAGTCGAAAATCGTTTAAACCTTTTTTTTTGTTTGTTTTTTTTTTCGCGACCCGGGGCCTAAATATGACGGTAAAGCGTTGACAGTGCTGGAAATTATTTTTATTTTATTTAAATTTATTTTCGTTGCATTCCAACGATGCAAATTTCAACATCATATTGCTAGTAAATTTTTATCCGGCAATAAGGCAGGCAAATTTGAATAAATTCATTCGACGCGATACTTGTGATTTGTGTGAAATATTTATCGGAAAAAAAAAAAAAAAAAAAAAATCGATCGTAACGATATTGAGAACATTGAATCGAATCGCAACAAGTAAAGTCGACGCACACTCGTCGGTTTGGCTCAGAGTGCTTCGTAAATAAATAAAATAATTTTTTTTTCCCGAGCTAATAATTTTTTTTTTTTTTTCAAATTTTAAACATCGATAAAGAAAGCTGCGAACAAAATTGTATACCCATTGGAGCCGGAACGGTGTATTAAAAAAAAAAAAAAAAAATCATTGATCATAGGCTCATAGGCTAAGAATCACAAGCGGTTGCGTCAGCGCTCGAGTCGTTTGTATGCTCACCTTTGTACGGAGTGTAGACAATCGTGAGATCGAGAGTCTGATTCCTCTCCAATGGATTTTTCGAGATAAATATCGTCGTCTCGATCTCACCCTCGGAGTCGAATTCGGCAAAGTCACGACGTATCTGCTCGTCGTACTCTTTCTCCCATTCTGAGCGTTGTTCCTGCATCGGCCTGAACGTTACTTTTCTACGATCTATCTGACCGCAAAATTCACGAGTTTTGTGCTGGTCTTTTCTCTTGAACTGTGGAATTGATAAGAATAAAATTGACGATTTAGCCCCCCACTCCCGGTAAATATTTCGAATCAGGACTGCAGCTCAAAACTGCTCCAAATTTTTTTTCTAACGCTTATCATTAAAAAATAATATCCCATGTAATATTGAGGAGGAGGGCTCAATTCCATCGAATATATCCACTCTCCATCGACAATGCGACCCCCGATTATATTTTCATTTACCAAACTTGGCTTCATCAATTTTTTACAATTTTATTTGGACGACCAATCCTGAGGTGCCGAATTGCGAATGGCCCAATGCTCCGGTACTTCACGAATAAAATTGGTCCAATCACACACACACAGTGTTTGAATCCACTTTTAATTCGTTTATAAGAAAATCTTGATGGCGGTGGGGTGCAAAAGGATATAATGGGCAATTAATGTACGGCATCTTTCTGGTGCCAAATTACTATTTGTCGAGCCACGTCTTGATTCGCTAAGATTATTTGAAATTACACATTTTACGAAACAACTCTTCTTCCCCGATTCGGTTGTTCGTGTCGTTTTTGGCAACGCCAGGTAAGACTACTCTCATTGAGAGTAGCAGAATTTTCGCAAGTTACACGAATAACTTCGCGTTTTAACACGCCCATGATTTTGTAAAAAAAAACCAATACCGTCTTTTCGATTTTGAAATTTTATAATAGCATCGGCAAGCGAAATTAAACACCCGTGACAATTGGGAGTTTAAATGAAAATTTTTCATTTCAAAATCTGGTAGTTTAGGAAAAAATATTTAGTACGTATTTTTTATTTTTTTATTTGAATCAAAATTGCCGTTAATATAAGAAATTGAAAAAAATATAACATTATGACGTCAAACATGTTACGCTATATCTATATATATATCAAAATTCGTGAAATTAAATTGCCTATAACAGGTGCATCTGTCATTTTTAACGAAAAATAAAAAAATACGTCCTCATTATTTTTACTTACTCTACATTATGCGCCCCAATGATTGAAAAAAAAATTTAATTCATACTCCTAATTGGGAGTATAAATGAAATTTTTTTATTTCAAAATCTGGTAGTTTAGGAAAAAATATTTAGTACGTATTTTTTATTTTTTTATTTGAATCAAAATTGCCGTTAATATAACAAATTAAAAAATATAACATTATGACGTTACACATGTTACGCTATATCTATATATATATCAAAATCCGTGAAATTAAATTGCATCTGTCATTTTTAACGAAAAATAAAAAAATACGTCCTCATTATTTTTACTTACTCTACATTATGCGCCCCAATGATTGAAAAAAAAAAAATTTCATTCATACTCCTAATTGGAAGTATAAATGAAATTTTTTTTATTTTAAAATCTGGTAGTTTAGGAAAAAATATTTGTACGTATTTTTTATTTTTTTATTTGAATCAAAATTGCCGTTAATATAACAAATTGAAAAATATAACATTATGACGTCACACATGTTACGTTATATATATATATATCAAAATCCGTGAAATTAAATTGCCTATAACAGGTGCATCTGTTATTTTTAACGAAAAATAAAAAATACGTCCACATTATTTTTACTTACTCTACATTATGCGCCCCAATGATTGAAAAAAAAAATTTCATTCATACTCCTAATTCATTGTTACGTGGATACTGGTATTAAAAATTATTATCTTCTCGCAATGTTATTATTCGGTGTCCCACTGTTTTCATTCCTTCTTATAATGCTACTGTCCGATGTTTACATTCATGCGTTTAGTTCAATCGGTTCATAGTTTATAGTGAGCGCGTGTTGGGTGTGTGTCTTATCTTGGTACCGAGTCGATACCTCATATTATCTGTTAATATTTGTGTTTTACTTAAGGCGGCCCATCAGTGACAGCACTAGTCAAAAATCGTGACGTGAAAAAAAATCATAAACCTATCATAATATTTTCTAAATACTCTGTCTAAATAAAATTTATGAATTTCGATGACGTTTCCCGTGATATTTTATTCATAATTTATTATAAATAATATAAATAAAGTCTCAACTGACAAAAGTATTTAACGCTGTCAGAGCGATCAAGTCAAAAACGATAGCTGATATTCATATGTTTCCTCGCGTGCAGAATGACAGACATATATATTGTATCCGAGATTTGCACACACGATGACTTTCGCGATTAAATTTCTCGGGAAAATCCCTGGCAAGACACAATTTTTTAAATACCATTGGAAAGTTCACGATTTCATCTTTCAATACTCAAAATTTGAATAAGAACTCTCGTCTTTATCAAAAGATATCATGTCACTTCCGGTGAAAATGGAATCAACTGCCATAAGACCCATGCTAAAATAGGTAATTTTAAATTACTCGTTCGCAATAATTTGCCTGGCAACATACCCTGAAATTTTGAGAGAGCGTTCATTGCATCTTAGATAACACTCTCCCGAAGTTTCATTCGTATCGCCGGTTTTTTAATTCACTGATGAGCCACCTTAATATTGCCAGTTTTTATTTTTTTATTTTTTTTATGACGTTGTGTGATGGGCGAACGGGTTAAATGAAGTGAGAATGAAGTCAGACTTGGGATATTTTAGATTAGTAGTTTATTGGCATGTTGGTATAATTCGGGAGTGCACGTCCGAACTGATAGAAGGTTAATGATGAACTGCAGTGCTAATGAGGTGAAGGAAGGAGAGGACTTAATGAGAGTGGAGGGGATGTCGCCAAGACAGAGGAACAAGGCCCGTGGGACCAAGGGCAAACTGGAGCTAAGGTGCTGACGGTTGTGAGATTGGCCGGAAAGGAGTATTAGGTTTAGCTGATATGTAAGGTTTAAGCGTGCGAGTGGACTGGTAGTGAGAGTGAAGTTGATGAGCTGGCGTGGGAAAGGAAAAGAGTTTTTTAGGCTATAGGACGGGGCCGTTACAGTTGGAAGTCTTCCCCCTTCTCAATATTACATGGGATATTATTTTTCAATGATAAAAAATGCCGGTAAAAAATTTGGAGCAGTTTCGAGCTGATTCGCAATATTTATCCTTGCTTAGACAATGAATTTATTTTTGAAAATTGAATTCTGGAGTTTTTAACACGGAAAAGTTGGGTTTTTCATCTATCAGCGGCTGGTTCCATTTCAAACCGCCCAGCAAGGTCGGGACGAAAAATTCAAACGACTTGTAAATAATTCATAGTAAATAATAAATGAATTCATGTATATTCATGTTTATTCATATATATTCATGTTTATTGTAATATTGAACTGTTTTGGGATTAATATAGTCTTATTTTTTAATGGATTTTTCATACTTTTCCTACCCACTTATTTCGTCGTATATATGTATTAAACCGAAAGAAACAATGTAGCGACATAAAGAAATCGATTTACAGTACACCCAGTCAAAATCTGGACGTCCATTCTAAATCTAGGACGTCCTCGATTTAGAATGGACGTAATATGGACGTCCATATTACGTCCTAGGACATCCAGATTTTTGACTGGGCAAAATATGAGCTACCTGAAAATATCAAAAATTCGTGATATTGAAAAATTCATAACTCTTTTCACAGAACTAATCCGCTAACGAAACTTGTGCGAAGAGTTAGTATCTTTAAAGAACTATTCGAGAAAAAATTGGTGAGAGAAAAAAAAAAATGCAATTCCTGAAAATCGGGGTTGAATTTTTTCAGATTATTTTATATTACGTTCAATAACTCCAGCGATTTTGTGTCGATCTACCTGAACTTGGAATTTTCTTAAAGAAGATAAAAATACGCACATTTTGAAAAAAAAATAATTCAAATCCGTTAATTCGTTCAAAAGTTATAGCACTTAAAAAAAACCAGTAAATTTACGGAATCTGTAAAAACGAGTTTTTGACAAAAAATGGTAATAGCCGTGCAGAGAGATGAAATTTTTTT
Organism: Rhorus exstirpatorius; assembly: GCA_963564615.1. NCBI lineage: Eukaryota > Metazoa > Arthropoda > Insecta > Hymenoptera > Ichneumonidae > Rhorus > Rhorus exstirpatorius. The sequence goes on from OY751313.1 coordinate 43,153,533, forward strand.
AGAGCAAAATGACCAAATACGGGTCCCCTTAAATTACCCAAAGAATCATATAAATTATTTACAAGTCGTTTGAATTTTTCATCCCGACCTTGCTGGGCGGTTTGAAATGGAACCAGCCTGTACTAACAATCTCCACGGGGTTCCTGCTCAGCGCGTTGACATGACGAATAGACATGCCGGGCTGATGCTCGATCGTGTAGTTATACTGGTCAATCAAAAGGGCCCAGTTGGCCACCCTTAAACACAAATCCTTCTTTTTCATAGTCAGTCTAAATTCAGGGAAAAAAAGCGTTCAATTTGGAAATTCGCACATCGCTTCCGCATTATTTTAACTCGCTTATACAAAGCTAATTCTCTATGAGGAAGCCAAATTTGGGAAAAACTCGCTTGCTGTATAGAGAGATCTTTGAGCGAGATAAAATAATAAGGAAGGATGGATGAAGGGAGAATTTTTATTTTATACGAAAATTATAATATCCGGCGATGTGGGTTCTGAAAAGATATCGTTAAGACGCTAATAAGTCGCATTATCATTAAGACGCAAAGACAGATATCATTAAGACGTCATTAAACTACGTCGTAAATCCATGCATATCGATTTCACTCCAACTTTCGTTCCTTCGTTGACTAAAATATGGAAAATTCGATAATCTACATTTCCGAATCTTTGCGACACATGTTGTCACGTACATGGATATTTTTTGACTCATATTTTTCTCGCAACAATCGATACGCCATCTGTGTACATTGATACTATATTTTATCTCCAATACTGTTATTATTTTAAATTTTTTTCCCTCGTTTCTCCCTACTCTTCGTACCAATCGAAAAGACATACGTTACACAACAGTTTAAGGATGTATGTTAGCTAAGTCGATTACTAGTTTTCTAATTGAAAATTTTAGATGTTAGAAAAGACGGTATAATTTTTTAAGATTTTTTGCCAAATTTTCGCCCATGCGAATTCTGAGATATACTCCTGCGATAAAAATACTTTTTTTTATTCCTAGATTTTATGGAAAAATTTTCAGAATTTTAAACCTGGGCCAAATTTATTTTTTGAAAAAATTATTTTCAAAATTTTGAAAAATTAAAAATATCAGTGATAGTTTATTGTTGAGAATTAAAAAAAAAAAAAAATGTCTCTTGGTAAAATTTTTTTTTCCTATATCTTGATGGTAAAAAAAATTTTTACCAAGAAACATTTTTTTTTATTTTTCTCTACAATAAACTATCACTGACATTTTTAATTTTTCAAAATTATGAAAATAATTTTTTCAAAAAATAAATTTGGCCCAGGTTTAAAATTCTGAAAATTTTTCCATAAAATCTAAGAATAAAAAAAAGTATTTTTTATCGCAGGAGTATATCTCAGAATTCACATGGGCGAAAATTTGGCAAAAAATCTTAAAAAATGATATATACCGTCTTTTTTAACATCTAAAATTTTCAATTAGAAAACTAGTAATCGACTTAGCTAACATACATCCTTAATGCTGCCGCGCTCCACCAATTCTTTAACAGTCGTCGATCGTCTATCGTTTTCAACACAAGTATCGAAAGTATTGGCGGGTGAGTAACGATTTTTGAATTACTTTTTTGTTTCAAATGAATGATTTTTCATGTGGAAATATCCTAAAAAAAATTGACGAAGAATACGAAAAATTTATTGTACTTCGATAATTAGAGAGATTTTTTTTTCGAGTTCGTCATCGTCCAATTATTCTCAAAATGTAATTTCAAGAAAGGTGACTAGAGAATTTTTTTTTGTTTTCTTAATATTGTGACGTCCACCGAAATTGAATCAAATCAATTTCGACGTTCGTCCAGAAAACTCGGGAATTATCTCGAAAATATCTAGTCCAGTCAAAATCGTCCTGAAATCGACTTTTCGAGCCGAGTGGCTAATTTTTGGATATACGTTGTATGAGACCCTCCCAAAAGTAGTTGTGAAGTGCCAAAGTTCTCACCCCCCGGGATCGGGTGGAAAAGCGTCAAACTACCCCCTTAAAACTCGATTTTTGCCGTTAACTCGTAAACGACGAAAGATAAGAAAAAAAGTTTAGAATAAAAGTTGTAGAGCGTAAAATTTTACGTAAATAATTTTCAATCAATTTTTCCGCTAATCCTAATATTTAAGATTTTACAGCTGTGCAAAGATGAAAATCTTAAAAAATTCATAAAAAATCGAAAAATTATTATTTTTCAACTTTTCTTGTATCAAAAAATCGGAAAAAATATCACCTTTTTTTTAAATTTAAAAAAAAAATTTCCACTCATTGGTTTACGAGTTATAACAATTTTAAAAATTTTAATATCGTTAATTTCGCTTAAAAAATTTTTTTTTTCCACCATAATTTTTTTTGCAAAAATTCGAACAAAAAAGTCTTTGGCGACTTTCTCCTAACTATTGCGCCCTTCGAGTTACAAAAAAATTCAACCCCTGTAATTTTTCGAGTTCTACGCCGCTGGCTTATAGAGAGGGACAGACAAACATTATCCGTTTCGCTTTTACTCATTGCAGGGTTGGGAGCGCTGGCGCGCATGCGCCTCCGTACGCTCCATGAGTGAGAATGAAACGGGAAACATTTTTTCTCTCTCTCTACTTTTGCGTATTTCGGTTTCGTTTCGCTTTGAGGGCGAATGAGAATGAAACAGAAATCACGGCGACGCGCACTCGCCTCTTTATAGTAGTAGTCTTTATTCCAATATACACTAGGACCTCGATTTAACGGCCAGTGGCGGGACCGGCTCCGCATCGCACCTTGTTAAATCGAGGATGTGCATGCCCCGCCCATGTTGTATCTGCGCATCGGCACTCCGTGCTACGGGCCTGATCGGGGAAACTTTAAGCGTCCCCCACCATCTCCCACCATGCGAAAAACCGATCGATAAATGCGACATGGTGGGGACTGTCTATTAAATCGAGGGCCATTAAATCGAGGTCCTAGTGTACAGCGTTCTGCGCTTTTTACAAAAACCAGCTCCCCACACAATTCCATCACAGTATTTTATGCTTACAGTATGTTTTGTTTGTCCGATAGCTTAAGCTCTTTAATTAGCGCTAGTAACAATAACTATACAAACAAAACAATCCCCCTTCCCCTTCAATTTATTTTACTTGCTACCTCTCTTTGGTTCTCCCACCCTATTGTGCTCTTGCCCGCGAGGCCTTGATCCTTTCAAAGGCTCTCAAGAACTCACAAATTTCTACTTGTAGCTGCCCTTTCAGGGTTACGATCAGCCAAGCCTTTAGATCCTCTCCCACCCTGCCGCCACGCCATTTGTCTACCCAGTTAGTCCACTCCTTTTTTATTCCTTTTCCTTTCCTAGCTTCCTCACAGGTCCAGATATGGTCCAAGCTTTCTTCATATACTCCACAGATCCCACAACTCTGGTTAGTAAACCCTTTCTTGCCTACTTTTTCCAAATTGCCACATCGCAGTCTAGCCCATTCCTCCCTTAAATCTCCATTTATGCCTTCTTCATCCCAGTACTTCTCCCTGTCAACCGTGCTTTTTATCTTTCCGTACAGCGGGTTAAACGTTGACGTCTACTTTTGTCCAGTCTCCCTGGATATCTTGCTCTTTTCGCCTCTGTACCCCCTCCCTTAGGCATTTCTCTGCTACTCTCCAGTCTATCCCCTCCCAAATAAGGTTTACTAACCTTCCATCCCCCACCTCCGCCATTGCCTTATCGAAGTCGGCTCCCCACTTCGATGGGTTCCCATTTTTTATACCTCGGATTTCTTCTCTAAGACAGATTTTAGGCCACCGCTCTTCCTTCATCTTCAAAATGTCCACCACGTACTGTCCCACCCTCTTACGTGTACCGATCTCCATACTCCGCCGTCCTGATTCGAGCTTCCATAGGTAGTCTGGCGTATTGCGCGACAATCCCATCGCCATCTTAACAAACGTTCTTTGCACCTTCTCTATTTCTTCGCGTCTCCTCCAGCCCCATACTTCAATGCCGTATAACGCCCCAGCGCTAACCAACGAGTCCATTAGTTGTAGGCGTCCCCCGAGTTTATCAATTTTTGCCCTTTTCATTACCCCCCATACCGTATTAATCGCTTTCCGAGCTTTCGCTGCCAAGTTCTTCGTGTGCCTTCCCACCGTGTTTCTGGTTGAGAACCAGTAACCCAGGTATTTAAATTCATCCACCACTTCGATCTCCTTTCCATTAAACTCCCAACTTTCTTCCTTATTTATTTTCCCACCGTTCCTGAATACCATTATTTATGTCTTTTGCACGTTCACTTCCATCTTGATCTTAATGACGTATTTCTCGAGCGATCTTAACATCTTTCTCAGTTCATTTGCTTCTTCGGCTACCAGCGCGATGTCGTCTGCGTATGTTAACGCATAGAACTTGTATCCACCCATCACTGTTCCTCCTTCGCCTTTCCGTTCCCAGTCATTATCGACACCGTCAATCATGATATTGAATAATACTGGACTAAGCGGGCAACCTTGCCTTAATCCATTCTTTGTTTCGAAGGCCTCCGTAATCCCCTCTTCCGCGATTATGTCGTTCTTCGTTTCTCTATATATTCCTTTGATCATATTGTACATTGGACCTTTTATACCTTTTTCCCACAATTTCCTCAGGAGTATTTCTCTGCTAACCTTATCGAACGCTGCCTTGAAGTCGACAAACGCGACATACAACTTCCCTCCTTTATTTTTTAGCCTGTTGTTAACCAGAGAATTAAGGACAAAAATGTGGTCCCTCGTTCCCCTCCCCGCCCTGAATCCCGCTTGATTTTCCTTCAGCACCCCCGCTCTCTCTATGTGGTCTCCCAGTCTCTTGGTCATGATGCTCGCGAGAATCTTGTAGCCTATGTCCAAGAGCGAGATTCCTCTATAGTTACCCGCCACATCTTCATCACCTGCCTTGTGAATCGGATAAATTCTTGCCATCTCCCATCCCCTCGGTATTTTTCCTGCTTCCCAACAATTGTTTAAGATTTTTCTGAGGTCCTCCCGACGTTCTATCGGGATTGCTTTGATAAATTCGGCACTTATCCCATCTTCTCCCGGTGCTTTGTTATTTTTAGCTCTTCTCATACCCCTCAACATCTCGTCTTTCGAAATTTCTCTGTTTAGGCACTCATCTGTCGATTGGTCTCCACCATGTAATTCCCACTCTAGCGATTCCAGTCCTTGGCTATTCTCTTCGTCCTCGGCAGCCCCTAGGAGATTTGCAAAGTGCTCTACCCATTGTTCTTTCGGGATGTTCTCTTCTGCCCTTCTCTTTTTAACCCTAAATTTGCTTACTGCCTTCCACCAGTCGGCCATATTCTTGCTTTCTCTGACACCTCTCCATCTCTCCTCGAACCATTCTTTTCTCTTACTATCGTATAGTACTTTCAGCCTTTTTTTCTCCTCTCTGTACTCCTTTTTCTTTCTCGCGTCCTTCGTTATCAAGACGACTTGCAAACTTCTCCATACGGTTTTTCTCTGCTCCTTACACTCGTTATCGAACCAGCTCTCGTCCCTTCCACCCGTTCTCCTTTTCCTTAACATTCCCACCTTACTTGCTACTTCACGAATAGCATTCTTGAGCGTAACCCACCCCGTGTCGTCGTTATCGTCCTCGTGGCTCCTCCCCCCGGGCCACTTTTGCATCAATAATTCCTCAAATTCATTCCTTCCCTGCTCTCTCCATCTCAGCTGCTCTTCCCCGATCCTCGCCTGTCCTCTCTTGGCCCTTTCATCTTTAATCCCGCCATAACTAATGTCGAAACCCACCGGCAGATGGTCCGATTCTATACGGGGTACTACCCCCATCCAAGTCACTGCCTCTTCCTCCTCGTCCTCTGCCCTGATAACTAGATCCAACACGGAGCAGCCTCCTCCTCCTCCCACGAATGTGACTTTTCCTGCCTCATCTCCCTTCAATCTCCCATTAAGGACTACTAGCCCCATGTTCTCGCAGAAATCTAGCAGCTTTCTTCCCTCCGCATTTAGCACCTTATCTTCCGAATTTCTCTCGTATGGTAGCCCCCCCATTTTTTCACAGTTTACCCTGCCTTCTTCCATACCGATCCTCGCATTGAAGTCACCGGCTAGAACTATTCCTGCCCCCTTGGCCAGTCCCTCTTCGATGCACCGTCTCAGATCCGCTTCGATTCCTTTAAACCCTATATTATTGTACACGCTAATGATCCATACTTCTTTATGCTGCGGGTTTCGATTTAGTGCTACGATCAATCCAAATTTCCACTCCGTGATTTTACATTTTCCGCTCAGATTTGTTCTTATACCTACTAGGTGCCCACCACTTGCCCTTCCCTTTTTTCTCCCCCTTGTCGCTGCTTTCGTCCACCATTTGTACCCTTTATTCAGTACCTTCAGTACCTTAGCCTCATGGTCCTTCTCAAGCCATGTTTCCTGCGCAAGGACAATATCGTAGTCACTTAAAAACTTTTTTGCCTTCCCTAGATTCCCCGTCCCCGCAATATTCCATGTTATTACCTTAATAACCCCTTTTTCCTTCCTCGCGAAATGTCGCCTTCTCTAATTTCCCCTCCAATTCCACCCAATACCACCAGACTCCGCTTACCGCTATCTTCATGTAACCGCTTTTTACAATCTTCCCCATACGCGCTTTCTTTTCCGATTCTCTTCTCAACCATTCCTGAATTTCCTCTTCTCTTGGCGTGAGATCGTCTTCGATCCAAATTCCCGAGCCACGCAGCTCTCCCCTCTTCTTCATGATTCGTATTTTCGTCTCCATCCGTTCCAATGTTACCACCGTTCCTCCTCCGATACGTTGGATTTTAACGATGCTAGGTTTGATTCCTAGCGTAGATCTCACTATCTGTGTGATTTCACTAGTCATCGAGTGCGCGTTTCCCACCGCCCCCAGCCCTCTCACTACTATATTCCGCTTCCTTCTTGCCCTTTCTCGTCTTTCCCATTCCCATTCCCCTTTCGAAAGTGCCCGGGGATGGCTTAAGTCCTCTCCCTGACGTTCCCAGCTCTCGGTATGCACTTGCGGCGGCGATTGTCGCTGTGTCTGTCTCTCTTTAACGAGTTCTCGCCTCGTGTTTCTTTTCCCCTGCGAGTCAAACAGTATTAGGTGCGAGGACTCCGTCTCAGTTTCTTCCAGATCTAACAGGTTGTCCTCCCCCCTCTCATTGTTGTTGTAATCTGATGGCGTCAGTGGCGCAGCGCCGTCCGCAATAGTTGACACGTCCGCAGTATTACCATTTGCCCGCACCTCTCTCGCCTCTTCCCGTTCCACCTCGAGTTGACCTAGTCTGTCCTCGTATTGCCTCTTTTCCTTGTCCCAAATCGCCTTGTCTTTGAACCTAAGGAACCTCTACTGTTCCGCTTCGGCCAGTAATTCCTTGATGATTCTATTCATTGACTCGCACCGGCACGGCAACGGAGCGATTTCTCTCTTGATTTTTGTGGCTTCCAACTCCCAGAAGTTCATAAGCCTTGCCTCCGATTCGGCGATTAGGCGATTTATCTCACCAGTAAAATGTAACTCGCTGCCAGTGCCAGAGTTATTACTCTGGGTCCCGAGTTCGGCACGGGACTCTTCATACTTGCCGGAATCATCGTCGTGGGCCCCCATCGGAGGATCAGACGGTTCCTCATTTCGTTCTCCCAACACTTCTTCCTCCTCGTTGCTCCAGCCCGTCCCCCCTGTTTCACTTTGCCCGCCACCATCATGACCACTTTCTTCCTCCTTTTCCTGCACCGATGCTATCTCTTCGATATCCCGCCCGCTTTTGATAGGCGAGTGTAACAATTTGTCTTTTTTCGCAAAGGCGAATGAGACTTCGGGTTGATCCTGCTCAGTTGCTGTTCTTCTCACCATAAAATTGTCAATTTTTCTGTCCCAAATCTTTCCTACTTTAATTTTAATTTTCCTGGGGCGCCCCCTCGACTTGACTGTACCCCTTAATGTACCTTTGTTTGGCATTTCATTTCCATCGCCGCTGCTCGCCTCACCGCATTCCCTCTCTGTTGATGTTTTTCCTGTCAGCGCGTCCTTACTCCTGAGACCCCTCATGATGCCGCCACCTGTCGGACTTCCCCCCAATTCGCAGCCTAGGGACGTGCACGCGTTCGCATTGCTCGTGCGATAAGTTGTGAGAAGGTCACCATTAGTGCCATCTGCAGGACCCGACCCGCACCCTTTTCCCGTGTCCATTTTCGTCGTTCCGGCCTTGGCGTCACTTCCGTTCCGATCCTCTCTATTCCCACTTGGTTCTCCTAACCTCTTTTCGCCACTGCCACTGTCACCGATATACCCACCTCAAACCCAAATTATCGATATATAATGCCTGTCCACACTCCTCCACCTGTACCCGATGGTTTCGCAACCCTCACGATTTTCTCTGCACAAAGTTACCCACGAAATCACGCTTAGAATAATATTTTTCCGGAGCTCGCCTCACACGCGACCGCACCCTTTCGCGCCTCAACCGGAAGTCCCTCGCCTCTTTATATTAAAACGGTGTTTCTACGTTGGCGTTTTTTTGTTTATTTTTTGTGACGAACTTTTAAAATATTGATGTTTTAAATGTTGAACACACACATCAACTGTATTTTATCCAGGCGTGTCGAAAATTTTTTTTTTTCTGATCCACCCTAATATATATATAAATATACAGGTTTATATTACATATATATTATATATATTATATATTTTAAATAAAATGTAATAATTTATATATAATATAAATTATATATAAATAATATAAATATAAATTTATATATATATAAAAAATAAAATGTCTCTTGGTATATTTTTTTTTTCATATTTTGATGGTAAAAAAAGTTTTTGCCAAGAGACATTTTGTTTTTCTTTCCTTTTTCTCTACAATCAACTATCATTGACATTTTTGATTTTTTTCTAAATTTTGAAAATAATTTTTTTTTCCCTTCATTAAAAAAAAAAAAAAAAATAGAAATTATTGTCTGCTCGCTCTGTAACTGCGATAAAAATACTTTTTTTTATTCCTAGAATTTATGGAAAAATTTTCAGAATTTTAAACCTGGGCCAAATTCATTTAAAAAAACAAACAAATTTTTAAAATTATTTTCAAAATTTTGAAAAATTAAAAATATCAGTGATAGTTTATTTCAGAGAATAAAAAAAAATAAAATGTCTCTTGGTAAAATTTTTTTTTCCCATATCTTGATGGTAAGAAAAATTTTTACCAAGGGACATTTAATTTTTATTTTTCTCTACAATAAACTATCACTGACATTTTTAATTTTTCAAAATTTTGAAAATAATTTTTTTTCAAAAAATAAATTTGGCCCAGGTTTAAAATTCTGAAAATTTTTCCATAAAATCTAGGAATAAAAAAAAGTATTTTTATCGCAGGAGTATATCTCAGAATTCACATGGGCGAAAATTTGGCAAAAAATCTTAAAAAATTATACCGTCTTTTCTAACATCTAAAATTTTCAATTAGAAAACTAGTAATCGACTTAGCTAACATACATCTTTAAACTGTTGTGTAACGTATGTCTGTTCGATTGGTACGAAGAGTAGGGAGAAACGAGGAAAAAAAATTTTAAATTACAACAGCATTGGAGATAAAATATAGTATCAATGTACACAGATGGCGTATCGATTGTTGCGAGAAAAATAAGAGTAAAAAAATATCCACGATGTACGTGACAACACGTGTCGCAAAGATACGAAAATGTAGATTATCGAATTTTTCATATCATCGATTTCATTCAAACTTTCGTTCCTTCGTTGACTAAAATATGAAAAATTCGATAATCTACATTTTCGTATCTTTGCGACACGTGTTGTCACGTACACTACGACCTCGATTTAACGGCCAGTGGCGGGACCGGCTCCGCATCGCACCTTGTTAAATCGAGGTAGCGTATGCCCGCCCATGCTGTATCTGCGCATCGGCACTCCGTGCTACGGGCCTGATCGGGGAGACTTTAAGCGTCCCCCACCATCTCCCACCACGCGAAAAATCGATCGATAAGTGCGACATGGTGGGGACTGTCTATTCAATCGAGGACCATTAAATCGAGGTCCTAGTGTACATCGTGGATATTTTTTGACTCTTATTTTTCTCGCAACAATCGATACGCCATCTGTGTACATTGATACTATATTTTATCTCCAATGCTGTTGTTATTTTAAATTTTTTTTCCTCATTTCTCCCTACTCTTCGTACCAATCGAACAGACATACGTTACACAACAGTTTAAAGATGTATGTTAGCTAAGTCGATTACTAGTTTTCTAATTGAAAATTTTAGATGTTAGAAAAGACGGTATATAGCATTTTTTAAGATTTTTTGCCAAATTTTCGCCCATGTGAATTCTGAGATATACTCCTGCGATAAAAATACTTTTTTTTATTCCTAGAATTTATGGAAAAATTTTCAGAATTTTAAACCTGGGCCAAATTCATTTAAAAAAATAAACAAATTTTTTAAATTATTTTCAAAATTTTGAAAAATTAAAAATATCAGTGATAGTTTATTTCAGAGAATAAAAAAAAATAAAATGTCTCTTGGTAAAATTTTTTTTTCCCATATCTTGATGGTAAGAAAAATTTTTACCAAGGGACATTTAATTTTTATTTTTCTTTACAATAAACTATCACTGACATTTTTAATTTTTCAAAATTTTGAAAATAATTTTTTTTCAAAAAATAAATTTGGCCCAGGTTTAAAATTCTGAAAATTTTTCCATAAAATCTAGGAATAAAAAAAAGTATTTTTATCGCAGGAGTATATCTCAGAATTCACATGGGCGAAAATTTGGCAAAAAATCTTAAAAAATTATACCGTCTTTTCTAACATCTAAAATTTTCAATTAGAAAACTAGTAATCGACTTAGCTAACATACATCTTTAAACTGTTGTGTAACGTATGTCTGTTCGATTGGTACGAAGAGTAGGGAGAAACGAGGAAAAAAAATTTTAAATTACAACAGCATTGGAGATAAAATATAGTATCAATGTACACAGATGGCGTATCGATTGTTGCGAGAAAAATAAGAGTCAAAAAATATCCACGATGTACGTGACAACACGTGTCGCAAAGATACGAAAATGTAGATTATCGAATTTTTCATATCATCGATTTCATTCCAACTTTCGTTCCTTCGTTGACTAAAATATGAAAAATTCGATAATCTACATTTTCGTATCTTTGCGACACGTGTTGTCACGTACATCGTGGATATTTTTTGACTCTTATTTTTCTCGCAACAATCGATACGCCATCTGTGTACATTGATACTATATTTTATCTCCAATGCTGTTGTTATTTTAAATTTTTTTTCCTCATTTCTCCCTACTCTTCGTACCAATCGAACAGACATACGTTACACAACAGTTTAAAGATGTATGTTAGCTAAGTCGATTACTAGTTTTCTAATTGAAAATTTTAGATGTTAGAAAAGACGGTATATAGCATTTTTTAAGATTTTTTGCCAAATTTTCGCCCATGTGAATTCTGAGATATACTCCTGCGATAAAAATACTTTTTTTTATTCCTAGATTTTATGGAAAAATTTTCAGAATTTTAAACCTGGGCCAAATTTATTTTTTGAAAAAAAATTATTTTCAAAATTTTGAAAAATTAAAAATGTCAGTGATAGTTTATTGTAGAGAAAAATAAAAATTAAATGTCCCTTGGTAGAAATTTTTCTTACCATCAAGATATGGGAAAAAAAAAATTTTACCAAGAGACATTTTATTTTTTTTATTCTCTACAATAAACTATCACTGATATTTTTAATTTTTCAAAATTTTGAAAATAATTAAAAAAATTTGTTTGTTTTTTTAAATGAATTTGGCCCAGGTTTAAAATTCTGAAAATTTTTCCATAAATTCTAGGAATAAAAAAAAGTATTTTTATCGTAGTTACAGAGCGAGCAGACAATAATTTCTATTTTTTTTTTTTTTTTAATTAAGGGGAAAAAAAATTATTTTCAAAATTTAGAAAAAAATCAAAAATGTCAATGATAGTTGATTGTAGAGAAAAAGGAAAGAAAAACAAAATGTCTCTTGGCAAAAACTTTTTTTACCATCAAAATATGAAAAAAAAAAATATACCAAGAGACATTTTATTTTTTTTATATATAAATTTATATTTATATTATTTATATATAATTTATATTATATATAAATTATTACATTTTATTTAAAATATATAATATATATAATATATATGTAATATAAACCTGTATATTTATATATATATTAGGGTGGATCAGAAAAAAAAAAATTTCGACACGCCTGGATAAAATAAAGTTGATGTGTGTGTTCAACTTTTAAAACATCAATATTTTAAAAGTTCGTCACAAAAAATAAACAAAAAAACGCCAACGTAGAAACACCGTTTTAATATAAAGAGGCGAGTGCGCGTCGCCGTGATTTCTGTTTTAGACCAGGCAATAGAGCAGATAAAGAGTCATTCTGTGACAAAAATGGTAGAAGAAAACGACGAGTGTGGGGGTGCGTGGGGTGGTCCGTGGATGTTTCGTGATATGGTTTCGACTACCAAATATGATTACTTTTTTTTAATTTCCAAAAAACACCAAAAAAACGGTGTTTTTTTTTAGTTTTTTGCTTGTAAAATCTAAACCAATGGAGCTATGCTGATACATTCAACATACGAATTGTAGAGAATGAAAAGACGAAAAAAATGAGCGCTGGTGCAACTCAATCGGGTTATTATTACCGGAGAAAAACTGGAAAAACCGGAAAAATCAGCGTTTTTTCAAAAATTCATAAATCCGTTATTTTCAAAGTTGTAGCGCTGGCTTTTCGGGTGAAAGTAGTGGTTGATAGGTACTTTGAGTGTGCACAACCCGGACGTTGTCGGATAAATAGTTTTTGCGTAATTGCGATTTGAATTATTTTGGGCACTATTTTGCGGAAGGGCTGGATGCGTCGGAAGTTGTCCGATTTTAATTTTCAAAACGGATTTTGAAAAAAGAAGTAAAGCACTACAAAACGTCAATCTTGATTTTTCGTTAAAATGTTGCAAAATAGGTGAAAAACATGTGCAAACGTGACCAAAACCGGCCGAGCGCTCGATCGCGGTCGAGTAGTGGGGGGAGCCGGCCGACGCGGGGAAGTGCGTATATATAGTCATACAAGCGCGCAATCGACACGCCCCAATCCCAACCCTGCAATGAGTAAAAGCGAAACGGATATGTTTGTCTGTCCCTCTCTATAAGCCAGCGGCGTAGAACTCGAAAAATTACAGGGGTTGAATTTTTTTGTAACTCGAAGGGCGCAATAGTTAGGAGAAAGTCGTCAAAGACTTTTTTGTTCGAACTTTTGCAAAAAAAATTATGGTGGAAAAAAAAATTTTTTAAGCGAAATTAACGATATGAAAATTTTTAAAATTGTTATAACTCGTAAACCAATGAGTGGAAAATTTTTTAAAAAATTTTAAAAAAAAGGTGATATTTTTTCCGATTTTTTGATACAAGAAAAGTTGAAAAATAATAATTTTTCGATTTTTTATGAATTTTTTAAGATTTTCATCTTTGCACAGCTGTAAAATCTTAAATATTAGGATTAGCGGAAAAATTGATTGAAAATTATTTACGTAAAATTTTACGCTCTACAACTTTTATTCTAAACTTTTTTTCTTATCTTTCGTCGTTTACGAGTTAACGGCAAAAATCGAGTTTTAAGGGGGTAGTTTGACGCTTTTCCACCCGATCCCGGGGGGTGAGAACTTTGGCACTTCACACCTACTTTTGGGAGGGTCTCATACAACGTATATCCAAAAATTAGCCACTCGGCTCGAAAAGTCGATTTCAGGACGATTTTGACTGGACTATATCGAAACATTCGGGAAATCATTAGTATAAAAGGAAAAGAGAGGTTCAGAATATACTTTTTCCTCATTCTAACCTCGAAATCGCAACTTCGTTGCGCTTTCTCGGCTCTCATGAGGAAAAATTATGTTCGATACTCGTACGAAAAGGCTTTTTGACGAAATCCTCTCGTTTCGTCAAAAAAGCCTTTGCGTACTCGTGTCGAAATGTACTATTAATCCGAACAAACAAAAGCATGAGTCACGGAAAAACCAGAACGTTCGAGCGCAGTGAATGACCCTATAATAAAACCCGTAAAATTCTTTAGACACAGAACGTTCGAGCGCAGTAAAATCCTTAGAATTCTTTCGACACGGAACGTTCGAGCGCAATAAATGCCTCTATAATAAAATCCATAGAACTCTTTACACTAGGACCTCGATTTAATGGCCCTCGATTTAATAGACAGTCCCCACCATGTCGCACTTATCGATCGGTTTTTCGCGTGGTGGGAGATGTTGGTCCGATCGGGCCCGTAGCACGGAGCGCCGATGCGCAGATACAGCATGGGCGGGCATACGCTACCTCGATTTAACAAGCGATGCAGAGCCGGTCCCGCCACTGGCCGTTAAATCGAGGTCCTAGTGTATATAGAAACCTCGAGCATAATTGGGGAAAACTCAAACCATTTTATCAAATTAGTATGTTTTAATAATATTTTGAATATAGAAATCATATATAAAAATATTCACTAAATAAATAATTCCGAAAATCAAATTAAAAAAATAACTGAAAGAAGAGGAAAACCAGAACAGATTATCAAGAACGTGCTAGACTTTGTAGATTAATCTCATTTTAAAAACAATGTAACAGAAAGAATAAAATGAATTTTGCAGCCACAAAAGGAACAAGCAAGGAGCAACAAAGAGACGGCGGATAGAATAAATAATCTAACTAGAGAAGAACATACGAATAAAATATGAGATGAATAAGAAACAAAGCAATTTAATAAAAATAACAAGAGAAATCGAATAAACATGCGATAGAGAAAAATACGATAATTCTAGAATATAAAAACGCGAACCACTAGAAGGATTATGTAAAGATTAAATACGAAATTTAATAATTAACAAGAAAATATAAAATTTAAGATAAGAAAATATAAGATTTGTGGAGGGAGAATGGGCATCCCGAAGCAAATTTTATGGAAAAATCCACCCACCTTGGGCAGTCTTTATGCGGAAGAGAGGGGAGAAAATCTCTGAAGCATTTGGAACTAAGCAACATGGAGGGAATTTTGGCCCATGGACATACGCCATTGGTCCTAGAGTTCCGACCATGTTCCAGAAAGTTACAGCTTCATCAGACCCTATATAAAGGCAGCCGTGCTGCGTTTTCAGGCAGTCAGTCGTGAGCAGTCGTGAGTCAGTTGGCAGTCAGTAGTCGTCGAAAAATCTTTGAATTTGAACCTCCGAGTACGTTTCGTCGTAACGCGGAATATTTGCGAAAAGTCTACAAAAAAAAATATATTCGGAAAAATTTAAACTCGACAAAATAAATTATCGTGCATTTAAGTCACGCTTGAAAACCAACACGTCGGACCAAGAAAATTTACCCACAGTATACTACAATTTTTTTGTAAGTAGCATTTCGTTTTATAACCCTTTTATTTATTTTTGTTAAATGAATTCAGTTCGTATTTACCACTCCGTGCACATTTTCTCAACTTCTCCCATCCTTGCGTTTTCTTTCCTTAAAAGGGAGCGAGCCGCGACTTCGTTTTAAATTAAAATCACAAAATCCCTGACATAACATCGAGGAATATATTTTTGATAAAACGAATCGAGGATTTTATCATATTCAACGAAATTTCATGCCGGACTCGTATCCTAAATTTATCGAAAATTATTCGAATTTTGTTTCCTCGTAGAGGAAGCTTCGTTTGCGTAAGACAACAATTATAAAATTAAAAATTTTTTTTGTCACACTGTTTAAATTATTCCAAACAATCGGAAAATCATATTTTGAGAAAGGATAAATGTGCGGACGTGGCATGCTTCAAAAATTTGAAATACTACAAGTCGAAAACGGTTATCGAGTCGAAATCTGTCAGGCAATTGAAGCAAGCAACTGCTGATTGCTTTGCATAGTTTTTTTTTGTCAATAGCGATGCGGTAATTTCGATTTGAGAGAATTTTTAAATTTTATTATTTTTATTTTCTGTGGTTGCCTCAAAAATAATGGAGAATCAATGCTGTGTGCGAGTTTCCAATTTGCACCCTTTGCTTTTCCGTCATTTCGACTCATGACCAAATAATTTTAACTCAAATTTCGTCATCGAACCGAAACTAATCTGTCATGAATTAATTTTCGTTAGATCACTTTCAACCACAAACATGACGAAATCTCCGATTTTCATCCTCGTATGCGTCTTACTCGCTATTGTGAAACTGGGAGCTGTGGCCGATGCACGGGTAAATTCTGTCAACTCTGATAATTCCATACGATTATTTACACATAATTTTATTTTTAAATGTGTTTTTTTTTTCGCAGCGACTAAGCCCGGAACCCCAACCGAATCAACCGAATCGCCTGAATCAACCGAATCGCCCGAATCGCCCGAATCACCCGAATCGCCCGAATCAACCGAATCGCCCGAATCAACCGAATCAACCGAATCTCCCGAAATCACCCGGTGATGTTTGTATGGATAAAGGGCATACGCAATATTGTCTGGTAAGTCATTATTGACGTTTGCGCTCATTCGGAATTTGGTGTTTTTGGATCTCAATAGCGGCACATTAACATCTCTGCTGGACACAAATCTCTGAAAAATAACTCTACCAGAAAACAGCTCTCCGGGACCAAGTAAAAAAAAAAAAAAAAAAAACTTACGCTCATCTGAAATGCATGCCTCTGATTACATCTCTACCGAAAAGTAAGTCTGCCGGCTAACATCTATCGGAAATCACAAGCCTACCAGAAAGCATCTCTCCGGATAACCGCTTTTGTTGGAACACTAAAACGCTCTGTCTCGTCGGTATTGTCAACTCGTGTATAAAGGTATAATCCTGTATTTATACTACGTCAGTACAATACTGAGGAGAGGAAGCACTCTAGTTTTACCACGAGAGCGGATATCCGGAAAGATATTTTTCGGCAAGCCTGTAATTTCGGAGAATTGTTAGTTGGCAGACTTACTTTTCGGTAGAGATGCTACCGGAAGCATGTATTTCGGCAGAACTGTTACATGTTAGTGCTGTTCACCGTCCCTGGTTTCCGGTAGACTTATTACACGTTAGGTTTGTTTTTCGATAAGCTTGTTCTCTGATAAGTTACTTTTTGAAGAGTTGTGTCCGGTATAGTGATGCCGCCGAGACGAGACGAGAATTTCGTCGGGATTTTCGAGATTTTGCGATATTTTCGTGATTTTGCGACGTTCGGAAAGAAATTTGTTTACGCTTTTGAAAATGAAGTTGATATCATTTGTCAAATACAAAAAGAATAAACCACAATGTCCATGTGTGTGCGCGTGCGTGCGTGCATGTGTGTGCGCGCGCGCACGTGCTTGTATGTGCGTGCGTGTGCGTGTGTGTGTGTGCGAATGAGTGCGATTGGAATCGAGTAAAGCCTACGAGCTCCAATAACCTGTAATATTATGCAAGCGAGATTTTTTATAGACGAGATTTCGAGACGAGACGAGAAATTCGTCTCGTCTCGCGGCATCACTAGTCCGGAGAGATGTAAATGTGCCCTCTCAAGAACACCGTTTAATTTTATGATTTTCATTAGGATCAAATACCCTACCAAATATGCTCTAATTTGAGATGCATCAATCGAAACGGATTGATTCAATACCTTGGTCGATCCCCAGATCGCACGTGGTGTGGTCCCGGCAGTGTAAGTATCTCACGTTGACCAATTGACATATTTCTCATTTCAAAACAAAATTCAATGTTTTTTTTTTTTTAGTGCTGCGAAAATGGTCGCTGCGTCGGTGCTCCACGCGGATATATCGTACCACGAATACAACCCGGTCATCCTTCATGCTAAGCCGTCTAAAATTTTCTTCATTCACGGTAGCAAATAAGATAATACTTCGGAGCGATACTTTCTCAATTGTTAGGTGCCAATGGCTACTACCGTTAATCACCAGATTTATTTTCCCTCGTGCGCAGAATCGTATGGGCTGAGAAGATTTTTCGGAGGGTCTAGCGCGGAGAACTTTTCAATCAACCAATGATGGATCCCCACCGGTAATCATTTTACATAAAGCCTGCAATTGCGTTCGAAAATTCTCACCGCCCTATTGGGTCGGTCTCTGATCTGTACTCGTGATGATCATCAGTTTTGTAACTTGCGCCTGAGAATTAGGAAAATAAATATGTCTCACAAAACATCTCATTGAAGAAATTTTAATTGAATCGAACCCGAAACTGCGTTGAATATACCCTCGAAATATGATGAAATATGTAGCGAAGAACATTGAGGATTTTTATCACCGATGAATACACGGCAAAGCCCAACTCCTTTCCTCATCATGGTGATTCACAAAAAAAAAATTAACAATTCCGAGCGAGGCACCTTGGACCGATTTATAAAGTTGAAAAACATATGATGCCAGTCAGACAGCATTGTATTTTTATCTGGACGTTTGCCGACGAAAGCATTTTGAGAGAACGATCGGAAATTATACCGGCAGATATATACGGCTAGCGAGTAAAGCTGAAGTTCGCATAGAGCAATTGCACTCCGCGTTGAAAGGGTTTGCTCGACGGACGTATTCTCGAAGAGTAGTCCTGAGCATCAAAGAGAATCTACGTGTATGGATCCCGAGATCCAGATATAAAATATAAATAAGAAAAAAAAAATCTTAAGAAAAAAGTCAAAACGATGTAACTATTTACCTTGAGGCAACTAGAGAGATTGAACATTTAAAAAACTAGCTCGCGTTCAACCATTTATAACAGAGCTGCGAATAAACATAATTTTTTTTTTCTTTTGCGCTTCCTCGTAGAGAAAGCTTTGTTTTCGTGAAAAAAAATTTCACGATTTTCATATCCCAAAGTGTTGAAAGTGTCCTAAAGCGTCGAAAAAAAGAACTCATTTAGAAAAAATGCCTGAGTGTGCGTGTGACAAAATCGTTGTACGCCCTCTGACTTTCGTAAAGTTAAAGCTGTGGAATTGAAACTTTTTACACAAATAGTCTAGGGGACAAGAATGATTGGTATCAAATTTGGTTAGAACTCCTTGAGGGGTTCGGAGCTTTAGAAAATTTTGAAAAATTTCAAAAATTAAGATAATTGCTCTAACTTTTGAAAATTTAAAGCTATCGAGCCGAAATTTTGACACAAATAGTCCAAGGGACTATGATTATTGGTGTTGTAATTTGTCAAGGATTCCTTAATCTGTTAATGTTTTATAAATTTCTCAAAATTTCCAAAAATTCAGGCAATTGCTCTAACTTTTGGAAGTTTGAATATGCGACGAGCCGAATTTTTTGATACGAATAGTCCAGGGAACAGGAATAATTGGTATTGAATTTCGCTAAAATTCCTTGAATGATTGGGTTAAGATTTTATAAAATTTTGAAAAGTGAAGGTGCATTCCACTAAAAGAAATAATTTTCACCGAACAAAGTAACGAATAAATATAAATGAATAATTAAAAAGCGTGCGAATGAGAAACTTGCAAATTACTTCCTCGTTATTTTATCTTCCAAAGCGCTTCCTTTATGGGGAAGCCAAAATTGAAAAACCCTCTTGCTCATAGAAAGAGCTTTGCGAATGAGATAAAATAATGAAGAAGCAATGTGCTAGTTTCTAATTTTCCGGGATGTTTGTTGCAACGCTATAAATTTAGAAAATGTCTGGTAATTATTTGATCAATAGTATGGACGCTGCAACGTACTGAGGTAAAGCATGGAAAATCTGATTTTACCAAAATTCCGGTTGAACGGATAAAGATATTTGCCCTTGTTACGCGTTCCTCTACAGATTATACACGAAATATTGAAAAAAAAAATCAAAATAAAAAAGTAGTTTTCAAGAAACGTAAAATTCGAGTTATTCGTTATCGTAAAATTGTAAGAAATTTTGTTCTTAAATCATATTTCAGGTAAAATCATTGAGTCACAGGGTTTTATAAGTCACATATAAATTTTAAGTCAATATGTCCAGCGGCTTTTGAGATAACGTCGTAAAACCGGAATTTTCATGATTTACCAATAGTACGTTGCAGCGCCGATATTATTGACCTAAAAATTGATTTCTAGAAATTTTCTTACATTATAAGGCTGGTTCCATTTCAAACCGCCCAGCAAGGTCGGGACGAAAAATTCAAACGACTTGTAAATAATTTATATGATTCTTTGGGTAATTTAAGGGTTTGGTCATTTTGCCCGTATTTGGTCATTTTGCTCTAAAAAAATTTCATCTCTCTGCACGGCTATTACCATTTTTTGTCAAAAACTCGTTTTTACAGATTCCGTAAATTTACTGGTTTTTTTTAAGTGCTATAACTTTTGAACGAATTAACGGATTTGAATGATTTTTTTATCAAAATGTGCGTATTTTTATCTTCTTTAAAAAAAATTCCAAGTTCACGAAGATCGACACAAAATCGCCGGAGTTATTGAACGTAATATAAAATAATCCGAAAAAATTCAACCCCGATTTTCGGGAATTGCATTTTTTTTTTCTCTCACCAATTTTTTCACGAATAGTTCTTTAAAGATACTAACTCTTCGCACAAGTTTCGTTAGCGGATTAGTTCTGTAAAAAGAG
Organism: Rhorus exstirpatorius; assembly: GCA_963564615.1. Lineage (NCBI taxonomy): Eukaryota > Metazoa > Arthropoda > Insecta > Hymenoptera > Ichneumonidae > Rhorus > Rhorus exstirpatorius. Next base: position 43,174,111 of record OY751313.1, read on the forward strand.
TTATGAATTTTTCAATATCACGAATTTTTTATATTTTCAGGTAGCTTATATTTTGTACTGTAAATCGATTTCTTTACGTCGCTACATTGTTTCTTTCTGTTTAAGGTGGTTCTTGCAAAGAGATCAAATCTAGATAGACTGATAAAAATACGACAAACGTAAAGGTTGAGGTTCCTATAGTATGCTTGCAATGTTTTAGATTCTTTCACCGTTTGGTTGCGGAGCTATCTGCTCGTAAACTTTTTCAATTTAACACCGTGGGTATAGGCCCCAAAGTGACAAACGAAGCTAGAGTCCTTACTCCTATCACATTCTAATACTTAAAAACTAGATGAGCGGACGAAACTTTGCTGAATCAATGCAATAAACATTATTGAATATTCTGATGAAATTTCAAATTTATTTACCGTACCGTTATAATTAAAAAACGTCATTTTCTAACCTCGGGAGCAGACCGATTCTCGCTTGTTTCATGCGTGCCCGCTCACCGCGCTCCGCCGCGCCCACGTTCCCGCTTATTCCCCGCCGCCGCTCGCGCAAGAACTACTTTAATACATATATACGACGGAGGACTTCCGGTTAGATGGGCGAACAGTGCAGTCGCGTTTTGAGAAGCTCCGAGAAAGCGTGTGTGAAAAAGGGTGAATTGTGAGAATTTGGTGAAAAAAAGGCGTGGACAGGTAAAGGCTGGAGAGCGGAACAGAGGAGAGTGTTGGTGTACGGGTTTAATGTGTAATTACTCGGTAATTGAACCGAGCTAGTGCGGGCGTGGAGAAGAGGTTAGGTGGTCAAGGCAGTAAATGGCGGAAAGTGGCGGGAAGAACGCCGAGTGCGCGGGCGTTGACGGGGTGACGGGATTAGAAAACGAGCCGACAGATAGCGCGAGCGGCGTAGGGCCGGGAGCGAAAAGAGGCAGAGGACGGCCGAAAAAAGAAGTAGGCAGAAAAGAGGTCGGTAAGAAGGAAAAGTTGAAGTCCGGTAAGACAGGGAGCGGTAAAGACGGGAATATCGATCGTTTCCTGGTTCACGAAAGTGACACTCACAGGGACGAGAGTTTTGTTTTCGAGTCAAGGAACAAGCTGCAGCACACGCCGCGCAAGATGGTGGTCGATCAGCTGGCAGTGTCGGGTGGCTCGGGTGACACAGAGCCGATAGACCAGGCGGAAAAATTTTCTATCACAAATTGTTATAAACGGAACAAGTGGACGAGAGAAAATCGCGCGTGGCCTCGTGCAAAGGAGGACCACGAAAAAACCGGGGCTTCGCAGCTCCTCGGTGGGTTGGCTTTAATGACTTCGCAGCCACGTGCCGAGTCGAGACTTCGCAGTCTCCCGCGTGTTTTGTTCGTAGGCGAGGATCTCGATGATAAACCTGTCCTTATTGATAAAGCTGCTCGATGTCGATGGATCGTCCGTTATCCCCTCTCTCGTTGTGTCGAAGAGTGGGGGAATGAGCCCGGGATTTCGAGTAAGCGTGATGATGAAAACCGAGTCGCATATTTGTTTGAACAGAGTCGTTTATATATTTGTGAAACAGAGTCGTTATATATTTGTGAACAGCGTTGTTTATATTTAATCGTACTTTTCAGCAACGATCGCTCAAACTCCCGAGAGGCGAGAGAACAAATTAAATACTATATTTGTAAATTATATTCGAGATTGCTATCGTACTTTCCAGCAACGATATTTTCAAACTCTCGAGAAGCAAGAGAGACAAGTTAAGAAATAGAATTCTAGTATGATATGTGGGATGTGAACAGAGTTGTAGTCGATCTGAAAAGATCGGTTTGTTGAGGGGAAGCTTCCGTACTTGACAGCAACGGGAGCCCGGGAGAATCCAACGAATATGCGTGAAGCGCCCTGCCTTATAGACTAGCGCGTACCATGGAGAGAGGCTCGGGATAAAAAATCTACTGGCGCATGAGCCAGAGTCTCATCGGCGCAGCGCGAACGAAACGGCGTCCGAACGACGCAGCGAGAGCGAGAGAGACAGACTCATCCCAACCGGCGCACCAATCAGACGCCGTCCAACCGGCGCACCAATGGGAAGAGCCCTAGTCAGGCGCCTCGCGAGTGACTTATCTTTATGTTTTTCTTATGAGATTGAAATATTAAATATATATATATGCGTATAACAAGTTGCCCCCCTTTAAGTTTCGATCTTGTAAGGGAAAACGTAAAACGCAAAGTAATAAGGGGGGAAAAAAGAGAAAAAAAAAAAAAAAAAAAATGAATAATTCTGTTTTATCTTAGGGGAAATAAAAACTACTTTCTAGCGCGTAGATTATAATGTCTTCTTTGGTGATTTTCTGCGGGTTGTTCTGGAGCTCTTGCAGCGATGAACGTTTTCTTTCGAGGGCGTCCTCTTGGTCGCTTGCTGCTTTCTCGATTTCTTAGTTCGATGACAGTATTTTCAGCTACCTGTGCGGCAGTATCTTCGGCTACCTGTGCGGCAGTATCATTGACTACCTGTGCGGCAGTATCTTCGGCTGCCTGTGCGGCAGTATCTTCGACTACCTGTGTCAGCGTTGACACAGGAGTATTCTCGGTGTTTGTAGGATGGATCAGGCTCGACGATATCCCTTGAGAATCAGGTGCATGTGGGTGCGACTTCTCGGATAAGTGATATGCCGGTTTGAGCTGATTACCGTGAATTTTGACTAGTCGATTCTCTTTGTTAATGAGATAGTTATCGCTGCCTATATGCCTCTCGACGCGAAATGGTCCTTCCCACTTGGGGTTGAAACCGGCGTGAATTCCTGCGATGGCATTCGACTGAGAGTGGCCTTTGGCAAACACGAAATTCCCCGATTGGAATCGTGGCGCGTTAATCCCTTGAGCAGCGTATCGTTTTTGATAACCTGCTTGATTTTCTTGAATTTTATGAATTCTTTGCTCCAGTTCCGTTGTCGCGTTCTCGGTTTGTGGGAATCTCCATTCGCCGGGTCGTTGAAGATTTTTACCGAGGAGCGCTTGGCTCGGAGTGAGTCCGGTAGCGGCATTTCTGCGAGAGCGGAGACTGAAGAGGATTTTCGGTAATTGTTGGTCCCATTCGCGATGGTGACGATCTTGTAAGTGTAGGCGAAGACCCTTTTTTATTTCTTGATTCCTTCGCTCTGTAGGATTTGCTCGAGGATGATATATTGGTGTAGTCCACTGCTGAGTTTGCCACCGATCGCAGGCGTCTAGCCATTTTTGGCTTGAGAATTGAGGCCCATTATCGGAAAGGATGGCCTTGGGATACCCCCACCTCGAGAAAACTTCTTTTTCTGTTATATTAATGAGATTTGATGCTTCCGATGATCCGAGAGGAAAAGCTTCGACCCATCGCGTGAATAAATCTGTGATTACGAGTATGAATTTCTTCCCTTTCGCCGTTCGTGGGTACGGACCCATGAGATCGAGTGCTATTGTCTCCCACGGACGTCGAGGTTGATGTGGTTTTAATCGATCAATGTGCTGTGACTTTTCAGCCTTGGTACAAGCACAAAGTCGGCATTGTTTAATGTACTCGCGTACGTCCTTCCGGAGCTGAGCCCACGTGAAATGTTCCTGGATCGCACGGAGCGTTTCGTCCATTCCGGGATGGCCAGCTAATGTTGAGTCGTGATATTCATGTAGAATTCTGAGTTTTGACGTTTCAGGTACGAGTAGCTGCCATTTATCATTCGACTTTTTCCATAAAGTTCCGTCGAGTAGTTTGTAAGTTGGATTTATAATGCCATTGTCTCTGATAGAGGCGGCAATGTTGCAAATGTAAGGGTCTGTCTGTTGTTCTTCGATGATCTTCTCAGTGAAGTGTTCCGTTGTGATGCCAAAGACTTCTGGATGATGATCATTCGACGTGCGTGGAGCTTGCTCTGGCGGGATGAGTCTCTCTTGGTCCTCTAGATTGGTGACTTCTTCAGCCACCGGGTGACGAGATAATGCATCCGGAAGTTCGTTTTCCCTGCCAGGCACGTGTTCCACCGTAAAGTTTAATTCATCCAATAATATTGCCCAACGGCTAAGCTTGTCTTTTTCATCTTTTAATCGATGCAGCCATGTCAGGGCTTTGTTGTCTGTACGTAGTGTGAAAGGTTTATCCTCGAGATAGTGCTTGTATCGTTTTACCGCCCAGACAACTGCCAAACACTCTTGTTCGTTGCTGTGATAGCGAGATTGTGTACGATCGAATTTCGCACTTGCATAGCTGATAATTCGCCTTTCGTCACTCTCCCCTATCTGGTATAGGACGGCTCCCATTCCGATCTTACTCGCATCCGTTTGTAGGAAAAAGCGTAGTGTTGGATCGGGACGGCTCAGTTTCAGTGGTTGTTGTATTTGGATTTTGACTCGTTCGAACGCTTGTTGAGCGGCTTCATTCCATTGGTATCTTTTCTTATTAGCCAGTAAATCGGTCATGGGTGCGGTGACTTCAGCGAAATGCGGGAGGTATTCGCGCAGCCAATTACAGGTACCGAGGAATTTTTGAAGTGCCTTTTTTGTTGCCGGCACGGGTATGTCCAGGATCCCTTGAATGTGCTCCCCTTTCGCTTCGTTACCCAGATCCGTGATATTATGACCGAGATATTCCAAGTGCGTCTTGCCGAAATGACATTTATTTACTGCACAGGTTAATTTGTGTAGGCTTAATCGTTCAAGAACGAGCGTGAGATGCTTGATATGATCTTCCCATGTCTCGGAGAAGATTATTATGTCGTCGAGATAAACGGTACAAAAATCGTTAAGTAATCCGTTGAGTACTTCCTGGCTCATGAAGGCCTGAAATGTGTTCGGGGCATTTTTCAACCCGAATGGCATTACTCGGAACTGGTAAGTGCCACCGTCCGGAGTTGAAAACGCCGTGAGTTTTTTCGCCTGTAAATCCATAGGGATCTGCCAATAACCGCTTTTTAAATCGAGTGTCGAGAATACGCTTGCTGTGCCTAATCCCTTGAGAGCGTCATGAATTCGAGGCATCGGTTGGCTCGTATCTTCCGTGATCGAGTTTAATCGACGAAAATCAACGCAGAAGCGAGGGCGGCCATCTTTTTTCTGGACTATCACGATTTGTGAACTGTAGGGCGAGTTACATGGCTCGATAATTCCTTCGGCTAGCATTTCCTTCACTTGATCCCTGATGATCTCTTTCTTTGTGTCGGAATACTTGTAACTCATTAAGCGAAATGGTTTGTCCGAGGTGAGTTTTATTTTATGCTTTGCAGATTGAGTTTGCGCTAGTTTTCCTTTGGTGCGAAAAACTGTGCCGAACTGCTGTATTACGTCATGAAATTTATTTATCGATTTTTCCGGAAATCCGTGCTGTAGCTCGTTTAAATCGACGATTTGTGCGTCGCGTGGTGGCACGGGTGCATCGATGAGCCGGACCGAGAATCGTTCGTCTGTCCCTAAGTATAGGATCCCGTCGTGAATGTCGAAAATTGTACGATGACTTTTCAGCCATGGGTAACCGAGAATTAACGGTTCTCTTGAAGTTGGAGCAATCCAGGCGTCAACGTCCATTGCGTGACCCTGGATCTCGAGTCTGATTTTTGTTTTTCCTTCTAGAATTATCTTTGTGTCCTCGCCAGCCAGATTCGCGCTGGATCTCATCTGTTCGATAATATTGCCCCTGTGTAGGTATCTCGGTTGAATAAAACAATCGCTTGCAAAAGAATCTATCGCCGCGTATATTTCCTCGTTATTTATTTTTACGAGAATGTGTGGTAGCCTTCTTTCGACGTTATTCACCGTGAGACCTATTGTGGGTTGGCGGTCGGAGCGGGGTCGTCCGCCGGCCTTCTCCAGTTTCCCGAAGCTCTCGTTCGTTCGGCATTTCTCTGCGCAGCGACTGGGCAATCTCGATGAAAGTGATGTTCCGGGCAGAACCAACATTTTGGAATTGGTTTAGCGTCTTGGGTGGGTTTAGCGGGTCTATCAGTCTTCTCCTTTGTTTCTTCTTTCCGAAATTTTGGTGCTGATTGTTGATCCGACAAATCGTACTCCCCTTCGATGGCCCTCGACATTAATGCCGCTAGCGTCGTCGGATTATATGGGCGTATCGCCATGCGTAGATTTGGTCGTAATAGTTCCAGCAGCGTAGCCACCTTCACTATTTCTGGATCATCGCCTCGGACCCGTTGATATAAAAGATATTTTTGTTGCAGAAATATCCCAGCGTTTTCTTTCTCGTTCTGTTTCCGAGAGAACAATTGAGCGTTTAATCGTGAGATTACGGCAGGACTATCGTATCGGCTGAGCAACAGTTCCTGGAACCTATCCCATCCAAAATCCAACGGAGCGTAACATGCCCACCATTTTTCGGCTTCGCCTGATAAACCCGCAGCTGCGGTTTTGGTTCGTGATGATTCCGGAGTCCTTGACGCGAGAAAACACTCGTGACATCGTAATATAAATTTTTTCGGGTCCTCGTGATCGACCCCGCTGTACCCGGGCAATGGTAACCTGGGTATTTGATTCAACGCTGCCAGGAGAGCCTCGAGATTTGCGACTGCTCCGAATTGTTGCGGTACATCGTTCCTCCCATTGAGCGGAGGTGCTGGGTTTTCGTTAATTGGAGCGTTAAGCTCGTTATTGTGGATTTGATTCACGTTTTCCATGATGATAGCGTTGTCACGTATATTATCGACGTGGTTGGGCGCCACTGGGTTATTCGGCACTCCCAGAAGTGCGTGCTGTGGCTGTTCTCCTCGTAGACGGGCAGAGGATCGAACAGGACTTCTTCCGACTGGCATTTAGTGGTAGAGCAGGGTACTCGTGAATCCGCGTTGCAACGTTTTGCTTCAGAGCCCCACGTTGGGCGCCAAACTTGTTATAAACGGAACAAGTGGACGAGAGAAAATCGCGCGTGGCCTCGTGCAAAGGAGGACCACGAAAAAACCGGGGCTTCGCAGCTCCTCGGTGGGTTGGCTTTAATGACTTCGCAGCCACGTGCCGAGTCGAGACTTCGCAGTCTCCCGCGTGTTTTGTTCGTAGGCGAGGATCTCGATGATAAACCTGTCCTTATTGATAAAGCTGCTCGATGTCGATGGATCGTCCGTTATCCCCTCTCTCGTTGTGTCGAAGAGTGGGGGAATGAGCCCGGGATTTCGAGTAAGCGTGATGATGAAAACCGAGTCGCATATTTGTTTGAACAGAGTCGTTTATATATTTGTGAAACAGAGTCGTTATATATTTGTGAACAGCGTTGTTTATATTTAATCGTACTTTTCAGCAACGATCGCTCAAACTCCCGAGAGGCGAGAGAACAAATTAAATACTATATTTGTAAATTATATTCGAGATTGCTATCGTACTTTCCAGCAACGATATTTTCAAACTCTCGAGAAGCGAGAGAGACAAGTTAAGAAATAGAATTCTAGTATGATATGTGGGATGTGAACAGAGTTGTAGTCGATCTGAAAAGATCGGTTTGTTGAGGGGAAGCTTCCGTACTTGACAGCAACGGGAGCCCGGGAGAATCCAACGAATATGCGTGAAGCGCCCTGCCTTATAGACTAGCGCGTACCATGGAGAGAGGCTCGGGATAAAAAATCTACTGGCGCATGAGCCAGAGTCTCATCGGCGCAGCGCGAACGAAACGGCGTCCGAACGACGCAGCGAGAGCGAGAGAGACAGACTCATCCCAACCGGCGCACCAATCAGACGCCGTCCAACCGGCGCACCAATGGGAAGAGCCCTAGTCAGGCGCCTCGCGAGTGACTTATCTTTATGTTTTTCTTATGAGATTGAAATATTAAATATATATATATGCGTATAACAAGTTGAGAACCCGAGCGAAAGCGAAAATGACGGATCGAGCGTTAATAGTGCCGGGGAAGGGGGAAACGGGGACAAAAACGTCGTCATAGACGCGGAGTTCGGACTTTCACGCGAGGTCGTAGATGGGGAAGTGACACAGCGAAACATCGAGGAAAATAATGGAGAATGGTTCCCTGAGGAAAAAACGTATGACAACGCGAGTGACACGGAGAGCGAAGGGGGAAATATTAATAGAAACATAAGCGAGGTGAGAGACACGGGGATTGAAAAAAGTGAGAAGGGCTCGGAACAGGAGAAGGACGATGAGGCCTTCGGTGGTGAGGTGGCGGGGGGGAAGGCCCCAGCGAGTGAAGAAAGTGACAGGAACGTGAGAAATGAGACCCAGCCAGTGGATAGTGAGGTCGGAAATGAAGAAGAGGAGTGGGAGGTAATTCTCTGTCGTCTGGCTGGCATGGAAGACAGGATAATCGAAGCGGGGAAGCAGGAAGCGGCCAAAATCAAAGAAGAAATTGCGCCCCTTCCGTGCAGATGCGAAAGTATGAACCGTATAATAAAGGAGCTATTGAGGGAAGCGGAACAGTGGAGATTCCTAAGATTCAAGGACGCGGAAGTATGAAAAGAGGAAAAAACAAGGTACGAAAAAGAAATAGAAGAATTACGCAAAGAAAGACAGACGAGAGAGAAGGATGAGGAGTTTTCGGACATCTCAGAGGGTTCGTTGTCAGTGGAAGAACCTGGCCTGCATCTAAACGGGCTATCGGGCCGGGAACCGGAAGCCGAGGAAGCTGACGGATGGCGGTGGCAGAGAAGAAGGGGAAGAAGGGGTAGAAGATCTTCCGAGGGAGAGACAGCAGTCCCGACGAAGAAAACAGATCGCGTGGAAATCGATATGTCGAAAGGGAGGATGGCGGGGAGAACCACAAACGATAAAAAAGAACGAAACCGGCAACCGGTAAGCCAGAGTCCACAACCACAAGTGCAAGTGCCAGCGCTTCGAGGATGTGGAAAAGACCGAGACGGCAAAAACGGGGAAATGGGGCGAAACGTGACCGAGAGGACGGGAAAACGACCGAGTCCGCTCAAAAGAGAAGAATGGGACAGAGAGCTAACGGAAAGAAGGAGGAGGAAGAAGAATATAGTGATCAGGGGAATGAGAGTGGGCGGAAGCAGGGACGAAGTGATGAGCGACGCAAAACATTTCCTGAAAATAAGGATGGGTGTGGACCCAAAAATATCCTCTCTCAAACGTACAAATGAGGGGCCAATAATTACGCTTGCGTCGATGAAAGAAAAGAGAATAATAATGAGAAGGAAGCAGGAAGAGAGAGCAGCGGCATACCAGATCGAAGACGACTTGACGACGAGGGAACTCGAGGTGCAAGAGTGGCTTGAGGGACTTGCGGAAGCTGAAGAAAGAAGAGGGAAGATTGTAAAAGTGGGATACCTAAAAATTTGTTTGAGTGGGGAATGGTGGTATTGGGTGGAAATGGAAGGGAAACTGGAGAAGATGTTATTTCGAGGGGGGAGGATTGGTCGGGTTTAATGCATTAGTATGGAATATTGCGGGGGTGAAGACGCCGTGGGCGGCGAGGGAATTCGTGGAAAGATTCGACGTGTTAATATTTCAGGAGACATGGGTAGTTAAGGAAAATGAAGAGCGGTTACTCAGAAGTCTCAACAAAAAGTTTAAGTGGTGGGCAAAGGGAGCGGTGAAAGAACACAGCAGAGGGCATGCATCGGGAGGTCAATTAATAGGTATAAGAAAGGATAGGTGCGAGAAATTCAGAGTGGAAGAATGGAAGTATGGTATGATAATAAAGCTCAGAAGGGAGGGGGGTGAGAAGGAGATTTGGGTCATCTCCGTTTATAATAATGTAGGCTTCAAGGAAATAGAAGAGCCGCTCAAACATCGTGTGGAGAGTGGGGTGGACAGTGGAGCGGGAGTAATAATAGCGGGGGATATGAATGCGAGGATTGGAAAAGAAAATGGAATAACGGAATGCGAAAAATTGGGCGGATTGTCAAGGGAAAGAAAATCGGAGGACTCTATCATAGACACGGAAGGCAGGAGATTGCTAAGCTTCTGCGACAAACTGGGGCTGGCAATTATGAATGGTAGGACTTCAGGAGACGAAGAGGGGAGAATAACCTTCGTGGGGGAGGGCTGCGGTGAGTCGGTGATTGATTACATCATTTGGATGGAGGATGAAGAAGAAATAGTAAGGAATTTAGAGGTGGTCACCAGAGTGGAATCGGATCACTTGCCGGTAACAATCAGGGTCTTAGGGGCTGAAGTAGGAAACGAAAAAGAGGAGAGACACAAGAGGAGCGGGCCTGAGATGAGGAAGATGGTGTGGAAGGATGACGGGGCGGAGGAGTACGGGAGAGAAATGAATATCGCGTGGGAAAATCTTAGAGCAGAGCAACCAACGGAGGAAAATTGGGCAAGGCTAAAAAAAGCGATATGGAAAGCTGCACATGAAGCAGGTATGGTGAGTAAGGTGAACAACGGGGTGGGGGGCAGGGGATGGTTTGATGAAGAGTGTAAGGAACAAAAAAAGAGAGTCTGGACAAAATTAAAAAGATACCTGGCGGAAAGGAGTGAAGTAAACAGAGGCAAATTGTCGGAGGAAAGGAAGAGGTGGAAGGGCATATGCATTAGGAAGAAGAGAGAATGGTTGGAGGAACGATGGAAAAAAGTGAGGGAGAGTAAAAATCTGGCAGACTGGTGGAGGGCTGTAGGGCAGTTCCGCACAGGCAAAAAAAGATCGGGAGAGAACATTAAAAAAGAACAGTGGTTGAATCATTTCAAGGAACTCCTGGGGGCGAGCGAAGAGGGGGTTGATATAGAGGCCAGTCGAAAAATAGGACAGGAGGAAGGGGGATACCCAGGCTCGTCAGACCCGGAGCTGGATGCCGAGATAGGAAAGGAAGAGCTCATAAAGACGTTGAAGAGAATCAAAAACAGGAAGGCCCCGGGGGAAGACGGCATTACGGTCGAATTTATCAGAAACCTCCCGGAAGAGAGAATAGAGGAATTCAGGGAAATCTTAAATCAAAGCTGGACTAGGGGGAGGCTGGTGGAAGGATGGGAGGTGGCAAGAATCTGGCCAATTCACAAGGCGGGGGACGAGGACGTGGCTGGAAACTATCGGGGAATTGCGCTTTTAGACATTGGTTATAAAATCCTTACCAGCATAATGGTAAAGAGGGTAAATAGGTAGATGGAGAGAGAAAAGATCCTGAAAGAAAGTCAAGCAGGGTTTAGGTCAAGTAGGGGAACAAGGGACCATATCTTCGTACTAAATGGACTGATTAACAATAGGCTAAAAAAGAAGGAGGGTAAGCTTTATGTCGCGTTCGTTAATTTTAAGGCAGCGTTTGACAAAATCGATAGGGAAATTTTAATGCGGAAATTGTGGAAAAAAGGAATAAGGGGGAAGATGCACGCTATGATCAAGGGATTGTACGAGAAGACAACAAACGATGTTATTACAGGCGATGGGGTGACGGAAAGTTTTGAAACAAGGAAAGGGGTGCGACAGGGTTGCCCAATCAGCCCGACTCTATTCAACATAGCCTTGGACGAGATAGATGAGGAATGGGAACGGAGAAAAATGGGAGGAACGGTGATGGGAGGGACGAAGTTCTATGCACTAAAATACGCGGATGACATCGCAATAGTGGCGGAAGAGGCGGGGGAACTGACCGAAATGTTAAAATCGTTGGAAAAATACGTGGAGAAAGTTAAAATGGAGGTGAATGTACAGAAAACGAAGATCATGGTATTCAGGGACGGAGGTAGACGGAAGAAGAGTGAGGAATGGAAGTTCAGGGGAAAGGAGATAGAAGTAGTCAAAGAGTTCAAGTATCTGGGATACTGGTTCACGACGGGGAACTCTCCGGGGGAACACTTAAGAAAGCTAGCTGCGAAGGCTAAGAAGGCGATAAATGCAGTATGGGGTGTGATGAAAAGAGCGAGGGTAGATAGGCTAAGGCAAAGAATGCAGCTGATGGAGTCACTGGCCAAAGCGGGAGCACTCTACGGCATAGAGATCTGGGGTTGGAAAAGAAGGGAAGAGATGGAGAAGGTCCAGGGAAGATTCACAAAGATGGCACTAGGGGTGGCCAGAAACACACCGGACTACATATGGAAACTGGAGGCAGGGAAAAGGAGCATAGAAGTTGAAGCAAGAAGGAGAGCAGGAAACTACCTAGTGGAAATTCTCAAAATGGACGACAAGAGATGGCCAAAAATTTGCCTAAAGGAAGAAATAAGGGGAATCATTAACGGAAACCCATCAAAATGGGGAGAGGAGCTCAGTACTGCAATGAGAGAGGTGGGGGACGGAAGGGTTATCAGGAGGATGTGGGAAGGGGCCCAGGCGAGAGGGATTGAAAAACTATTTAAGGAAGGAGTGGAAAGGAAAAAGGAACAAGATATACAGGGGGACTGGGTGAAAGTGGATCGCTCGTCTTACTGTGAGATTTACAAGGAAATAAAAGATGGAGTGGAGGGGGAGAAATATTGGGAGAGGGGGGAATCAGAGGGGATGTGAGAGAACAATGGGCCAGGCTGAGATGTGGAAATGTGGGGAAGGTGGGTAAAAAGGGCTACATCGTGCGACAATGTGGAATATGTGGAGTCGAGGAGGAAAGTATTGAACATATTTGGGAGTGCAGTGAGGCTAGGAAGGGAATCGGAAAGGAATGAGTGGAAGGTGTGGATAAATGGAGGGGAGGCAGAGAGGGGGAGGGTCTGTCCAGGTGGTTAGTGGAGACACTCAAGGGGGAACCGGTTACAGAAATCTGTGAATACCTGAAATCCTTCGGAAGGATCAAGAAGTCGAAAGCAGAAGGAAGGAAACGGTGAATGTGAGTGGGGCGGTTGGTAGAACGGAAAGAGTAGCAATAGTAAGGATCTCAAAGTACAACTAGTCATAAAAGATAAGAATCAGCATAAACACACATGTATAATAATAAATATAGTGTAAATGTATATATGTGAATATGTACAAGTGTTGTATAAGCTAGCATCTACTACTTAGTACCTAGAGAAAATAAAGAGAGAACCAGCGTCACCTCGTACTTTAACAATAATTAAGGGGGCTGAGTTTTGTAACTAAGGAAAAGGAGGGAAAAGGAGCGTGTCGAGGCCAAAGACATAGGGAAGGGAGGAATAAAATTAAATTAAGCTAAGTTAAGAAAAATGTAAAGAGGAAAGAAAGTGAGGAGTTTGTATAAAGCGAAGAACGCTGTACACTGGCAAATAAAATAATAATAATACATATATACGACGAAATAAGTGGGTAGGAAAAGTATGAAAAATCCATTCAAAAATAAGACTATATTAATTCCAAAAAAGTTCAATATTACAATAAACATGAATATATATGAATTCATGTTTATTGTAATATTAAACTGTTTTGGGATTAATATGGTCTTATTTTTGAATGGATTTTTCATACTTTTCCTACCCACTTATTTCGTCGTATATATGTATTAAACAGAAAGAAACAATGTAGCGACATAAAAAAATCGATTTACAGTACAAAATATAAGCTACCTGAAAATATAAAAAATTCGTGATATTGAAAAATTCATAACTCTTTTTACAGAACTAATCCGCTAACGAAACTTGTGCGAAGAGTTAGTATCTTTAAAGAACTATTCGTGAAAAAATTGGTGAGAGAAAAAAAAAATGCAATTCCCGAAAATCGGGGTTGAATTTTTTCGGATTATTTTATATTACGTTCAATAACTCCGGCGATTTTGTGTCGATCTTCGTGAACTTTGAATTTTTTTTAAAGAAGATAAAAATACGCACATTTTGATAAAAAAATCATTCAAATCCGTGAATTCGTTCAAAAGTTATAGCACTTTTAAAAAAACAGTAAATTTACGGAATCTGTAAAAACGAGTTTTTGACAAAAAATGGTAATAGCCGTGCAGAGAGATGAAATTTTTTTAGAGCAAATTGACCAAATACGGGTCCCCTTAAATTACCCAAAGAATCATATAAATTATTTACAAGTCGTTTGAATTTTTCGTCCCGACCTTGCTGGGCGGTTTGAAATGGAACCAGCCCAGCCTTAAAACTAATGAAACAAATTTTCCCGGCAAAAAAAGACAACGAAAAAGTATAGTTGGATAAATTGTGAAAGGATATTGCCCGGTAATTTCGGTAAAAAGGAAAAATCTAAAACGAATTGAAAACAGCGGCTAGGAGGCAAAAATGATTTCTTACCTTGATATAATCCAAGCAGTGAGTATCGTTGCCTCGCAACGACATATTTTGTATAACCGCGAACAAATGTTCGCCTTTGTGTGCTTTGAAGACAAATCTGCACAGCATGTCCACCTTTACCTGCCAATGCTGAAAAGTGTGCACCGGCCTAACTATCACAGCGGCATTGGGACTGTTCGACAGGAGAGTTTCGTGCTTTTTCCTCAGAGGATGACAAATTCTTGCTTCCTCCAGGTGATCTATGTGAGAAAAGAAAAGAAAAAAAGCATAATACGGAAATTACATTCTTCTCTGCAAAGTCAAAGATACCGCCTGCCCTTAAGATAGATCTACCGCGACCGGTCACGGGGAATAGGCACGGTGGTATGCAGTGAGCGGGACGCGCATGAAAGAAGAGAGTCTGATGGTTCAAGGCCTATAAATCGTGGCTAGCACGTAATATTGACTCATGATATCCGAAAAATTAGATGATCGATCATTCTGAAAATTTCGCACAATGTCGCCGTGTAGCGCCTCTCTACCGATTCTGATATTTCGTTAAAATCCAAAGATCCGTTCGTCAATACGCAGGATAAAGACAATATGACGAATTGACATGCGTTCGGTATAGGTAATAGGGTAAGTGTGGGTATTACGGGTGTGGGTATTACTGCGATTTTTTTTAATTTTATCAGAATTTAATCTTGTCTCATAATTTATAGCTTGAAAAAATCAGACTGTTAATTCAATGTCTAGAAAACACAATGAATCAACAAAATGACGCGCATCATGATTATTTAATTTATTGTTGATTTTTCAAAATGAAGAGGTGTTTGCGAGTGAAAATTTTACCATTTTTCGCTAGTAATGGTCAAAAATTGATATCAGTATGAGGTCCTTGTTTTCTTTGTTATTGTTGCAATATTCTCATATTTTGTTACGGTCACTAAAATAAGACTTATTTTTAATTAAAAAATTTCGTAGAATCAAAATTTAACTTATTTTCATTTTTAATTTGCCGCCGCAGTATTTGGTACGAATTTTTCAAGGATGCGTGCATTCCTGCGGTTTTAATACTATCGCCGCGGTATTAGACTCCATCCTTTCGAAGCGTGCATACCGATTACTGCGGTTGACACATTTCCAATTTCTAACCTACACAAATATTAAGACGTACATATGTTTTTATCAGTCTCGTGTCTTATGAAGTTGTCTAATACCACAGCCGAATATTTTGTATATATAATAGCGCCTGACTTCGTTGATAATAGCTAATGTCAAAAGTAGAAACAAAAGTAAAGCGAAATCGAATAAAAAACAAGCGGATTTGAGTAGACCATGAGCCGGCCCTTGAACTTCCCGTTTTGAAACTTTTTTCGAGAAGATATAGGAATAATAATAATTATTATTAAATAATTATTTCGAATGTGATATTAATTGTGAAGCAGGTAATTAATAAAGATCAGATATTAGCGGGCTTATATTTATCATTTTTAGAAATTATAGATTACATAGACGACGCGCGGTATTAGGGGCGCAGTAATTGGACAATTCGCGGTATTTGGTGCGCAGTAATACCTTCTCGTCGTTCCAGACCCCGCAGTAATAGCGGCATCTGCATTATTTTTGCAAATGCTTTTTATTTGATGAAAAAGTCATTCGATAACATTGTTAATTTTTTTTTTAAGTTCAAAATAAGTAAAATATTGATTTGAAAACAATAAAACGTCCGTAATTTTGAATGATTTTTTAAAATATGCTTGTCAAGCTGGCACCGCATTTCAAATCGCAGTAATACCCGCACTTACCCTGCATGTAAAAAGTTGCTGATTTCAACGGCAATTATCTCAAATTTGGAATGGTCAGTCTCTTTGAAATTTTACACGAAAATTTCAAAAAAAATTTTAAGCAGGAGTAAAAACGGTAGAACTACCTTAAAAATAAATGAATAAACGAGTCATATGGTAATAGGGATAAATTCGTCAAAAGGACAAAAGGGACAGTCGAAGAATTGCAAAAGTGAGATTACTGCTCTCCGCGTCGTAATGATGAAACTTAGCCTTGGCAACAGACGCAAACGTCGTTTGAATGAAAGGTCAGATAATTTAGACTGATAACCAGGCAGGTGTGATAATTTTTTTTTTTTTTAATCCGAAATTCGTCGAGGGGGTTCAATAATTTTATAGCCCTAAATTAATTAATTATCCAGTGAAATGAATAAATTCATTGGAAAATTTGACAGCGGAACCTAAAAATTACTTTGATTCGTGAAATTTGATCCTCGAAACTAAAAAGCAAATAAAAACAACTCCATATCGCATCAATATGTCAGGAGGATTGATGATTCGATTAAAGCAATTTGTAGACGACTCTACTAGGGAATATATTCCATTGATTATTAACATTATTTCATCATAAGTGGTAATTTACTCGCGAATGCATCCTTCATCCTTTTTTTTTTTACAATTCCATATTGTGTTTTTGGTACTTGGTTCACTTGAGACGTACATCGTACATTAGGTATCGATCGATGTAAGGGAAAAAATCATAAACTTACGCTCAGTATATCTGTCGAGACCCGCGATGACGTTTGCCGTAAATAGTAGTATGTAAACAAGCTTGAAACAGTCGAGCTCGGCCATTTTTTTGCCTACTTTAATCGAAATGTCAGAAAGCCATCTACCACGTTATTATAACAGGCAGCGCAAGCACTGTTCGTTCCTTAACTTTAGTTTGTCACTGTATCACTGTATCGACCAGAGAAAAGCAGAAAAAAAAATTTAACTGCAAGTCTGACACTGTCGATGAATAAAACGTGACGAAATCTCCCTCTCTCTCTCTCTCTCTCGCTCTCCTTTTCTCGGAAAGAAATCAGACGAATGACGTGTGAATCTCGTATAAGGAATTATATCTCACGCACTCGGTGAGTTTTCATACGGTAAAAACTGAAAGACGCTGTGTGTTTCGAGAAGCGTATAATTTGTAAAATTTCGGCGTCATTTACCCAGTTAAGATTTTTCCTTTACCGCTTACATGCTACACACTTTTCATATTTTTATTGACGGATGCGTCGCAAAAACTTTTTATCCAAGCATTTCTCCCTTCTCGACCATCGGGCCCAAACAAAAATATACATGCATACCTATCCCACCCGTGCTCCCGTACATCAAAACAAAACGAGCTTGGCGCCATCTATACTCTTTTTTCTCCTTTGTGCATCGAATTTTTTTTTTGCATAATCTATATATAGTCAATTAAGCACAAAAGAAAAGAGACAGAAGCAGAACCGGAGTTTTTGTTCCCCCTTTAAACGCGTCATTTGGGTCTCATTAAAAATTGCCTGAGTCTTCTAAAACAAAGGAGTAATGGAAGTTATTTAAATTTTTAGATAAAATTGCAATAGAACAATTATTTTAGTTGTTGGTCCAATCGGAATAAACGAGAGTTAATTTAGGCGAACAGATTGCAAGCTTTTGACTTTTTCGAGTTTTCTTTTTCTTCTTTTCAAAATTCAAATCACTTCCGGTTGTCTTGTGATGGAAATAAGCTCGGGCTATTTGTATTGGTTGGGAAATATAATGAACCCGTAAATAAAATTAAAAAAAAAAAATTTTAACTCCGTCTGCGTTACCGGGTTGATGTAACCGATATGAAAACTTTGCTAATTCACTGTAGTAAAAATTTATGTTTTTCAGCGAATATAAATAATAAATAGGGCAAAATGAAGTTTAATTCGACGCCGTGCATCGCTGATCGCACGATACAACTTTCTCACGAACAGTATCGGTGTTGCATGAATGATGACAATATTCAGACTGTTGTTCTGGATTTTGGGAAAATTTCCGTTTATTCGAACGTCATCAAATCTCTAAATATAACGAACGATACCTGCGTACGTGTGCAATACATCTCTCTCTTTCTCTCTCTCTCACACACACTCTTTCTCCACTTCTCTTGACAAAATTTTATTAATATCAAAATTATCTTTTAAGTAAATTGATTTAATTTCAACGACTTGAATTATTATAAATATTAATTCAAATGAAAAATCAATTATAATTTAAAAAATTTCTACATTTAAATTATTAATTTTATTTGCATAATTTGAATTGATTATTTATTAAAATATTTTAATATTGAGGATGTTTTGCACTTACATTCCCATCCATGATTAAAAGCCATTGTGAATATGATAGATCCCGATAGGTTAAAAATAATTTTAAAAAAATCAACGACATCGAAGACACCAAGGATATTGAATTTCAACAGGAATTTATAGTATTGAAAAGTTATTCGCAACAAATGAAAAAAAAATGTTTTTAACTAAATATTCAGAAAAATTATTGTTCTTTTTCATGAATCGTAATATCCGATCGTTTTTTATTACACACAATTTTCTACGTAAATAATTGAAAAAAAACTTGAATTTCTCAGTGAAAAATAAAAGTTTAAAAATTTTTTTTTAAATTTTTCAATTTTCGTTGTCATAAAAATAAGAATACGAATGGGAAATATTATTGAGGCAAACAAATATTTGAGAATAGATTTCTAACACTTTTTCTATCATTAAATCCCACATCCTTCGTACAACGTTTACTGGAAAAAAAAAACAAACGTGAAAACCTGTTTTATCTCAATTTGTAGAACGAAGAATATTACGAACTTCACAGGGATCCAACGACCAATCCGTTGGATGCTGTTTTTCATTTTAACAAATATTCCTGGTCTCTCGTACCGAGCAGCTCGGAAATTTTTCATTGTCGCTATGATCCATCGATACCGAACGAGAAGAGTGTGGATTACTTCACGATCGCCAATGGCGGTCGTATAATCCTGAGGCTCATAGCTCGAGGCACGAGTATCGGTAATAAAAAGCCTTTTTTATTTTTCCATTCTGAATGTATCGCTAAAGATGCACTTTTTCGTTCTCCTTGTCGACAATCTTGCATAATACGAAACATGATTTATTTTTAAGGCTCGCGAGACATTTTACAGATTTTTTTTTAAATTGCTCTAGCAGTTACCGTTGTTTTTTTTAATACGTATTTTTTTTAGGCAAATATTAAAGCAAAGAAAAAATAAATAATTAGTTTAGAAATTTCCACGGGGTTTGTGTACAATCATAACTTTTCGATTCTTGACATATGATTTTATTTTATGCATGTATGATCTTTAAATTATCATGGAGTAAAAATTATTTATCTCAACTCAAATCAAATTCGTGTGAATTTTATTTAAATATCATTTTTTTTTAAATGTATCCAATTCATTCAGTTTATTGAAACAGTTATCGTTTGTTTAAATGAAATATATTGCTTTTTTTTGTAATTCTTGGGGGAAAAAAAAATCAGGTCCCAATGCGTCAATCTCGAATGACGAAATTTCAATGATTTGTTCGCCGAACGAAAGTGCGAGGAAACGCGTTAAGATCATCAATGAATCCGGCGTATCGGCAAACTTTATGTTTGACGTTGACGTGATACAGAATACATTTAAACCCGATCCCATCGAAGGCTGCATCAATCCGAAATCATACGTCTACATTGTCATTACGTTTGAACCGAAATTTCCTGGATATCACGTTTCCCAATTGCCATGTTTGATACAACATCAGGTAACGTTGAACAATCATCGTTCGGACTATCGCGAAATGTGTGTTAACTGAGAAATTAAACAATTTCGAAGATACTAAATTGTTTATATTGAATATATATATGGGGAAATAAATTTGCAATCGTCTCTTCGTATTCGTATCTTTTTCAGGTTTTTTTTTTCAGGATTATAACTTTATCATCTTCAGGGAGTGTGATGAAATGCTTGATTATAATAGTGTCGATCGACTGATGATAATCGGCAAAAACGATTTTTAAATCGTTAGTGTGGAGTCTAGTAGCCATATTAATTAAATCAAACGAGATATTAAATTCATTTAAATTAAATTTTATTACTATATTTTATTAGTTTGGAGTCCAGCAGCGATCTTAATAAAATAAAATAAACTCTTAGCACTAATTTGACTAGTATAACCACCTCAATTAAATCGAACGAGCTTCTCGGTTAAATAAAATAAAATCTTATTGTAACTGATTTGACTCGTGTGAAGTCCAACAGCCATCTTGATTAAATTAAACGAGATATTAAAATGAATTAATTCAATTTTTAATACTAATTTTATTAGTGTTGAGTCTCCAGTAGCAACTTTAACGAAATCAGACGACATATTGAATCGAATTAAATCATATCTTTGCACTTGTGTGACTAGTTCAAGTTCATTAGCCACCTAAATACGTAATAATAATAATAATAATAATAATAATAATAATAATAATAATAATAATAATATAATTTTTAAAAAAATTGAATTGAAAACAAATTATTCAATATTTAACTAAAATTAAATATTAACACTGATTTTGACAAATTTTGGAGTCCAGTAGTTTAATTAAATGAAACGAAATTAAATCTTCTACTCGACTGAAATTTTTATAATATCAACTAAACCCTTGTTATAATATTAACTAAACAATATCCAAGAAAAAATATCATCGACGTTGCATCAACGTTTATTTTTTGTTCTATTTTAATTTTTAACAGCCAAATTAATTTTTCCCAGGCACCAATATTAATTCGACTGTACGGATACTGTGACGAACAGCAAAAGAGAAAAAACGAATTTCCCATTCCCACTCTCGTATATCCTTCGCGTGAAAAAAATACATTCAAGGAGTACATGTCAGATTGCAGTCAAATGAGAAAGATCGAAGCAGCGGATCCCTGCCAACGAGATCCAATATCTCTGTCAAATATGTATATTGATTTTGGCAGATTCGATTCGAATCCTACTGACAATACGAATCTCTCTCCTCGAACTACGTGTCTCACCAATCACAGTTATATGGATATGTTAGTCAAATGGCACGAGGGTAAGTTATCAATCGAACGCGAATGAATATTCCATAATTGAAAAAAAAAAGTATAAAAACAAAATTTAATGGTCGTTGTTCGTGATGATTTTTTTTTTCATTAATCGTATTTCATATTATTCATATTTATTAAAATTTATGAAGTGGAGAGTAAACCTATGCATTTGAAAACGTGATAAAACATTTCTTCAAAATAATTGATCATAAATAAATTATTAAAAAAAAACAGTGCAAATTGGAAATTTGCAAAAGTGCAAGTCTAATTTGCACGCCTATTTTTAATTGAATTCAATTCAAGCCATTAAAAAAAAAAAATTGCGAAAAAAAGCAACATTTAGGATTGCCTTTTTTTCCCAAATTTCCATAATCCAAAATTGAAAAAAAAATCAAAGTTCCAAAATCCACGTTTCGTTAACTACGAAAATGTCATTCGCAACTCGTTAAGGATGCTTCCCGTATACATTCCTAGCGAAAAGTTAGATTTGGTGAGTATTTTAAGCACTCGGCAATGGAATATAAAAATCCGCAAAAAATCAACCAATCAGGGGATCATGAAAAAATTGATTTTGAAGAATAATAATGCCAAAAAAATGATCAACAAATTGGTTAAAAAGAGTTTATCGAACGAATCATCAGCATTTGTTTCAGAATTTGTTGATTTTTTAAATTAATTTGTTGCTGTTATTGTTTTTTGTTTAAATTTCTGTTTTTCGAAATTTGTCAAGGCTGTACGTATGAAATTATTCATTCGATGATCCAGCAACTTTTTCAGTGCGACACGCAAACTTTCTACACAAAAATATCAAAAATTCAAGACTTTGCATGCACTTCTTGCAATTAAAAAAAAAAAAAACTTTTAAAATAGAGAAAATTCTGAAAAAATTCACACGTATTCAACAAAATCAACAAACTTATTTCATGCAAAAAAAATATAAGTTTATCTCATGATTCTTTAAGCAATTTCTTTTTTAAAACTTTTGTTGATAACTCTTTGACATTATTATTGGTTAAAATCAATGTTTTATCTTCAATATCGTTGATTTTTTTTTTCAGATATTATTTGTAACACAGTGAAGTAGCACTGAAATTCTGATCGGATCAAATATTTCGTTTTGGGAATGTACGAGCATCCTTGAATCTCGTCGATTTAATGCAACTTGCTGATAAATAAATAAAAATCGCGATACTACTCGTAATTTTGAAAAAAAAAAATAGAGATAAAAATGAAAAAAATAAATCCTCTCTTTTTTAAATATCGAGCAGACGTCGACGGCGTGTTCAGCCTCGAACCAAATTCAGCGCGAGTAAGAGCAGGTGAAACGTATCTGTTCGAAGTACGATTTCATCCGAGTGAGAAAAATACTTTCTACGAGAGAGAATTTCAGGCTCTCGTTTTCCACGCAGAAAACGATGATTCAATGCCGATTTTTTTATACTCCATGATTGCTTCGCTTCGCGTAATCGGTAATATAAAATTCATGAATCGGAGCAATTAAGGGGCGAGGGCTATACTTTTGTAACGACGAAAAAAACGCTTCTTTCGGGATTTTCTTTTTGTTTAAACGGAGGTTTTATTAATTAGTGAAAAATTTTTTCCCATATGAATAATCAATATTTCTATTAGCTACAGTAAAATTTTTATTGAAAAATAATGATAAATAAGCGAGATGCAGTCAGTCTGCGAGGTGTCAAGAAAAGAAAAAAGGTGTTTCGCGGTGATCACTGCTCTGCTAATCGCTGGATCATCCGAGAGAAAAAAAAATAATGGGGATCATTGGTAAATCATATTGGGCCCAGGATGGACGAAGGGTTAATGGAAATATCGAATTTTTACAAAATGGCGGATGTTCAAAGTAAAGCTTGTTTTTCGACCAAAATTTTACTCATATTTTCAGTTATTAAAAAAAAAAACCATTCACCGCCGATAAAAATCCTTCGTCCATCCGGGGGACAATTATGTACAGAATAAGTGATACAAATTTCAAAACGATCGGTCAAGCCGTTCCGGAGTTACAGCACTTATCATCGAATTTGAAACGTGCTTTCGAGCAAAACGCGTTTAAAGTTTTAAGTAAAATTTACATGCAGATAAAAAAAATTATTTTTCGACTTACATTGAATCATCTATTCCGGCATCATAATTCAGAGAATACTTTTGGAATGCTGTACTTTGAGAAAATTCCAAAAAAAAAAAAACGATTTTTTTTTGAAAATGCTGACTAGCCCTCGCCCCTTAAAATAAAAATTTCAATTGCCAATGTATATTAATGTTCGAGTCCTCGACAGGTCATACATTTTCCCCGTATTCGTCCAGTTGGATACCGCAATATAACGTACCACGGAGTATCATAATGCCACCGTGTTGGCCCTCGAGAAACGTTTATGCAACATTTGTCATTAAAAAATTTGGACATTTGCCAATTATGTATCGTTTCATTCCACCGCGTGAAACATGCTTTACCGTGAAACCCATGCAGGGCATTATACGAAAGTAAAGCCAACATATCACATTTTTTTTTTTAAATCAATTTAATAATAATAATTACTATTGTATAATAATAACAATAATTATTATTATTATTGTAATTATTGTGAATTATTATTAAATTGTATCAATGAAATTCAACAAAACAGAAATTATCAAGTGATAATCGTCGAGATGTTTCCAAAAAATCATGACGAACTTTTGTACGAACGATGGGCAATAAGATTCAATGGGAATCCGAATTATGAGACTTTCGTAGATTTTCGCGGATACGCGGATTATCCTTGTCTCAACTTTAGCAACGATCTCGTTGAATTTTCATCCACTCATCCGGGCTGCGATAAAGTTAAACGCGTCTTGATGCTAAATCCCACTCGTCATCAAATAAAGTATGGAAAAATTTGAAAAAGTATAAATTTCAATTGCCAAGCATAAAATTTTCATGGCAATTTTTATATCGCTTCGTTAATTTTGCATTATAATAAATATTATTTTACGAATCTGGGATAATTTTTTTTTTTAAATATATTCGACCAATTTCAGGAAGAAAAAGTCCTTGCACATTATTTTCGGAGTCAAAAGTTTTCTAATTATGAATTTTTTAAATTGTCTTTTATGGCAGTTAAAAAAAATGTGATAGATTTTTTTTCCCTCGGTTGTCTAATCAGTTTTTTGTTTCAGTTTTTTAAATTCGTTCGTGCTAATTTAGCAGAAAATTTTTGGGTCGTTTGAGAAGGTACAAGCAAATTTGTAAAAATAAAAATTCAATTGCATATCTGAAGAGGACAGTTTTTTTTTTCTAAAATCATCCATATTGCAGCTCAAATAATCTTACAGCCACTCTGTAAAATAATTCTGTCTTACGAAGATGTACAATTTTGAAAAAAAAAAAAAAAAAAAAGAAAATTTCCTATCTAGGCGAACATTTATCTTATAGAGGCAAATATGTCAAGCTTTCTTTCCTTTAATTGGCTGAAGATCGAGAAAAAAAATATGGCACTTTTTAAAAGTCGTATTTTTTTTTAACTATCGTTTAAAAAAAAGTATGAATAAATTAAAGAGAAAATAAAGTTGATGCGACAAAACAAATTTATCGAGGCGACGTAAAAATTGACGAAGATACAGGATTAAATAATTGAAGATTTCGTTAATTTTGAAAAAAAAAAGCTATAGATTCATTGATTTACCCGCGGAATTGAGTATCGAGAGAGCCGAGGGTATCATCTGTTCGAACGAGATTCTAACTCAAAATTGGATATTTCATCCCTCCAACGTGGCCGATTACGAGTTCACTGTGTCGTGTGATTACTACGCTATTCTTTCATCGACGAGTTCTCACAGCGAGATGACTATGTATATTGAAATGCCCGTCGTAGGAAAATGTGAGACAGGATACCTCGTGGTAATTACTCTCGATAAAGTATCCTTTAATTTCGTGGAGTATGAATAAGTTTGTCATAAAAGAAAAAAAAAAAAAAAACATGTCAATTTTAAATATTTTTCTTTGACGTGAGTATTGAAATGACAAGATTGGGCTTTTACGCACAGTGTGTGCATAGTCTTGACAAGTTTCAGTTTTTTTTTATCAAAAAATATTCGTAAACAACGGAGTTATTGTTAATCAAACAAACTGCTGCGTCCTTTTGTTCAAATAATAATAACTTGTCGTTTATGAATATTTTTCAATTAAAAAAAAAAAATCATCTTGTCAAGACTATGCAGTAACTGTGTATAAAAGCCAGATCCTGTCATCCCAACGCTTGCGTCCAAAAAAAAATACTGAAAATCGATCTGTTTTTTTGGGCTCTAAATTTGTGCATATGAGTAAAAACATCAATTATCTTGGCCAAGTTTTGGGCTTCACTATCTGGGATCTTTTTGTAAGTTACACAGCTTTGTGTTTGTGTTGAAAAACACGTGCCATAATTTTTTCAGATTTTTTCCTCCATTTTTTTAGCTACCGTTGCGTATCGAATTCTTTTATTTGAAACTTTTTGTTTTTTTCATTTAATTTTGGCGGCTTAAATTTGAAAAAAAAACCAATTCTATATTTTTTTTTTTGTAAAAACATCTCAACTTTTCGAAAAAAATATAGCCTAATTAATATACGTGTAGAAGACTCTCAAAATTAAGATTATAATCTGAAAAGTCGTTTTTTCGCCATTGCCCAAAGTTCAAAAAAATTTTCCATATTTTTTTCAGAAAGCTGAGAAAATTTTACGCAATACATGTCATTTTTAAGTTGGGATCCCTGAAAACACTCCTGGGATTAATAAAAATGTAAAAAAAAAAAACATTATAAATCCAGAAAAAAATATATATACATGAAGAGATATTTTTAAAATATTTCAATTAACTTATTGAATATATTTGATGAAAAATTATCGAAATGGGATGATATATGTTTCGTAAAATTATGCACACAGGCTACGCCTAACGAGCTGAGCTTCGACGAACAATTTTACAACGAGCCGATAAAACTCGAGTTCGAGCTGTCGAATTCAGGCACCGTTGAGATACCCTATCGTTTGAATGTCGAGCATGAAAATTTTTCTAGCGAAGAGAAAAGTTTGGCTCAACGTGTCCAATTAGATCCAAT
Source organism: Rhorus exstirpatorius (assembly GCA_963564615.1). Lineage (NCBI taxonomy): Eukaryota > Metazoa > Arthropoda > Insecta > Hymenoptera > Ichneumonidae > Rhorus > Rhorus exstirpatorius. The sequence goes on from OY751313.1 coordinate 43,200,107, forward strand.
TTTGGGAAATTTGGGTCCCGGAGATACGGAAAAAATTCAAGTTACCCTCGTGCCACAGGAACGAGGATATCACGAGGTGTCGATACGATACTCGGTGCGTAGAAATTCTCAAAAAGATTGCCTCGTGCTCATCAGCGAGCCCAGAGAAATTTTCAGATTAAAATATTTCTGTCGTCTGCCTGTGATCCAGGTAATTATTAAAAAAATAAATAAATAAATAAAAAGAAAAATGGTAATTGGAGCAGTTTTTTTTTTTTAAATCATTGATATATCACAGATCGAGGATTTGCTGCACTATCGCATCGGCAATAATAAAGTCAGTAAATATGTTCTCTGGCGATTATTGAACATTGACAAGTGAGTTTGCCATTTATTACGAATTCACGAGATTTATGGAAGCTCATTGGGATGAAAAACCATGCGAAATTATATTTGGCCAATTTAATATAAAGTCATGAAGAAATTTTATTTTTGAAAATGAAAAAAAAAACCAAAAAAAAACAAGCATGAAAAAATGCCAACAATCTTTCAATGATACTCGCCCCGCATAAATGAAATTTAAACAGTTTTTGATATTAAAAAAAAAAAATCAGCATGTAAAATTTGAATTGTCGTAAATGTCATTTTAACATAATTTCTACGTAAATAAATATCCAGGGTTAGCAGAAAAATTGATCGGACCTCCTCGCTCTACGCTATTATTATTTTGGATTTAACTTTTTCTCCCTTTTGGCCAAAGACTAAAATTTGGAGTAACTGTTCTTCGACTGTTAACATCGTATCTCAAATTTGCAGACTAAATCAAATGATGAATGATCTTCAGCCAGGTGAGACTGACGATCTGACGATGCACGTTCCACCCATGATCATGCAGAATGATTCTTCGATCGTCAAGCTTTTCATAACGAATCCCACATCTGCAATGGCCAATTGGTCGATCAAGCAAATGAAACTTTGCTCGTGCTCGAAGATCAGCGAAAAGCGCAGTCTCACTTTTCATTCAATGAAATATAATTGTCAGCACAGAAAATTGTGCAATTTTCATCCGAAATTCGGAACTCTCGAGGTATTTTAGAAATTTGTATGACAATGAAAATTTTTTTCAAATTGGAAAATTCCACATTTCTTCCTGCATCATTTTGTGTTAATTGGTAGAAAAGTCAAATTAAAAATTTGAATTAATGAAAAAAAAAGGCTCACGAAAAAATGATCATTACGATGGAATTGCGTTACGAAGTATTGGGAGAAACTACGATAAAATGGGACCTAGAATTGGCATACGATCGACGCATTTGTCTTTCGATAAACATTAATTGTTTATCGGGACTCGAGAAAACAGCTTTTCCTCTCTATGGCCCGACAATCGAATTGAAAAGTACTTATATCGGTGATCGAGATCCTGTAAATCAGGTGATACAGCGATATATAAATATCAATAATCCAATATGAATAAATGAAATTATACGAATATTAAAATATCAATGTCAATGATCAAAAATAAAATAAATATTAATATAAATTTGCTCGCAGATTTTTTGGATCTACAATCCAACGAAAAATGATATTTCTTATTCGTTGGATACAATATCCTTGAAAAGCTTCAACGAGCATCATCAACTCGAGATCTTAAATTGTCTTAATCCTCGTGGAATTGTCAGAAAACTTTCGTACGAGCCTGTAATCCTAAAATTTCAACCACGAAAATTGGGAACATTGAAAGTACGAGAAAGACATTTTGTTCCATCCTAATTACACTAATTTTTCCTAATTGCATTTGTTTTTCTGTTTTTTTTTTTTTTTTCTTTTGCAAGTTAACAGTCCCGCTGACTATTGGCAATGAAACAACGGAAATCACGATAAAAGGAGAATGCAACGACGATCCATTGACCAAAATGACGAGAGTCACATTTCCCAGTCATGATCTTTATCAAATTACCGAAATTCCCGTTCGTTTTAATACGGACAACGTAAATATGACTCCGATGCCTTTGCACGGTCGAGCAACGAGAATCATCATGATTCACAATCTTTTGGATCACGAACTCGTGGCTTACAAGTGGAAAAAGTAAATTCGAAAATTAAAAAAAAAAAAAATCCATCCACATTAGAAATTTGCAAGTTGCTTTATGATTTTAATTAAGCACCAAAACATCGTTGTCCCCTTGATCAATTTGTGTGGCTCGATAGCTCTTGCTTCACGAAAATAACGAGCAAACATAACAATTTCCCATGAAAATTGAAAAATTTATGACGATTGTAAAGTTTGATGAAATTCTCAATTCTTTCATCGATTCTTGCCGAATTTCATGCCCAATCATCCTTCAATAAAGTAAAATAAAATAAAAAAAAATGTTTACCCGATATCACAAAATATGCGAAAATTGAAGGATTACTGGAATTTTTTTGAAAAATTCAAAATTTTATAAAATTCCTAAGCCACTGGTCGATTCTCGCTAAATTTAACAACGAACTTCCTTTTTCCCTGGTCCATTTTTGTGAAAATTTTTTTTTTTTTTCCCCGATATCACGAAATTCGGGAAAGCAAAATTCGGGAAAGAAAAATCAAAAATTTCTCGAAATTTGATATTCTTGAGTAACTTTGACTTGAGTAACTATGAAAAATTTGAGCTCAATTGCTCAAAGCGTTTTCGAGATAGCCCTTTGAATTTAGCAATTTTTTTTTTTTTATGTGTTTTTCCAGACTAATTGGGGACCATTTTGAAATTTCATGCTTTTTATTTTCTAAATTTCATCTCAATTTTTTTTTTTCTTCACGCAAACAAAGTTTCCCGTATGGGGAGACAAAATTGAAAGAAAAAGAAGAAAAAAAAAATTGTGAATTTTACGGCGATGTTTTTTAGGTACGAACTACCGGGAATATTGGAAATCGATTTGGAGCCAAATGCAGGAAGAATACAGCCTGGATCGTTGCAGACTTTTCGGCTGATTGTAAGAACGGGAGGAAAATCATGCAGAATAAACGCTGACGTTGCGTGCGAATTTATCAATCAGAGTAAAAAACGAGCATACGAGAGAAGCGTTATATTGCAGAAAAATCTTTGCGATCAGACGAAAGATTACTTCACGATAACGGAGAAAGGAATAACATTTCCAGTCAGTCACCATGCAATTTAAATGGAGAATTTTTAATTAAAAAAAAAAAAAATTTTGAATTTATTTTTATTTATTTTATTTGTTTTATTTTTTTTTTTTATCGCTTGAAGTAACAGCAAATTTTTCATAGAAACCTAAAGAGATTCTGCTGGAAGAGCCAAAACCATTTTACAAAGTACTGACAGTACGATGCTACACGTATAGTCCGGAGGACGAGGAATTAAAGACTCAGTCGAAAGAACGAGCGAAAAATACACCACCGATTGAGATATCCATGGGAAAATCATCAACGAGACTTTCCGTTACCAGAGAAGAAATATCTCTTTCAACGTTTATACTCGAGGGCATGATATGGTAAGTCTAGATCGAAGAAAACTTTACATTTCGGAATAATTAAATTTAATGGCAAGTTTGAATGAATTTAGTGTGTGTTCGTCGAGGCTTAAAAGAAGTCTCAAGTATGGTCGTTAAGGCAAAAAATCAATAGCACGGAAACATCATTTTTACATTTTTTTTTAACGGTTAACGTAGTTGCTGATTTGACTTGCACTTTTCGCCCCGAAGATAACCGTTAAAAACGACAAATGATTTATTTTCGGAATAAAATCATTGATATACAAAGTAAAAACATTTTGAGGGTATCGAAGATAAAAGAGCACATTCAGGATGATTCGAAATAGTAACGGTCAATATCGAAGTAAATTTTCCTAAAAAAAAAACCGTTTATAACCTCAAAATGCACGAAATATGTCTCTTATATATATACCGGTTTTTAAAACTCATTTAACTCGTAATAACTCGCAAAGCATGTGGGAAATAGTCGATTTTTTATTTTTGAAATCTCATACTGCAGCGCTATCGGACGAAAGCTTTTTTTTTTTCAAAAAAGTACTCCGGAAGTAAACTTTCTTCAAGCGCATCAACGCTAACTCAACTTTCAGCTATATCTTTGATGCTTCGTAAAAAAATATGACATTTTCATGGGGCACTTTGATATTCAGTAGAGAACGTCTCACGTATGATATGATATAACAATTTATTTGCATGGATTTACGGTTTTCGCACTTTTTTGCCCATATAATGCTTGGCGCACGTAAAATTCGTTAATTTCGGGCGGCCATCTTGATTCGTACGAATCTCCAACTTTGAATTTTCATTTCCGAGTCCCTGACAGCTTTTATACTCTTTTACGTTTATTCAGGAATATTTTACAAAGCCCGAGTATCCGGGCGGGAACGAAATCGAGCCTGAAATATTCGCAAATTGCGATGAGACCGCTGGAACGCGAGAGAATTCAAAAGAGATCTTACGTAACGCCATCCGGCAGGATGATCGAAAAATTATTGGAAAATGTAAGTCACACACTCGACGCTTGACATTTTGCGATTTCCATTCTACGATAATTCTTTGATGGTTTTTTTGTTTTCTTCTTTCAGATGATATTTACGATTGTTCACAAAGAGTTTGCTCTTGACATGACTCATTTCACGCGCAAGCCGGATGCCAGACAAACCGCTTATCCGAAAATATGGCAACAAGTGCCGGGCCAACGAAGGAAATTAGAGCCAAAAAATCCATGACTCAATTCAAGTATCGTGATCTCGATTAAAATAGAGGATTTTATCGTGCATGCTCGATGTTTATTTGAAAATTAAAAAAAAAATTAAAAAAATAAAACAAACCCACATCACGGACTTTGTTCGTTAACTCGTTGTATTCATGTACGGATCTGCGATTCGTCGAAACACAGCGAGAAACTTATCGCCCTTGTTTCTCGTTACTTTTTGGCCCTCTTCGGTACTCTCGTAGAGCTTCTCGACGATAGGATCCGTTTCCTGCAACAACAACAACAACGGCAAAAAGAAGAAAGTAAAAAAAAAAAAAAACAGACTTTTAAAGCAGCCATGTTGGAAATAATGTAAATTAAACCTATCCGAATGATTTTATTCAAGATACAAGTCCATTCGCGACGATTCTACAACCGCATAAGCTTTTTTTTTTTTTTTCTTCATGATCCCCCTCAAAGGTTATTCGAGCGAAGCTCGCGGAGTGTATTCCGCGAAAAAATTCGTGCGCAATGGAATGTGGAAAGAATAAAATTTCAATTAGCATTTTCAATAGCCCTTAGTCTTGGAATTTTGGCTCTTCGTTGCTTGAAAAAAATTCAATTTTATAAAAAAAAAATTTACAGGTAAAGATGCATGGAAAAAAAGAAACAAATATTTAAAGAATAGCAGTCCTTTCACAATTTTTTATTTATCGGTCTGATCGATTTTTTTTTTCTCAAATGACAAGCTTCTCGACCAATCACACGTTCAGGATTTTTTGTAAAATTTTTTTTTTTTTTTGAGAATGAAAAAAATGTAAGTACTGCAAAAATTTCGTAATAAATTCGAGTGTACGATATTTGACATAATTTCCGTCTCTGTTATATTCTTACCAAATGTTCATCGAGGATTCGCTCGAACAGCGGATGATCCTCAAAGTGTTGGACCATCCAATCGTGCAAGTCTCTCACATCCGTAACGGTGTACACGACAGCCTTGAGCATGTAAATATTGGCAAATGATAGAATTTTTTTTTGTACATTATTTTTCTACGTATTGCGCATCCTTGCAACGAATATGCTTTCACTAAAAATCTTCTCTTTTTTTTTCATTTGTACCGAATGCTCCGCATACTTTTTTTTTGAAATTTTCTTTCGGTGCGAAACATCAGAAATATTAAATTCAATCGCTAGATTGAATTTCACATCGCTGAATCGTATAATATATTCATCGTCATACTGTAAAATTATCTGCAAGTACGATGAATGTTTATTTGGAATTGAAAGATTTTTGAAATTTCTTTTCAAAGCCGCATAGAAAATCATGGATTTACATAATGTACTTCTTCCGGAGAAAGAGAGAACAAATTTAAAAAAATCGACGTATAATAGTTTATATGAATATATAATAGAGAATGACGAGAAACCGTGGAAGTATTGGGGGGCGAAAGATATTAATGGAGAGGACAAGGAAACTTGGGCCAGAATAAGGTGTGGAAATATAGCGAGAGAATTGAAAAAAAAAAGAGGGGAAAGTGGAGTGGACGTGTAGGATATGCAGACAAGAAAGAGAAACATTAGAGCATCTGATTATGTGTGAAAAAGAAAGAGAAGTAATATATCTAAGGAAGCCAAAGAATATATATAGAGAAGGGGGGGAAGGAGGAAAGCGATGAGAGGGGAGTAGAAGACAAATTAATATAGGGATGCTGAGAGGGAAAATAGATGTAATGATGTGTAAATTCTTTAGGGAAATAGAAAGAGAGAGTAAGAAAAAAAAGAAGAGTCGGTAAGGGAGAGCGAGAATGTTGAGAGGGACGCAACGGAATAATAATAATAAAAAAATGAGGATAGACATAAGTTAGAATATAAGAGTGATGTAATAGTGCATAAGAGTGTTGTAAAAAGCCGAAAGGGCGATGCAAATAAAACTTCTTACTTATACTAAATAAATAAATATTAAATATAGTATATTTGGTATTTATTTATTTAAAAATAATAAATAAATACTAAAAATACTAAAAAAATAAATACTAAATATACTAAATGAATAAATACTAAAAGCTACATACTTCTTTCGCCAAAATATAGGCGTATTCGGCAAGTAGAGTTTTGTTGATTATGCGCCACTTGTGCTTTGCTTTTTTGAAATGTGGATCCGGATACAGGAAAAACATTTTCTTCAGCTGGGGGAAAACAAAAACGAAAAAAAAAAACCATGAAAAGTAATAATTGAAAAATAATCCTAAAAATTGTGGAGAGTTTCGAAATTTTTTTTCAAACTTTACCTGTCCCTTGCGAAAGTAATTTGGCAAATATTTCATTGCGTTTGTTCTTAAACACGCGATATTTCCGTATTTTCCAGGATGGAGAGATCTCAGCGCGGCCACACGATCCATCACATAGTCGGAAACTTTTATTCTGATCTCCATACCGAGTATCAGATTTTCGGGAAACATCGGCGACAGGGTAACTTTTTGACACGAATATATGATACGAGTGATGTGATTTTGATTCGAGCCTATTAAAGAGTTTACGTATATTTTTTTTTTTTTTTTAATATTAATGCAAATACCCAGTAGTCCACCGTAACCACAACCGATGTCTGCAAATTCTACTTGTTTGAGGATCATCGAGTCTTCGCTTTCTTTTTTCTCGGAAAAGTAATTCGGATAGAGAGAACTCCAGTCCATGTCATCAGGTTTTGTGGGACTAATGAGACACATCAAATTTAACCGCAAAAATGATGATTATTATTATTATTACTATTATTGGTAGGCTATAGTGAAATTTCTACTTTCCAAATCAGTAGAGATAATAGAGAGAAGCAGTAGTAAAAATTGCACAATCTTGGTAATATATATCTTCATCGTTCATTCAACTAAGAATTTATTAAAGTGTATAAGCTATTGATATATTGTTTGCTGAGACATACATACAAAATAGACACATGAGAACAAATTTTCAACTCTCAATACCCCATTTGTAAATCTATAAATGATTTTTTTTTTAATTCACAAACATTTTTGTGAATAATCAACGAGCTCCCAGACGAAAATTAGTGGGGCTACGATCGAAAAAGTAGTCACAAAATATATGAGGAGTAAGCTGAGCTCGCAAATCAAGCTCAGGCTGAAAAAAAATGGGCCACTTATTTACACAGGACCCTGAATAGTCAATTATTAGTCGGAGAACAGTAATAAACGAACCTGGATCTTACAGAAAATTTCAAATCTTAGAAAACGATTTGTATTATCTTGATACATAGGTGTCTCCCCGGAAGAACACTCTAATATTAAACTTGCTATTTTTTTTTTTTTTTTTTAATTTTCTTACATATTATTACTCGTGTATTCTCGTTATGTTTCTCAAGTATCTTTTACTCGTAGTTGTTCTACATGTAAATACGTGTAGTACAAGCCAAGATACATTGTTCTCATTTGAATAAATGAGAATTTAATGAAAATGAAATTTAATCTCATTCTCTTGTTGGCCGCCAAAAATTGAGCACTAGAATCTGTTTGCGTTGAGTTTGCGAGCTGCGTTTCCACTTGATTCGTCAAAAGGCAGCGTAGCAACTATTTTTAGCAACATCTTAGCTTAGAGCAAAGAAGTTTTGGCGATTGAAAAATATTCTCTGACTACGAGTTTTGGCAAAAGATTCAAGTTTAAATATTTTGGTACAATGTTACATGAATCAGTGGTCAACTCGAAATTGACTTGATATATCGTCGAAACCATGAAAAAAAATTGCATGTATAGAATCATTGAACTAAGGAACAAGTTTATTGATCTCTATAATGACGTTGAAATTTGCATCGTTGGAATGCAACGAAAAAAGTTTTTTTTTTAAATCATTTCCAGTATATTGTCTCCAAGTCAAAAATCGTTTAAACCTTTTTTTCGGTTTTTTTTCGTGACCTGGGGCCTAAATGTGCCAGAAAAGAGTTAGCAGTACCGGAAATTATTTTTTTTTTAATTAAAAAAAAAACTTATTTTCGTTGCATTCAAAGGATGCAAATTTCAACATCATAATACGTAAATGAATAAAAGGCCTGCTGTTGTATCATTGACAATTGTGTACATTTATGTCGCAACATACATGACGATACAAAGATATTATTTAACGATAAGAAAACTATTGGCATGCGTTAGAATGTTCTCTCGAGAATGTAATGACGCATTGATAGAAAAAACAATGAGAAAATTATGGATTTTTCGTATGATTCAGTAAGCCAGTTTTCATATATACTTTTGAAAAGTTTCAAGACCAATCAATTTTTGAAGATATATCCTCGAAGAATCTCAAGAATTTTGTTTTCTGGATAATTTATTTACCAAACCACTCTATGAATGGAATTTATAGATTTCTAAAAATTAACTCAAGTTCGTACGATATTCTGGAAGAAAAAAATTACTTTACCCTACATGTTCCAAGTTTACTGAACTAAATTACTAAGTAACCGTGATAAATGAATTTAATATATTTTTACGGATTCAACAAGGTCGAGCAATTCAATCGATAACTCTAGAAAAGTTTGTTACTAATAATTGGGATGGCAAACTCTTTGCGAATGTTTCAACAATAATTTTGTGACATTATCATCGCTCAAGCTCAATGATTCGAGCGCTCGAGTGATTAAAACAGGAGAGTTGAATTGTTGGGCCTAGCTTTGGATAGCGTTCTTAAAACTCTGATTATTATTATTATTATATTAATATTATCATTAATATTGAAATAAATTTCTCAATGTTCGGTATTCACTTACTATTGTATGCAGTGATCGGCGATGGGATTCGAGTGAGCTCGTTGCCTGTAATATTTTTTCTGCGGTAACGAGAGCATTTTCGTTGTTTTTCACGCGAGCCTTGTAAACATTGGAAATTGCGTTTAATTAAAAACGTTAAAAGTAACACTATAATCGGACCGTATGACAAGCACAGCTTAATCGAGGTTAGATCGTCGGCTTTTATTTCAAAATCGCCTATATGAAATTTACAAAAAACTCATTACACCAAATCGTAGAATGGAATCAAGCGAAAAAAAAAACCGATTACTATATAACAATTCTATCGCAAAATTTCAACCGGGCGATTAAACGACAAAAAAAAAGCACTCCACTTCTTTCAACGCCTCGTGAGTGAAATGTGGATGTCACACACACGTGCCGTGTAAATCCAGAAGTGGGCAAGCGATCAAGCTCATCAGCTGTGTATTTCGAGTCACGCGCCAACTGGCGGTAAAACGTCGAACCGTATAGCGCGGCGGTGGAACAACGTGGAAAAAAAAAAGAAAATTACACAAGGATCGAGCGACGAGTGAGACAGAGCCACAGAGCTCTGTGTGGTTTCGAGGTTAGATCTCGCGAGTACGGTTAAATCTCGTTTTTCTATTTTATCTTTCATCGTTTTTTTTTTAATTGTAGTCGACAAACAATCACGATATAAGATGTAAATGAACCGCTTGACATATCGCGAGTGTCCCAAAAAACGTGACGGTCGCGCAAAAAAAAATATAGTTTGGTGTTGGTACGTGTTTTTGTTATTGTTGTTTTTTTAATACTGTGTGCGTGGGTTTCTTTTTGATTTTTTTGAGTGGAAAAAAGATACATATGTGTGTATAGTGTCGTGAACATCTACGAGAACAAAGGAGACGCATCGAGCCTTTTCAGGTGAGGTTATGAAAATTAAACTCGCTCAACGAGACTATATTTTCATCGTTCATTTCGTGCCATTCACGGTTTTTTTAATTTTAATTCTTCATCTCGGACCACAGTTCAAAGAGCTACGTCATTCATAACCTCCAACTCCGTAGCTCTATAGCTGACGAAAAAATGCTATCGGCGGGGGGAGAATAATGATCAGACAATACAAATTTTTGAACTTTGTTGGAACAATCCGAACAAAATAATCGCTATGGATATAACACACAGAGATAATATTTAGCAACGAAGAGTGCATCGTCTTTGTTTTTTTTTTTCTGTCCTTCGAGTTTTTTCGTTCGTGGCGCTCGGTAGAATTAGAGCACAGCCTTGAACCTCGATGTATACGATTAAATTTTTGTATATATATCCATCTCTCCTTTGTATCGCTTCCTCGTGCCTATAGCGATGGTGAAACAATTTTTTTTTTTCCCCCAAGATTCTTGTGCCAAGTTAATGTCGGGTAAATCTAAAAAAAAAAATGAGACTTCGAAAAAAAAGTTTCCGAATGAGAATTGCTCCATTTTGTGGAATTTTCGAAATATCGATCTGAAATTTGGCACACACACACACACACACACACACACACACATACAGCTTGGAATAAAGCAGAGTATAGGGATGTTTGGTATTGAATTTTGAGAATGTCGATTAGTGGCTTCGAATTTTATAAATTTTTCGAGAAAAAAAGTCCATAATCGTGGCCAAATTTTCGATATGAAAAATCTCGGGGTTTCATTTAATTCTCCCTGAATCAATCAAGCGGTATAACCGTGGATCTTTTTTTTATTTTATCCGAAAAAAAAAAATCCCTATAATTTTGCCGAAAGTAAGGAGGAAATATGAGATTCAGATTAAGACCTGCACATTGTTTTCTCGTAATTTTCGAACTCTGCACGCTGTCCAGGCGATCTAAGGAATTCTGCAAAATGTCAAATAATACATTTAACGCCATCCTCAAGTATGCAATAGCCGTAGGTTAAGTACAGAATAATTAAGGCCACTGCTTATCGACTGGCTGTAATTTTTTTCGGAACTTTATACGGGGCATTCCGTGTCAAATTGACATGGCTCGAGGCCCAAAGATTCTCGCAACTCTTTTGCCTTTCAGTACGTCGTAGATAAAAACGAAAAATACATTTCACAATAATTTTTTAACTAAAAAAAAAAGGTTTTGATGCTGAGGGTCGATATAGCAAAAAAATAAATAAAAAAAAAGAGTACGAATTCTTTTTGTTTATTTTTTAGGCAGATTGCTTTGGTGAAATATTTTGACGGGAAGATAACCGCGAATATGTGGGCATAAAAACGTTATATACGTATTATTCGTGTAAAAAGTCACACAAAATATAAATATGTTGAACGATTGTGGCTTTCCTGTCGGACAAAGTGTGCTATCGGGAATTGTGCAATTTTCAAATTTCATATGCTTTGTTCATTCATCACTTTTTGCCTCTTTCACGGAATCCCCGATATCCCGCGAATAAATAATATTATCTATCGGTAAAATACATTACGATCTATTATATTCTATGTACAATTATACATATATACAATACGATATTATTCACACGCGTCTTTGGATAATCTTTATCGCGACGAAATATGAAGAGACGCGGTTGTTTTGTCTTGACGCCAATTAATTATAGTATATGATAATGACGACTCAATTTCATCGCTTCGTACACATGCAATTTTATTTTACAAGTCTCGTATTACTATGATTACTTATCGATGTTTTATCGGCTATTACTGATTTCGGAAGACCGGACGTTAAATTACGACACTTTTATATGACGAGGTCTCGGACATTGACGCGTAAAATTTTAATTGACCGGTGAGTCCGCGCTAATAATTTATAAAACGAAACGAAAAAATCCGAATTAAAAGTAAAAAGCTGCATTCAAAGAGCGTTCGAATTAATTTTTAAGTAGAAAAATAATATATTTCCTGATGCCTCAAACGTATTTTTTATATCTCTTGAATAAGAACTTGTACATTATTTTTTTTTTTTCTTTTTTTTTTTCTTTTGTACATGGACGTACTTATAGCGGTCGTCTGAGAATCGGATAGATTGATATTGTCGATTTTGACGATTATTCTGTAAATATCCTCGGGACGACGGAACATTTTTTTATTGGTTTAAAAAAAAATTTTCAGTTCATGGTTCCCAAATATTTTGACAGAATAATCGTCAAAATTATGTCAATATAGACTACAAAATAATTTTTTTAGAGGAAAATTCGATGATTCAAATTAGAGTTGAGCATAAAAAGAATTGAAAAAAAAAATTTCCATGAATGTTGACATGTTTTTCTGATTTTTCGGAATTTTATCAGATTTTTCGGTCGCTTCTTGGTATTTAAAAACGGCACAAATCGGAAAAAAACGTTTTTTCAACAGACAAACCCCTCGGAATCGATTTAGAAAGCTGTAATTTTGCACAAACTTTTTTTATGAGTGGCAGATTCACCACTCTTATCCGGCTAGAACTTTTTTTTCGGGAAAAAAAAATGTTTTCGTAAATTTTTTTTTGCGAATAAACAATTTGATATTGGGGGTTTTTTGTTTGTTTTGAGTTTGAGTTTCAACGGGAACAAGAATTTTTCGAAGAAAAAACGATTTTTGAATTTTTTTTTTTGAAATTCCAATTCTGACTTAGGTGCCCACTTTGCCTTACAAAGTCGTCCCTATACACATGTGTATGAAATTATGATACATTTCAATCTGTAAATACCATACAAAGTGATAGAAATATGTAGATAGTGATCTCCGGTCTCCGGGTTTGTCTTTCATCACGATTGTTCTATTGTCAGTCGTTCGCAGAGCTCTAAGTCGTCGAGAGCGGTTTGTATACATACAATATGAAAATTTCGTTGATTCGTGAACGATGAATTATAATCGGGCCCGGCTTACCAACAATTTCGATATTATTGAATTTTTTTTGTTTTAATTTCAAATCGCGAAATAATTGTTCACGATACGGTCGATCGAACTTTTTTATCTTGGAATAATTGTACGGACAAGGGCGCCAAAATGAATTCGTGGCTGCCGTATCCCAGGGCTTGGTTCGACAGAGACTCCAATTCGGTGAATAATTTTTCAAAATGTTAAAATAAAAATAAAAATTAAAAAAACAAAACAAAACGTTGCTTGCTCCTCCCGTGCGGCTTGGACCGAATAAATCGTTTAGCTACTCTGCAGCTGATATAGTTATGTTTTTTTTTTTCCCCTCGTCGACTTTAAAGATAAATCGAATGTTCGACGATTGATCGAGATCACGATTGCTTAGCTTCGAGCTTTGGTGGTCTAACGGTCACTTGGATTCCGCTTTGGAAAAAAAAAATCTACGGACATACCACGCAAATTCGATTGATCTTTAAGCGAGAGTTGGTTTTTCAATTGTTAAAAATTTTTCTTTTTTTTTTAACACCTTGAGTGTCATTGACGCACACGTGTTTATTTCCTTCAAGGGGCATTTTATTTTTCTTGTGACTTTTGGATTAACCAATCGTTGCAACGAGAGCAAAGAGTCACTTTTAGAGAGAGAGAGAGAGAGAGAGAGAGAGAGAGAGAGAGAGAGAGCGAGAGAGAGGGTTTAAAGTGCTTCGTGTGTTGCTGGCTCCGTTGGCGATTGCATTGACTCGCGTTTATGGCTTCTGAGCCACGTGCAGTTCAAGTTCATACACGCATCGTCATTGCGGATATAATGCAACAGTCGCGTTGTCCTCGGCATTGCAACGAATTGCTCGTGTACATTGCGTACATCAAACGCATACCTCACATCGTTCAATATTATTACTTCATGATGCAGATAATTTTTTTTTTATCATATATTACTGACAGAATAATAATAACACGATTTTTTACTTATTGTTATTATAAAATTTTCCAATAATACGGCGTCCCTCACCTTTTACATATAACGACCCCATTAATCCTTAACCCTTTCAATTTTCATACGCCTTTTCATTTTTCGAGACCTTCTGGAGTGTTGCCCCGAGACATTATTATTTTCCAATTCACTCGATGGTTCACGATATATTTAATTTTTCAAGATTTATATTTCTTCATTGTCATCGACTTCATTTACGATCTTATCAGTCATGTCCGATGAAGGGAAAAATAATAATTCACAAAATCGATTATTTTTCGTATATATTTAACTTAACCTTTTATTTAACCATAAAGAAAGGAAAAAAAAATTGGTAGACTCAACGGGTGATCATATCACATTGAAATTTATATAAATATATGATCGTTACAAACATGCCATTTTTGTCACACGTAGATCTCAAATTGTTGACGATTAGTAATCCCAATCGTATGCGGGGGAAAAACAACTTGCATGAGCGAGCTTTAAGACTCTAAGAAGTAAAAAGGGAATGGAGCTCTGTAACATTATCGAGAGGTTTTAGGAAGTAATCGATTATGGCAATTAAAAGAAAAAGAAATTATTCCAATAGTGGCGAGGAAAATAATTTGTTCGAAGTTTTGCTGATCCTCTCCCCCCCCCCTTTCCTCTCGCGTCTGCTGGAGAATTGAAGAGTCTTTTAAACTAACTTTAAAGAGTTTTAAAAATTCAGCAAACTTTGACCGCACATTTATGAATCTAACTGAAATTTTACTACCCAATAACATTTGTAGCAGATTTTAAGCAATCCTAAAAAGCGTACCGAATTTATAAGTCTACCTGACCCGAGCAGTGCCTACCATCTCAACCCAATAAAATCTCTGCCTAATAGCATCTCTACCCAATAACATATTTACCCAATAACTTTACCTAATGACATCTCTACCCAATTACAAGTCTACCACATAACAATTCTACGGCCCGAATTACCGAAAAATTACCAGAATAACACACATGTTTATCTGTCAGTATCATCAGCTACACCAGATATTTGTTTCGTAGTAACTTTTATTATTCGGTGTACACTGTTGGAAATAATTTGTGTAAATGTTAAAATTTTCACATGTTAAATTATTTGTGTTTTTTTCTAACCGTGTAGGTGTCAACGAAAGCCTCACTCTCGTAGAGATGTTAGGCATTGTTTATATTTGGTAGAGTTGTTTTCCCATAGAGTTATAATTTCGTAAGCTCTTTTTAGGAGAGTTTGGGAAGATATGTGTTGATCAACGCGCCCACTTCGATTCTAGAAAAAATGAAGTCGGACACAACAACTATTCGAGTGTTAATTATATAATTTTTTTATGTTTATATCATTATTTTTATAGTCATGTCAACTACTTTATTGACTGGAGCTATCAGTGCCAAATTGATATAATTGAAAACAGACTAGAAACTCGTATATAGTTATCATACTTCAATGATCATTGTGATTGCTCGAATTTCTTCGTTTTGTGGTTAAAATTTAAGGCTGCCATATCCGATGTATTTTTTTAACTTTGGTGTACGGTTTATTCCTCGATTGCCTCGTTATTTTGGGTGGGTGATATCCTTGATGAATATATGCTCGTCCAGTATGTCAAACTATAGCTCGTCATTTCTCGTCCCTTCTGATGTGCTTATCCGGAACATGCTCTTTCAATTATCCGCTGGTTAGATGGATCGCCTCCTCTCTCTCTCTCTCTCTCTCTCTTTCTCTTTGCTTAACCACCTGTGAATCGTCGATATCTGCGTGGGCTTCCGTGTACCACGTGGCGTGAACAATCAATTTTCTTTCTGCCACCTCCACATCAGCCAACGCGTTTTTATCCCACCCAAACCCACAAATCCGCTATATGTACGCATATAGATATGCTCGCGTGAACTATTGTTAGTATTGTTTTGTACCGCCGCACACGAGGCCACCAAGAAATCTCTCGCATATCCATCGTCCTTGGTACACAATAATCCAACAGTCCGTTTGCAATCACTGCTCGTGCAACTGCGGTTTTCGTCTCTGTATTATGCTCCTCGGCGTTTCGCGTATAACTTCAACGCAATTCCGCGATGCCTTTTGGCCTTTTGATCGATCTTCGTGCACGATATGTCGACGAAATATCGAAACGACACGAAATTACAGTGAAAAAAACAACAAAGTAAATTGAATTATCGTTGAACCGAATGCAATGAAAAATGATCCGATTCATCGCGATGCATCGAATATCTCGCGAGTGAAAGCTGTTCTCGACGATCCACATCTTTTATGTCTCATAGGCCACAGCTAAATTTCCGCAATACTGATTCTTCCCGATCGTTGGAGTTCTTTTATTGCCTTATATTTTGTTTAAAAATCAATTTTATATTTCTCCTTCCGCATACACATCCATTATGCGTGCATCAATCTCTTCCGCGTTTTACAAATCGTCATGGATGCAAAATGAGTCTTCGATGAGTCGAGGCCGAAGTCCTTCGCTCTCTCTCTCTGCGTTAGGTTAGATGATGCTAAAGTTTGCATCGTTGGAGTGCAACGAAAAATAGGTCATAAAAAAAAATAATAAATTTAAAGTTTTGGCGGCATATTTAGATTCCAGGTTCCCTAAAAAACCCCAAAATACGTTTTCATAATTTTCGCCTACGGGGATCCACCCTTACGGGGGGGATGAAATTTCGAAAAAATCGTATCTCGTGCTGCGTAAATTAGGTCCCCGTTTTTATCGCCGTTATAGGCTCTGGGATTCGAAAAGAGACCCTAAAAAAAGTTTCAACGATTTTAATTCTCCGGAACACACCCCTACGAGGGGGTGAAATTTCGGAAAAATCATATCTCGTGCTGTGTAAATTAGGTCCCCGTTTTTATCGTCGATATAGGCCCTGGGACTCGGAAAGAGACCATGAAAAAAGTTTCGACGATTTTCATTCTCCGGAACACACCCTTACGAGGGGGTAAAATTTCGAAAAAATAGTATCTCGGGCCGAGTAAATTAGGTCCCCGTTTTTATCGTCGTTATAGGCTCTGGGACTCTAAAAGAGACTACAAAAAAAATTCCGAAGATTTTAATTCTCCGGAACACACCCCTACGAGGGGGTGAAATTTTGAAAAAATCGTATCTCGTGCTGCGTAAATTGGGTGTCCGTTTTTATGGTCGTTATAGGCTCAGGGACACGGAAAGAGACCATAAAAAAATTTCAACGATTTTAATTCTCCGAAACACACCCTTACGAGGGGGTGAAATTTCGAAAAAATAGTAGCGGGCTGCGTAAATTAGGTCCCTGTTTTTATCGTCGCTATAAACTCTAGGACTCTAAAAGAAACCACAAAAAAAGTTTCAACGATTTCAATTCTCCGGAAAACACCCCTACGAGGGTGTGAAATTTAGAAAAAATCATATCTCGTGCAGTGTAAATTAGGTCCCCGTTTTTATCGTCGTTATAATCACTATGACTGTAAATGACATCGCAAAAAAAGCTTTAACGATTTTGATTCTCCGGAACACACCCATACGAGGGGGTGAAATTTCGAAAGAATAGTATCTCGGGCTGATTAAATTAGGTCCCCGTTTTTATCGTCGTTATAGGCTCTCCGACTTGAAAAAAGACCTTAAAAAATGTTTCAACGATTTTAAGTGCGCAAATGGGAAAAGCTCCCGCGGTAAAAAAAAGCTTCGAAACAGTGCCATTCGGAGGAAAGTTTGAGAATTCGAGGATACAGAAAAATCATTCGCTGGTTCGTCAAAGCGATGTGAAAAAGATGTAGCTGCGAGAGAGATTTTTGAAAAATTCATTTTTCAGTGAATTTCGGCCATGATGTTGAAATTTGCATCGTTGGAATGCAACGAACATAGGTTTAAAAAAAAAAATAAACCATTTTCAGTATTGTTTTTAAGTCGAAAATCGTTTGAACCTTTTTTTTTCGCGACCTGGGGCCTAAATATGACAGTAAAACGTTGACAGTACTGGAAATTATCTTTACTTTATTTAAAAAATCTATTTTCGTTGCATTTCAACGATGCAAATTTCAACATCATATTTCGGCCTTAGTTTGGGTTTCCCCGGATTGTCACTGGTCTCTCAAATAGGAGAGTGACTCAAAGTGATGCTTTGCCATTTTAAAACCAATGTCAACGAGCATTTGACCGGTTGTGTTCCCAGCCATGAATGAGATTTATCAAACTTTATCCGATAAATATCATTTTTTTTAGATCTTACCTTTGATATACTTGGAGCTCCGAAAAATTCATTGCCCAAAATGTTTTATCAGTGAGCTATCGTAATTTTTGTAGTGCTCTCGGATCATATTTGTACAAACGGCTTCGAGCATGGGATTGTCGATTCAAGCTTTCATCGATGAAAAAAAAAAAAAATTAAATTTGAATAAAAAAGTTGATATAAAATTTAATAGCAATAACCGATATCGTTTATTTTGCCACATATTTAACAAAAGAGATTTTCGTAGCACTGCATATTGCATGCGTACAAAGAAAAGCTTCGTCATTTCTTTCTTCATAACCGCAACCCATATACACATATACATATATATATGTATCTCTAGCAAAAGTAAAAGGCTACAAGGATATACAATCAGGGCTACGACATACTCCGCTATTGTCATAATTGTTATCGCTTTCTCCCTCTCTCTTTCTCTCTGGTTTCCCGGCGACTGACACACTTTCGCGAGTATCACAGATCCGCGAAATATTACACACCCACGACACGCGCCACACACAGCGCGTGTACTACATAAAGTTTAGCTCGATAGTGTCGCGGGTGAACTTTTTTTTTTTTCCTTTTCGCGACCATCGCATATGGGGAGACCCTGAGGTTTTATCGCGTGTGCCCCGCGGCAAAGTCTACACTCGCGCGTTGATAACCCACTCGATCAACTTGTCTCATCTCTCTAAGTATATAATTTCCTGCGGCCGCGCGAGGGTGATAGAGTCGTGAAAAAAAAAAACAACAAAAACAACAAAAACGTCTGGGAATTGAGAAACATATTTAGTTGTGCGGGAGCGTGAAATATCCGCGAAACAACTCCAAAATGCGTTAAAAAATCGCGTAAAAGTGCTGTGCATGGTGGAGAAAAAAAAAAAAATCTATACGACATTCGAAAAAAGTTTTCAAAGCTTTCCCGTGACCGAATTAACGACGAAGCGAAATTTACAAAGTCTCTCCGCGCGGTTCGATCGTCCTATAACACTTGCCGTTTTCATTTTTATGGCCCTTTCATGACAGGGTGAATATATAAAGCACTTTACGAAGTTTGTCGTTATACGGGTTTCCGGTGATACATACTTTTATGGCTTATCCGATCAGCTGGGGTCTTTATTGAAAAATTCACAGCGACAAATTGTTTACTACGGTTCACGTATAAAGTCGATTTTCATGACGCAAATGATGAGTTCGCGTGTGCAACAGCTGATTCGTCCATGCCGGATGACTTAACCTCGCGGGGGGGAGTCTATTTGAATTAGTTAATACGTGAGAAATAAGGAATAAAAATCGTGGAAGGAGTGACGGCAAGGATGGATTTGAAATGCTCGGTGCATGCGGATTTGCATTCGGTGACCTCTCGACGATTCTTGAGTAATTGAAAGCGCGTTGAAGGAAAAATTGAGTTCCAGAGAGGTTAGGACTGTTCATTCATTCACATAAAGACTTCCCGAGTCGTATGAGTATGAGTGATGTCGCTTATTTCATTTTTTACTCATTTGTGTCCGAATTCAAGGAGAATATTTCACATAATTATCAATCGCAATTAATAATAATAATCAACATAAATTGGAACGGGTAAAGTATCTTCTAGTTTAGGATTTTTTTTTACCAGGAAGTGAAAAAAAAGATCCGAAAAAACAAGAACTCTCGAACGTATTTTCTCTCAAAACAATTTGCGACAACTCGCGATATTGGAGGAGGAAAAAAAAAAAAATATTCCGAATCGTCAGCGTTGCAAAAAGTTTAAGCGACCTCGATGCAATTCGTGTATTGTATTTCGCGGATTTCTTATCGCGATTTGTACACGCACGCTGTACAAGATTTAGTGAGATTAATGTCATTCCGGAGTCGCATAAAGGGGGCAATTGAGGGAAATAAAAGAATTATGCATCGGGCGTTTCGCGGTGAAGAAAGTGCGTTTCAGTCAGCTGAATGCGCGAAACAGTCGAGACTATCTTCCGCGCGAGTGTGTTATAAAGAAATAAAAGAGTATTTTGTGTTTTTTTTTTTTAAATGCGTATATTTATTTCAGTGAATTCAAAGTTATTATTATTTATTCGTATAACACCGATCACGAATACATCGCGTCGAGACTCATTAAGGTATAGTTTCGGTGCTCCAAACTATATAGTCAAATGAGTGATGAGCTTTTACAATGGTTTTTGCAAACTTTGGTGCACTAATTAACCGTGTTGAAGATCGATTTTGTATTGCAGCATGCGTTCTTAAACTGCAAAAATATTTATAACAATGGATTTGGCTAAACCAGCAGCTGATAAATGCAAATTTCCATGTGTTGGTAAATTTTCGTCGAGATCTTTCAATGAACAATCCTTATTTTTATACCGATTTCAATGCAACACGTCGTATTTTGTTCCTCAATAAATACTCGACGAATTGACCACCTAGATTTTTCGTAGGTTTGATTGTTTGACAATTGCAGCCCGTATCGTTTAACCGGCAAAAAAAAAAAAAATCTTCCATAAACAAACTGCTATTTATTTTTAAACGATTAGGCGACACAAAATCAACGTAGTGAATTCGTAATTTTTTTCAGGAACAAAATAAGTCGTGATGCATTGGAATCGGTAACAAAAATAAAGATTATTCTTTGAAAAAACTCGACGAAAATGTGCAATCGTGGAAATTTGTGTTTACCAGTCGTTGATTTTGCAAATACAACGTTATCAATATATTTTTATAGATTGATAACACATGCTGTTAATACGAATCGACCTTCGCTGGCTGTTAATTTAGTGTGCACTTAACTTTGCAAAAACTATTGTGAAAAATTAAGCAAGCTCATGTGACCAGTGTGTGGAGAGAAGAAACGCAATCTCAAGGCGCATTGCAGAGCTTTTTGCAAAACGGATTCTATCGTGTAATATAAAAATTTAGGGTTAAAAAGCGATGGTGAATCGATCGTTAAATATCTATCGATGAGTGTCAATAAGTGTTGGGATAATTCGTGAAAATTTGAACAAAAAAAAAAAAAAAATGTCACACTTAAAATCAAAAAAGGATGTGTCAAGTCCGAGGAGTTATAGACCGGTGATCGTCCATGAGGATTATCGGAGAAATCAGTTTTCGATTTTCAGAGGACGATCGCAGGATATCGTCCAACGTATCGAGCATCGTTTTCACGAGGTAAAGCTAATTCGCTCACGCTCGTGGCTCATAGTTTTATGATTGCAAGATACAGAACGAAAAATATATGTTAAATTGAATTACTCATTATTTATGGCATTTATTTTGTGTGTGTATGTGTGTGCAAAGCAGAAAGTACGAATGTGTGCATTTATGTCTGTATGTCGAAGCCAAATTGAAACAAATCTGCCTTAAATGCAATCCAAAATTTATATTGAAAGTAAGATGAAAATTTAGATTGAAAGAAGTGTGAAATTTAGGTTGAAGTGAGGGTAAAATTCAGGCTGATATGAGAGGGGTGAAATTGAAACTCTGGAATTTTTTTAGGTTGAAATTATGATTTTTCCTCAAGTTTTAATTAATGTTATGCCCGAAAATTTAGTTGATGTCAAATAAAACTTTTGAGAAAGAAGTGGAAGAAAATTTTTCTCAGAGCCCCTGGCATGTTTCTTGTAAAAATTCTGGAATAACCCGGAGTAAAGTTAAACCTTACACACTAAAAAAAAAAAATACTCAAAAACGTAAATTTTTATTCTTTCAACATTTTCTTTTCTTTTCAACTGTTTTCGACGTATGGAACTCGGTATCACGAAAACGTATACATATTTTACTGAAGTATGATCAAAAAAAAAATTTGCCGCTTCGAAGGGAATACCCAAAATTATTCGTCAACATTATTGACATTGAAAAATTCTTGAAAAAAAATTTGCAAAAATTGGCTGATTGATTCAGCCTGGAGTGCCCAATAAATGTGATTTTATTTTTTGAATATTATTCACAAGATGCCTCGTAACAATACAGATTTGTTCAATTTCGTTATCGTTTACGAGTATAATAATATGCGATATTCAAGAATGGAAAGAGTCCGTGCATAATCGAGTGACGAAAAATATTTGTCCGGCATGTCACGCGAAGTATATCCCGAATGTTCGAACCGAAAATACATTTGGCCGGATTCACTTTACGTCTCGTGCCGGGGTGTGCCAATTAAGTTAAATTTTCATAGCCGAAGAATTATTTGGATGGAGTGATGTATACATATAATCGTTAAAATTTCGACTATACGGTGCACTATATATATAATATATGATACTAAAAATGTATAACGATATCACGATGCAATTTATTCTCGCAGTGATCCTTTGGGTGGCGAATTTTATAACCGTCATTTTCGTCGTTGTCGCGCGTCTTTGTTGATGTTCTTGGCAGACCCTAATAACGAATTTTGTAGACACCTTAGCAAATTGCGCGTGCGTATATACATATGAACGCGACCTTTCTTATACCACGTGAATTCAAAAACTTCTATATTCGTGACTCGAGAAATTTCCATTTTCCTTGACACACATTGTTATATTACGTCGTTGATATATTTTGCACATCACAGCAAGCCGACCCATTTTCATTCCAAAGAATTATTTTTCAGGAATCTGTACGTTGCGAAAAAAATTTCCAAAGAAATGCCAGAGGTCCAAATAAGGGCTGTTTAACAGAGTATTTTTGGCGAGAATTTCTTATTATAAATTCATGGTTTTTACGCACACGGAAAACAGGGAAAACCGGGAAAACTCAGGGAATTCATTTCCTCTTGGAATAATCAGGGAAAAGTCAGGGAATTTATAAAATTCTTCTGGAATTTTTCCAGAATTTATTTTTTGCCAGAATTACGAAAAATGAAACCAACTTAAAAAAAAAAACTGAAAAGTATAAAAATAAATATTTTTGTATATTTTAAATATTTATATTATTCTTTATTATATACAACAAAAGTTACGTCAGTGCCAAACAATGAAAATTTCAAATGATGTTGAAATTTGCATCGTTGGAATGCAACGAAAATAGGTTTTTTAAATAAAATAAAAATAATTTCCAGCACTGTCAACGCTTTACTGTCATATTTAGGTCCCAGGTCGCGAAAAAAAAGCAAAAAAAAGTTGAAACGATTTTCGACTTCAAAACAATACTGGAAATGGTTTATTTTTTTTAAACCTATTTTCGTTGCATTCCAACGATGCAAAATTCAACATTATAATTTCAAAAACTAAAAAATAATTATTATTGCAGATAAGCGTTTATATTTATTTTTCATTTATTGGCACCGACATAAAAATTTTCGTTTATAATAAAGAACAGGTTCGGTATTTTTTTAAAATGTATTTATGTTTTACTTTACAGTCCTTAAATTATTTTTTGTATTTCAGTTTTTTTTTTTAATTTTTTATTTTAATATTTAACAGTAGTAGTAGTAGTAAGTTTTACTTGCATAGCCTTTTCGGCTTTTTACAACACTTTCATACACTCTATCACTCTTACACTGGGCCCACTATTTTAGTTTTTCTGTTCATTTACGGAACTATTTTTCTCCCTCGATTTTTGCAACCTCATTGCTATTGGCCCAGTGTATTTGTGAGAACCTACAATTTAAGGTGGGTTTCGAACCACCGAGCTCGCAGAAAAAGCATCTGGAAAAATCCATTGGTGCCGGCCGCGGGATCGAACCCTGGCCGCCTGCGTGGCAGTCCAGAGTCGGACCAACTGGGCCACTGCTCGCTCTTTTTAATATTTAACATTTTCATGTATTATGTTATCTGGTTCAATATTTATTTTTCAATATCAGGATCGAATTGAAAATTCCCTTAATGTTTTTTCAAGTGCGGGTTAAAAATGTTTTGTTTTGTTTTTTTTTTTTTCACAAAAACAATGCATTGCTATTTTTATGCATATAATCCGTCCCGTGTAGTTTGTAAACATGCTCGTGTTTTCATGCACACGTTCTTTATTTGACCCTAATAATCTCCGTGGAATATTTTGAAAACCTGAAAAAGTCAGGGAATTTCTGAGTCAATAATGCGTATATAATAACCATGAAATTTCATGTGAGACTGACCATTTTTTTTCATCCAATCGTTATTTTGGCATCCGACGACAATTTTTTACGTCTTTATACCCTTATTGATACAATATCCAGCATTTTATCCCTTGAGATCCCCTCCCACCAGTATTGTCGGCAGCCATTCGTTCCTAATGCAGCACTCTATCGCATTTGCACGAGAGCACCGGGAAACTAATACGAAAAACTTGGCCACTCGAGATGGCTACATTTTACTGAGTTTCACAGTTGTCTTATCATCGGAAACTCAGAAAATTGCGTACTCCACTCGATGGTATAGAGGGGCTCTCAAGCCAGTGGTACGACTGAGCGTTCACCCATCCGAGTACTGACTGAACTTGATTGATTATCGACGTATCACAATATCGTTTCGACACCAAAGTATCAATGTGCGTTTCAATATTTTTATACAACACGCGACTCCTTCGTTTGTGTTTAAAAAAATGTATTTACTCTAACCTTAAATATATTTTTTTTTCTGCCCCTTTGTCGATCGATCGAGCACGCGAATCGTAGAGAAAATTTTCCTTCTTTCCCCACGAAAAAGAAAGGAAAAAAAAAACAAAAAAAACGCCAAGCCTAGAGATAGTGTATCTCCGGGACGGTGGCCATTATTGTAACTCGTTATCAGCGAACCGTCATGACCAGAGATTCGATGAGTCTCATGTCCATCATCATTCAATTTCTCAGTGTATTCCGCCGCGAGAACTGAAGCACACATTGCCGATCGTCGTAATTTTTCCTCTTTCTCGAATATCTTTGAAAAATAAACACGAGAAATCAGGTGGCGAACAAAACTCTTCAAAGTCCTCGTTTGTTTTTTTTTTTTCGAGAGGAACATGAATTCCGAAGACTTTTGCCCGCAAGGGGGTTTGTGATGTTTTTTTTTTACACGCGATAAAATGTAAAGTCATCGAGAAGTAATTCTGCGACTGAAACATCGCAAGGTGTGTTGCGCGCATTCGGATAATTCCATTTCAATTATTTATCCTGTGGGAAATCTCGAAGAGTTGACGGAATTTAAAAAAAAAACAAAAACAAAAATTGTTCTTCCGATGATATCGCGAAGGTTATTACGACGTGTGTGAGGCGGGAAGTAAAAAAAAAAAAAATGGCGGACATATATCGTGGAATCATTTTTCCCTTGATCGAAAAGTATATACACGAATTGATATCGCGAAACACCGTCTTTAACGCGACGAGTGAGATATCGTGATTATGTATGCCTATACCTATCTATATATATACACACGTATAAATGCATATAATGTGGCGAAACAAAATGACAATTTTGCGGACGAATTTTCGAAAGAAAAAGAAGACTCGATCGAAGAATCACAGATGACAAAAGAATTTCATGTGCATTGTATACGAATAAGTGTTAAAACAGTCGAAAGTTGTATAGTTAAAGAAAAATAATATTCGTAATTTGTTCATTTAAATTTTAATTAAAGAAAATTAATTATCAAATCGTTGAAACAAGAATAATAATTATGCCGTTCAATTGAAAGCTCGATTGTGAAAATGAATCGGGGGAATCGAGGTCTGACAATTGCCGTGTGACTTGATATAAATTAATTTTTCATTGCCGATCGCTTGCAAACGCGCGCGGTTTCCTCAAAGTATATAATTATTCGTCCCCGAGAGTGACGCGTCAGTGCGCGCAAGTGCACGCGTATTATATCGTTCGAGATTGATCTTTAAATTGGGATTGAACGAATTCGATTGATAAAAATCGTCATAAGTATGGATGTCAGATTGAGGATCGATGAGGACGAATCAACGGCGAATTTGGTTAACGAGCGATCGTGTCTTTTGCGTCAACGCAGCGAAACCGATCGCTCGAGTTTCGGTAGCAACAGCTCGGCCGGCTCGTCGATAAGTCTAACGTCACTTTTACGCGGTAATGCCACCATAAGATCCTCGTATGGATCGATACAAGCTTGTCATCAAGCTGTAAAGTCATTCTGGAATCGAAGCAAACAGGTATAATGATATTATTAAGCTTGTAAGACGAGATTTAATGCAGACGAACGATCGAGAGATGGCTAATCATACAGTGATTATAGCACACGATAATTTTTTTTTTTTCGTCGTCTATTTCACATTTTTTCGAGATTATGGTCGAATTTCCTGCACTCAAAAACATTTGTACAATGTATATCGTTGAACAAAGGCATAAAAATATTTTGTGGTCATTGGAACTATTTGGAATGTTCGATTTACCGTTTGTATTATGGTTGGAGTATCTAAATTATCATTCGCACAATCAAAATAATTATCGCCGGAGTCATAAATTTATCCCTATTTACCACATTTTTTTTTCTCGATGCACCGAGAAGTTGTATTTTCATTTTGCATTTTTACAAAAATGCAAAATAAAAAAAACAACAACAAAATAAAAAACTACAAAAAAAAACGTGCAAATTCTAAACTTGCACTTGCACTTATTCGGATTTTTTTAAAACTCGAGCGAGATACAAATTATAAATCCATATGAAGAGAGAATAATGTGATATCATTTTTGCGAACTTACAATGCTTCCTCCATGAGAAAGCCAAAATTAGAAGAGCCAAATCTTTAGAGAGGGAAATTTGTAAGTCCGCAAAAGTAATAACGAAGCGTTATGCAAGAGGAATTATGCTTTGAGCTACCTACGTCCGATGAGCAAGATGGTACGTGCACTTTAGTAAACCTATTGGAAAATTTTTCAAATTAAAAATATTTTAATCCCCGAAACAGTTTTTTTTTTAAAGAATTCAAAGCTTCAGATCACGTTATCGATTTTTTCCGCAAGAAATTTCGGTTTTAAAATCGTCGTTTTACCATAGGATATACGAAAAGAAAAAGCCACAAGTTCGATCGAAGAATGAATTTGTTCACGGAATTATAAACTTTCGATATATTACACTTAAAAAAGTAGAGTCCCGGAATTTTTGGTAAAGAAATTTCGAGTTAATGTTCGGCACAACTCAATCATCAGCTTAAGATTTAATCGATCAGCTGACAGCCCTCCGCTACGTGTGATGCAGCAATTCATACGAATTTTAAGTAGATATTTATCAATATCAAATTATCCACCCCTATTATTTTTGTACGCTATGAAATTATATTAATCAACAAATTCAATTAAAATTGATGCAATCATACGATATATTTGTAACAAATCTTCCAACAGTTTTGAGGTTAGCCGAGGTTAAATGATTCAACGAATCAGTCAAATGGATGACGAAAAATCGAAATTACTAAAAAAAAAAAAATTAATTAAAGTGCTCAAAGACATCACCACGGTTATTATAAATTCTAACAACTATTTTTACGTCTTATCAGATTTTATGGCTTTCTCCAACAATTTTATTGCTAATAGAGTCGATCAGATGACTATATAGTCCGCCACAAGAAAGTAATATCCATTTTGATTGCCATCGTTATTCGAGCACTCGAGGTTTTCTTCTGCAAGAGCTCATTGAAAAAAAATCAAAATTTGCATTCGCGATATTCCAAACTAAAACTGACACCGGTATTACTGGCTCAACGTAAATGGTAAATTTAGTCTTACGAACCGTCAGTTGAATGAAAATTCCTCAATGAAACTGTTGGCTATACACATATACAGAGGTTTATTTTCGCAAATTCGTTTAATTCGGTGAAACCACGAACGTGCCAAAATTTTAGTCGAATATCGTCTATCACGATGAGTATACATCAAATCTCGTGATGTACTTACGGCAGGTTAGTCGCGAGCAACAATATCTCGTTCACATCAGTCAAATTGTAAATCACAGCACGTTTACGACCAGCGATTTTTAATTTATGCATGGGCATTAAATGTGACAAGGTTTCGTCGTTTGTTAAAACGTATGCAGATGCACCGGAACTCTCGAATGAAAACAGTTTTTATTTTTAAATGAGAAAAAATAAAACAAACTGTAGAAAAGTGAAATATAGGCGGCTGTATTGGCCGGGTTTTTAGAAGTTTCCTCGTGCTCTCGTGCAAATACTATGACTTTGGGAAAGCGTGAAATGAAAAATGAAAATTCGAAAGTTTATGAGGCAAGGAGGTAGGATACATAAAGAGCGAAAGGTGCCCTACGATTGGTAAAACTAAAAAAATTATTCTTTAATTATAATTAATTCTGGAAAATAGATAGCTGTAACTTTTAACTCAATCAAAAATCATTTTTCATAATCAATATTATTGATTATAAAATATTGATATTATTATTATTATTATTATTATTATTATTATTGCGACAATTATTGTTAATTATTTTCTTGAAAAATCATTCTCAGTGCATTCTTCATCTGACGAGTGCTCATCTTTGGTAGAAAAAAGCTTTGGAATTTTTTATTTTCCTAATCGGACGTACCTTCCCAACCAAAAATGACTTTCGTCGACAATATTGCATACTTTATGATAAGATAAAAATCGAAAAAATTCAACCTCAATAAAAACGATAAGAAGATTAATTTTGAATAATAATAATGCCAAAAAGTTATCAATAAATTGTTTAAACAAAATATTTTTTGACAAATTTTTAGGGAATGTTTTTTTTGTCACGTAAAATGAATTTGTTGATTTTTCTGACTACACATGAATTTTTAAAAAATTTTCTTATCATTTTGAAATTTCGGTTTTCGAAAATTTTTTAATTTTGAAAAATGAAGAAAAAATCATTAATTTTGGATATGTTTTCGAAAAAACGTTGTATATTACAATTAAGAAGTTTCCAGGGCATTGAACGAATAGTTTCGTAAATACAACCTTTATAAATTTCCGAAAACCGAAATTTCAAAATGATTAGAAGATTTAAAAAAAATTGATGTGCAGTCAGAAAAATCAACGAATTCATTTACATGACAAAAAAACATTCCCTACAAATCTGTTAAACAATGTTTTGATTAAACAATTTATTGATAACTTTTGGGCATTATTATTATTAAGAAGTAATCTTCTTATCGTCTTTATTGTGGTTGAATTTTTTCCGATTTTTATCTCACCATGAGGTATGCAATATTTTCGACGAAAGTCACTTTTGGTTGGGAAGGTACTTCCGATACATCCTTAAGTGGGAACTATCGTAATTGATAGTCACGTGTACATTCGGGGAATTGCACGCGAGTGTATTATCGCGACTAAAAGTATAATTCTTGTCACAAATTAAATTAAAAAACAAAACGCATGTATTTCATTGAGCTCGCGTACTTAATATCGTCATATATCGTCATTGAGATAACAAAAAACCTGTATGTGTTTTTTTGCCGATTGCTCGACAAAATTTTTCTATAATTAGAAATAAGAGGTGGGAAGTGACGAACCTACGATAATTAGTATTTTACGATCAGATGTCGTGTAGTTGGCACGATTAACAGACTCGCGAGAAAAAAAGTTCGGCATTACACATTGGTTCGCGTGGGAAAAATTTTCGTAAATTTTTCAAAAGTACTTTTGATTATAAAAAAAATTGTCAAACGATTTTCCAATGTTTTTTCACTCGGGAAGAATTCGTCATTCTAAAAAATTGTCCAAAAACTCTTTATGCCATTTAAGAGTTGAATAAATCTTGAATATATATATATTTCTTTTCTTTCAAAATTAGTATTCACTTATTAGTCAGTAATTTTTACAGATTTTTTTCATAACACATGTACAGTCTATGCAAAAAAAGACAAATTAACACCATGGACATTTGATTTCTTTTCATGTTTTTACGGATCTTTGGATAAACAAAAAAAAATTGTTCTCTTGCGTTTCACAAAGATTGAGACTGCCGTGAGAAATTTTCCACAGCCCGTATTACATCTATATTTACAGTCAAACCCCGGTCCCTGTCCACTCTTGGGATCGAAGGTTTCGGTCCCTGTCCACGAAACAGCTGACTAAAAAAGACGCTCGTCCAATCGCGAAAGAGTTGCAAGTCCGTACCGATTGATTTTATGCCCCCGGGCACAAATGCGTCACAAAGCAATGCAAATTTTCTATAAATATTTTTTCAATACGACACTGGGACGGCGTACAGGGACTAAAGCTGGACAGGGACTGAGGGGACAGGGACCGAAGTTTTACTGTATTTATTTTCGAATTTTGTTTCTCTCAAATTTTGAATGTACTCTCAATACTTAAAAAGTTTTATAAACAATTTTTTGACGACGAAAAATCATGAATACGAACGAACGACAATAATGACGACAATAAAAATCGATAACATGTTGAAAGCTCATGGCGAGAATAAAAACCATTTTCTTACTCCAACGTCACAAAAAAAAGTAATTTTCTAGAATGAGAAAATTAATCATCGTTAAAAAATTTTATGTCCAAGTATAATTATCAATCCTCGGCTCAGTTGAGCTGAAGAATAAATTGGAAAAGATATATTGCGATCGTGTGTTCCACCAGGAGGAAACGAACGGTTAAACAAACGAATTTAATCACATTATGAATGATCAATTTGTTTTAAAATAATTTTTCGAAAATTCTCGTTGGTTTTCTTGCACAATATAGTTGTCCGATCTCATGAGCTTCTCTCACTGGCAATCGTGTGATAGGGCCTCGTACTCGAGCATAGAGCAAAGCGCTCATGTAAATATAGAATGAAAAAGCCCGCGAGATAGTCGAACGCCATCCAAATAATGACACGATTTAGTGGAGTAATTATTTAGACAACGTGCGGCATACGACTGCATATTTATTAGTTTTTCTGGCTCTCTCTCTCTCTCTCTCTCTCTCTCTCTCTCTCTCTCTCTCTCTCTCTCTCTCTCTCTCTCTCTCTCTCTCTCTCTCTCTCTCTTTCTCTTTCTCTCTCTTTCTCTCCCCTCTCTATTGCTCTGTGATTTTTTTTTTCAAGTTCTTTGGCTCGCGAGCCGCGAGATAGTTATATTACGACCCACAGACTTTTATGTATGTTTGTACGACCTCGGTTATAGAGCATATATGTTTCGGGCTCTTATACTTTAACGAGAGCGTCACTTTGTTAATTTGCCGAGCAATCCAATTGTTTCAAGTACAGTCATCGTGCGAGTACCAGAACCTCGCTCTAAAAAAAAAAGCATACAAATACGATTCTTATTGTCTTGTTTAACACTCTTATGAAAATTTAACAAATAAATGGTCGTTAAAATAAACAAATTGCGATATTGCGAACGTGAACTTTTGAATTTCTACGAATAGACATTTATAATTATCATTGAATTTTGTATTTGGCGATTATATCGAGAATATGATGCAGTTGTTGCATTATAAATAATCAAAGAATAGAAAAAATTCAATCTTTTATCTTGATATTTTTATCCAAAAGCAAATCTACGATGAACATTTACGATGAAATAATTTACGAAGAAAATTTATCAATTGCCTTTAATCGAGCAATTTGTCAATTCTTCGAATAAATTGTAGTTAAATGTAAAAGAAAAAAGTTTGTCCAATTTTATTGAGACAAATTCAATTCCCTCCATAATGAGAATTCCTTAAGGCTTCAAATAAATCCACTAACCGAGTGTTTTATCAAGAATATTTATTTATCAGAACAACGAAAAGTTCTCATGATGAAAATGATTTTTTTT
Organism: Rhorus exstirpatorius; assembly: GCA_963564615.1. Classification (NCBI taxonomy): domain Eukaryota; kingdom Metazoa; phylum Arthropoda; class Insecta; order Hymenoptera; family Ichneumonidae; genus Rhorus; species Rhorus exstirpatorius. Next base: position 43,232,164 of record OY751313.1, read on the forward strand.
TGTTCATCGGTGAACACATTTTTTGTTTTTAATTTTTAAGCTCGTGAGGTTCACGTTTCATCGATGAACGAAAAATTTTCTTCACCGATCTCCCAATCTCTTCGTGAGACGACTCTTCACGCGTTTTAGTGCATTCATTTTTATTTCGTACGTTAGTTTGCGTCACACTGATAAAGACTAGATGGCATTTTCTTGATCATTAAATTCTAATTAAGCGAAAACTTAACAGCGAAAGTAATGTTAAAAACCAATTGTTTCTAAAGTCAGCTATCGTGAGAAAAAAAAAAAAAAAAAAAAAGAAAAATTAGTCGCTGGAGCACGATTATGGTCGTTATACTATGTAGGTGTGCAGAAAAATGGGAGTAATTCGCTCAACTAAAATTTCCAAGGTTTCATCATTGCAATCGCATCACATAATTGTATTTTCGTATAAGAAAAGGATCCATCAATTATGAATCAAAAGCAGAGATATGGCAGATCTCAATTATGCATTTTTCACTCCTCTCTTTATATATATATATATATATATATACATAATATGTATAACGCTCTCAGAGCAACTAAACTACTGTTTCTCGTCTTATGCACCCACTTGCCTAAGCATCTCTTTTTTTTTAACCACGTATGTATAAAACGTACATAAACCGACAAAGTATGTATATAATGTATCGTTACACACCACACATAAGGCAGTTTGTGTGTTCGTGTACAATGAGCTTTCTGGATCCCGGAGCGATATATATGTCGTGCGTCACCCAACTCGAATCTCTTTGCCGCTAGTGGCTCTCGCGAGACGATCGCACGTTTTCTCTCGCTAGATCGGCAAACGTTCCCCGAAATAATCGTATAAAAAAAAAAAATTTCAATTTACAAACAAGATTTTGGCGGAAAAAAATCATTCAAGACTTTCGATCTTTTTTTCGCTGTCACGATCGTACCGCGAGTTTTGCGTGGCTCCAATCTCCCCGTGAAGTTCAACGGGGAGACGAAATTTCTGTGATATAGAAAAAAAAAAAAATAAAAAAATAAAACAAAAAAGGGAAAAGCCGTGAATCGTCAAATTGTTCAAGGATATATACTCTTCGAATATCGTAGTCCTCGTCGTCGTCGTTGTCTTGAGGGATACTTTTGGATAATGGCCTCGAGGAATATGGAGATGATGATACGGCTCACCAGCCTCACGAAGGCCCGTAATCGTAACTCCAATTTTTTCCAGGTGATGCAATTAGAGTCTCCTAAATTTATCCAATAAAGCCAAAACTATTTCGGCAATTTTACGTGTTACAACGGGCAATTTAGCGATAGCGTCGTAATGATAAATTTAAGAAAAAAATAAACGCCTTAAATGCGAGAAGCTGCGGCACATTATACTTCCGCATATAGTGTAAGCTTCGTGAGCGAGATAAAATAATGACGAAGCAACGCTCAAAAGCTTCTAATTTGTCGGATTTTTTCTTAGGAGTTGCAAGAATATTAGAGATTCGTATTTTTCATGAACATTATGAAATTTGAAAAAAATTCAAAAATTCCAGCAAGCCTGTGGCGAGACTCTTTGACAATACTCGCGAAACTCAATTGCAGCCAACCTTCAATGATAATCTGATTGTGCAAAAAAAAAAAAAAAACGTAGCCCGACACCCCAAAAGTTGCGCGAAAGTTGGAGCTATCACAAGTTTTTTTTTTCGAAAAATTCGAAATTTCATAAATTCTGAACGGAAATATCGAACTTGGACAAATTTTTTTGACCCGTTAGCTAAACATTTACGAAATATAGAACGAACATGGATATTTTTTTTTTATTCCCATTCGCTGCGACGAATCCAAAAATGCTGGGACGACTGGCAAACGCTTTTAATTTTCATTTATGAATATCAAATGATTTTTTAACGCGATTTTTTTTTCTGTAAAAAGTGTCCTCCATAAAGATAAACTGATAAAAAATATTTTGGCCGACTACTGGCCAGACAAATTCGTCAAATAATGATTTAATGACGATGAGCCTTTGAGACGCAATGGATCTCGTCCTCTGAAGCTTGTCAAGCTGCCACACGTGGCGCTACTTGTCCTCATGCACATTTCGAATTCAAATATTGTTTGTCTTATTTTTTAAATATTTTCCTTGCTTTAGTTCGAATATTTTTTATGTCTGCCCGAAAAATTATTTCAAGTTGAAAAAAAAGACTCGGTAGAAAAAAAAATGAAAGACAAATATGTAATTATAGAAAATTGATTAAAAGAAAAAAATGCATATTCGACAATCTTCCAACCGTTAAAATTCAAATTCTTGCTAAATCTCATAAAAAAGGTCGAGTGTATTTAGGATGTATCGGACGTACCTTCCCAACTAAAAGTGACTTTCGTCGACAATATTGCATACTTCATGATAAGATCAAAATCGGAAAAAATTCAACCACAATAAAGACGATAAGACGATTAATTTTTAATAATAATAATGCCCAAAAGTTATCAATAAATTGTTTAAACAAAACATTGTTTAACAAATTTTTAGAGAATGTTTTTTTTTGTCATGTGAAATGAATTCGTTGATTTTTCTGACTGCACATGAATTTTTTCAAAATTTTCTTATTTTGAAATTTCGGTTTTCGGAAAATTGTAAAGGTTGTATTTACGAAACTATTCCTTCAATGCCCTGGAAACTTCTTAATTGTAATATAAAACGTCTTTACGAAAACATATCCAAAATTCACGATTTTTCCTTCATTTTTCAAAATTAAAAAATTTTCGAAAACCGAAATTTCAAAATGATAAGAAAATTTTGCAAAAATTCATGCGTAGTCAGAAAAATCAATGAATTCATTTCACGTGTCGAAAAAAAACTTTCCCTAAAAATTTGTTAAGCAATGTTTTGTTTAAACAATTTATTGATAACTTTTCGGCATTATTGTTATTTAAAATTAATCTTCTTATCGTCTTTATTGTAATTGAATTTTTTCCGATTTTTATCTTATCATAAAGTATGCAATATTGTCGACGAAAGTCACTTTTGGTTGCGAAGGTACGTCCAATACATCCTCAAAGAGACCAAAAAAAAAAAATCAATTTTTTCACGTCTCTTCAATTCGCCATAATTTCATTCGTATTATTTTTTTTAATTTTTTATTTCCTCGCTCCGATAATGACAATGATCAAACGTCTCGTTTGAATTGCCCCATTGTTCTTGCTGTAGTGGAATAACGACAATGCCGCGAGTTATAAAACACGAGAGGTATAGGACGTTGTCCTGAAAACAAGAAATTGAAAATAAAAAAATTCTCGCAGGATTATAAATGACGAGAATGCGTTACGTATTATATCGTAGCTCTTGATGCAGTAGCAAGAGAGAGTCAATCAATGATCTTCATTATTCGATACTCGTCGCGTATACTCGATACAGTATATATGCGCGAGATCACGTGTAAAACGCTCAGGAGAATCACGAACGAGATTAAAACGACTCGCGCGTGCGGGTTGTCTCGTCGACTCCTCGCCGCGTGATCTTCTCTATTAAGTTCAATTCCAAGCTTCCCGCAACGATGCCATCTCTCGGTATCGCGTGAACAGAGCTCGGCGTGTCTCGTTGTTTCACAAAAAAGAAAAAAAAATTCCAAAAAAAAACCATTTCTCTTTTATTTTTTATGATAAATTATTTTTTACTAATTATTTTTACGAAAGTAACCAACAGAATTTATAACCGCGAATGTGTTCAACTCTGTGCTCAAAAATCCAAACGATTGCAGTGCATTTCATGCGCACAAAAAATATAATCAGAAAAGTAACGTTCACTCTCGATAAATCCATGCCCGGATATCTCGGCAGTGCTTGAGGAAACGACACGGGTTTTCCGCAGTTTTCCTGTGCCCTAGACGAATGCGACACGGTATGAGATTGAAACGGCCGCGTCCACATAGGCGTGATATTGTGGCAAGGGTCGTAAAAACCTGAAGAAAGTTTATTCAGGAAAATCCAAAAAATTAATCGTCAAAATGATTTCTATTATTATCAATATTTTGTAATTCATTGATGAGCTCGATTTTTTTTTTTCACAATTACTGCATCACGTGTACCAATTCTCGAAATAGATCACTATTACTTTTATCGTCATTATTATTTTTGTCATTATAAATACAATCATAATAATTAAAACGCGTCCGTATAAGCCGATAAAATTTGAGCAATCTTATCTGATAACAGTCATTTATTTTAATTACATTCCTTCTGCAAAATTAATATGAATTCTTATTATTGATTTATTAATTATTTTTATTAATAAATAATTATCATTGTTAATTCGATAAAATTCGAGAAATCTAAACTGATAACAGGTTTTCGTGTGCTTTAGCCGTGTTCTTCTTCATAATTACTATTACGAAGAAGAATTTAGCTAACTAAACCACATGAAAACCTGTTATACTCTCATTAGTTTAGATTTACTCACATTTTATGTGTTTGACATCCTTTAGATGTGTGTGTATGTGTGTGTGTGTGTGTATATATGTTAAGACAAAGTTCCGTTAACCCTGTTTTTCATTATCGCCATTTTATTATATTTGAACGAACGAATCAATTGTGCTAATACATTACACACAACGTGAAACTTGTCTCGTCCTTTTTCATTTATTAATTTTTTTCTTTTATCGTAAATTACAATCCATGTATATAAATATGTGGTAAATTTCTTTCGCAGCTATCACGACAGCGCGCAACGATAAATTTGAAGTTTTTATCTCGTTGATTTAAAAGCAAAAAAAACAAACAAACAAACAAACAAACAAACAAACAAACAAAACAACCATCTCGAAGACATTATCGAGGAATTCGACGAAGCAGCTATATATTATACATAAATGTTTAAGTATATATTTTATTCACGCTTAAATACATCACAATGAGATGGTCGCAATGCGTATATAAATTTGATCGACTCCGGCGTAACAGAGGATTCGCAAATATTTAAAAAAATATATAAATAAATGAATAAATAAGAATCGTGAATAATGCCATGCCGAGGGTTAACGACAAAAATAGAAGAATATCGAGCGTGAATTTTCGCATCGAGATCGACGAGGACGAGGAAGATGAGGACGATGATAAATCGGTCTCTTCTTGCTTAATCAGCACTACCGATAGATCGTTAAATTCATCGAGATATCGCTTGTCCGAACTTATCGATGAATCATCGACTCGTGAAAATAATAATTCACATGAATTTGCATGTGAATCATTGAAAAACGATGCTAACGATGAGGGGAAGAAAAAGTTTTTCGAAAATCATGGAATTGACAATGAAATATCCGCCCTGATCGCGAATAACGATGATACGATAAATTTACCGAATACAAGCATCGAAGAAACATTGAAACTCGACGAATCGCATTCGCGCGAGGGTAAAAAAGTTGCGATTAATGAAAAAATGATATCGCAAAAAAGCGAGGATAACGCGATTTTGATAAAACTACCATTTATCAGTATGAACGCAAAGAATCGCGATGATGCATCGTCATCGTGTACGAGAAAATCTCACGATGAATTGACAATTGCAAAATTTGTATTTCCCTCGTTGATCGAACAGCACTCCTCGTCATCATCGTCGAGTGCTGTCGCCGTCGCGAGAAAATTTCTCAAAGTGCCGAGCACCGAGGACGATCATCGTTGTCGCGCTTGCGACGTAACGACGACGATGACTCCGGTCAACGATGAGAGCTCTACGTTCTCGTCGATGATGAAAAATCACACCGCGAAAAATGAAAAATTCACGATTTTCAAAGAATCGATATCGAGCCCGGATATTCTTGTCGAAGAATCGAAATTATCGAATTTAATTAATGCCAACGATACGAATAATCTCGTGAGAGTGAAAAAACATGATGTTACGGTGGGAATCGATGATTCCTCGTTGTTAATGAAAAATATAAATTTACGAAAATCAAGTGTCGCTAATGCGGCGATCGGTTCGAGTATCGCAACGAGTCTCGTCGGTATTTCCGATGGTATATCATCGTCATTTTTAGCCAACGATCTGACGATCGTTAATAATGACTCGATCGGTCGTAGCGCAACACCGAGCAGCCTTTCCATATGCTCGACGAATATCAGCGATGATTTGAATCAGGATGACTCAACGTCGAGGCATTTAACTAGCGCGATAAGACGAAAATCTCGTTTGCCGTTTCTTCGCTTGCACATGCCACAGCCGCACTCTTGGTCCAACGTAACGTCGGCAATTAACGAAAATGACGACAACGAAAAGTCGAAAAATCATGAAAATAATCATGAAAATCGTCAGCATAATCATCATCATCATAATCATCATCATCATTCGTCTCTTGGCGCACATTTTCCGCACATTCACGTGCCGAGCTTCACGTTCACGGGGTCCGAGGGTACCGGTCGAAAATTCAACTTTGGCATAAGAAGGCACTCGCAGATGGTTAGTCCGTTGTGTTTGTGTGTGCGTGTGCGTGTGTGAAAAGCAGAAAATCGAATAATCAAAGCCTCTGCTCATTTATTTTCCCCGCGTCTTTTTCCTCGCCATTTTTCTTTTTCGACCTCGATTTTTCGTTAATAAAAAAATGTTAAAAATAACTTCACGATCGATCGAACAATGTGAAAAAAAAGTAATGAAAAATCAAGCTTACCTTTGATTATGAAAAATTTCGAATAATTATTCTCTCGTGGTGACTTTTTTTTTCGCAAATAATTATTTCTTATTTTTTAAAATAATTTTTCCTGCCAAGCTTGAAAGAAATTTTTTAAAAATATTGTCGTGTAGAAAAAAAAGAAAAGAAAAACTTTTTTTGTCTCACCATTGAACTTTCAAACTTTGAACTTTTTGTGATAAATGGAGAAAGATAACAAAAAAATTAAAGATTGGACATTAAAGTTCCGAAAAGAAAGATTTTTGTCCCTGGATCAATATGTTCCTACTAATTTTCGTAACACTCTTTTTCTTTGTCTCGTTAAAATCTCGGTGTGCTATATAATTGGGCATGCCCGCTCTCGGTTTTTTTTTTTTTTTTTTGAGAAATTTCACTAATTATTGCTGTTGTTTGTTTTCTTGGTTTTGAGTAATAACGTAGTTCTTCTCTCTAAAAATATATCTTACGATATTACACGAGTTTGGGTCATTTCTTAGTTATTTTTTTTATGAGCTACTCGCGAAAATGGTGCCGGTAGAATAATAAAAAAAATTCTCGTAAAGAATCCCATTGATCGGACAATATTTGGGGAGACCAACAATTCAAATTATTTTAGAGTTAAAAATTTTTCAGAATTAATAACATCGAATAATATATATATATGTGTATTAGGGTGGTCCTTAAAAAGGTCATTTTAGAATAATTAATGATTATTAATATCAAATATAATTGTTTAAAGCGTAATAATGAAACATCCAAGAAATTTCCGGTTCTTTTCAGAGGCTTGCATAGGGTATTATTCAAGAGATGTGCCAAGTCCCTGATTTTTTTTAGCGTTCAGAACGTGATAATAAAAAATTAAAGCTGGGAGGATCATAAAAACGCATGTTATTTGAATCGGACAAAGCTAATCCTCAGGGGCACTTTCCATTGAGATGGACAGTTGATCTTTTACACAGATTTTTTTTTTACATCGGCTCCAAATAATTCAAAAATAATTCCCTAATTTTTTTTCAGATTTTTATCTCAACTCTAACCCGTGCCCCCCAAGAGGGTAGATTTCCCCATTCAACCCTTTCAGGGGCACCTCAAATCTACCGAACGGGCTTAGATGAAATTTAGTATAGGGGAGTTTCTCGGGACGCTGAATATGAATCTGAACTCAAAATTTAAAAATTCAAAATAGCGGATCCAATATGGTGGACCAAACCCCCAAAAGTCACTTGATATTCCAATATTGGACTAGCCATTTTTAATTTTCGAATTTTGAGTTCAGATACGTAATCAGTGGCCCAATACCAAATTTCATCTAAATCGGTTGCGTAGATTTGATTCAACCCTTTCAGGGTTGAATGCGGAAATCCACCCTCTTGGGGGCAAGGGTTAGAGTTAAAATAAAAATCTGAAAAAATTAGGGAATTATTTTTTGATTATTTGGAGCCGATTTTCGGTTGGGGACGGTCTAAATTAAAAAATGACCTTTTTAAGGACCAACCTAATATATATCTATATATTTCAGAATGTTCCAACGTGTTAGCGATCAAGATCTCAATTAAAAATTATTTTTGCCTTTTTTTCTCTTTGGTCAATCACAATTTTTTTTCGTTACAAATTTATTCAATTTTACGTACAAAAAATGTCCTCCAACAGTAGTACCTATACTCGAGTTGTCATTAGTTTCAGGGATAAAAATGATTGAAAATTTAACTCTCTTGACTGTAAATTGTGTCGTGAAATCTATTTGGGTTCGTAGAAAAAAAAAAAATAAAGGAATCCTAATTATTTCTTAATGGCCTTTGGGCCAATTTCACATGGAAAATGTCCTGCAGCAATGCCCTACGGTCATGATAGGATATCGTAATACGATTTTTCGAAATTTTTTTTCGTTGAACGAGCTTTTGGAAAACAAAAAAAATACTCGTTTTCAAGAGAAAGACTTTTTCTCTTCCCTTGGCACCGTCTTCGTGAGTAACTCGTCACATAAAAAAAAAAATTTTCTTTTAAATGAACTACCCTGATACATACGTCCATCTCTGAACAGTTTCAACACAAATAGACGAATCGTGCGTTCGCAAATTCGATGCAATTTATTGCATCATCGCAGTTAAAAAAAAAAAAAATTCATGACTCTTCGAGTGAATCAATTCGTTCAATCGAGCTCGTATATTTTATTCTTCTTGTCACACACCACAAACTCACCACAAAGTACGTATTTCCTTATTTTTAATGAAAAAAAAAAAAAAAAAATATGCCATTCTAACCGAACAGGAAGAATTATTTCTCGCAATTTAATTCTATGATCGCATATTTTTTCTGCAGTTCGCGCGCTCGTTTGTAAGATTTTTACTTTTTTTTTTACCGAGTCAATCGGAGCAATTTTACTTTTGATACTCGAGGCTGCTAACATTTTTAATGAATTGAAACACGTGCAAAAATTTTTGGGCTTGTAAAATTTAATCTTAATCACACTACAATAATAATTATATCAATAATAATAATAATAGTAATTATTATTAATTAAAGCGTTTCGTGCGTGAACGAGTGCTCTCGCGCTTGCATGTGCTATTAATGAAAAGAAGAAAAAGAAGAAGAATAAAAATGAACACGAAGAAGAAGAAAAAAAGTCAAGAGAGAGAGAGAGAGAGAAAGAGAGAGAGAGACAATCACCAAAGACTAGGAAAGACAGTCTCATGAGCTTTTATGTGCATATATATATATGTGTGTATATATATATATATATACATTATAGGTATTTTAATTACAATGATCCTCGACACACATCGATCGGACGTTTTAATAGTACAAGTGGCCTTTCTTTCTCAATCTTGCTCAGGCGCGCAAATGTGAAAATGATCGCACCTATATATACCCTATCGCGTGAATCTTGAACGTGACAATACCGTGTTTGATATCTTCGAATACGCAAGGTGTGCAACAACGTGGGAAACGAGACGATAAAAATCGATGCACGAATCAATCAAGATCTTAAGGCTGCCTTTTGGGAATTTTTATTTTTATTTTTAATTAATTTTATTTCGATTTTTTTTTTTTTTCTATTTTTCTCCGCTCTACGGTTATATTAACGAGAATGCATCTTACGATAATATCTTGGATGAGCAGCATCGCAAGGAATAACAGCGTCAACGTACCGCTGAGCGTACGTTCTCACGCTTTAACATTTTTTTTTTTTAGTGTCATCCTCGCGGTGAACCCATGAAATTTGGACATTGAAGAAAAAAGCGTTTGGCAAATAATTTTTTTAGGCTATTGCCAATAGCTTTAGCTTGCCTTGGCAATTTCCTTTTTTTTTTTGTTCATATTTTTTAGAATTATTCTGTTTCGTTTTTTCGTCTTTTAACCGCAATGCTATGTGACAATAATGTGTATCGATGTGCAATACGAGACGTCGCAACGATGCCTCGACATCGTCATATTATTCTCCTGATCTGAGATAATTTTTTGAAAAATAAAATTTCGAAAAATTCGTTGATCCTGCAATTTGTTTTTTTTTTTACATACGTTTTTATTTTCGTCTCTTCCACGCGATAGACTCTGCATCGGGCGGACTCGATGGTTTCACTCTGCTACCGACCGCTCGCCAGCTACATAGCCGACGACAATCTCCCTGGTTTGCAAAATTTTCTCGAGAACAAGAGGATACAGATCGACGACAGGGACGAAGTAAATTTTTTTAACCTCATTATCGATTTTTTTTTTCCAATTTTCAATTACGGCTACTTTTTTCCTTCCCTTACTAATTTTTTTTTTTTGTCATTGCCCTGGGTCGTCTTTTTTTTTGTTTTTTTTGTTTTTATAAAGAATGGCGGCACAGCTCTCATTCTCGCAGCATCCAAAGGAAAAATACACTTTGTCCGAGAGCTCGTTAATCACGGTGCCGATGTCAACGCCGAAGATGGAGTAAGTCTCTGTGCTCGGAAGTAAAACGAAAAAGAAAAAACGTTCGGGAATACGATTATGTTAATTATTATTATTATTATTGTTATTTTTTTTTTTTTCACAGGACAATTGGAGTGCCCTTTTGTGCGCGGCGAAGGAAGGCCACACGGATGTCTGTGTCGAGCTTTTGGAGCACGGTGCCGATCTGGAGCACCGTGACGTGGTAAGAATCAATTTTTTTTCGTTCTCTCTTTCGATCGAAAGAATAAAAAATTACCGCTGAATTTACAAAAAAAAAAAAAAAAAAAAAAAAACAAAATCGTTTTACAGGACTTCAATGAATTTTCGTATCTCTCAGTTCGAGTCATTTAATTGAAGAAATATTCAACTGCATAGTGGAATTATTTTTTTATTTTATTTTTCATAAAGCCAGCTTTTTCGTCTCAAATTTTTTACGCAACCTGTAGAGAATTTTTTTCTCTTTTTTTTTTTCAATTTTTTGTTCCCCGAATTCGAGTAATTTAATTGCAAAAATATTCAATCACATATTGGGATTATTTTTTCATTTTATTTTTCATATAAAGCCAAGTTTTTCGTCTCAAATTTTTTACACAACCTGTAGAGAATTTTTTTCTCTTTTTATCCTACAATTTTTTTGTTCCTCGAATTCGGGTAATTTAATTGCAAAAATATTGAACTCCATGTCGGGATTATATTTTTCATTTTATTTTTCACGAAGCCAATTTATTTTTGTTTCAAATTTTTTTTACGCGACCCACAATATCATTTTATTTCGCTTCTTTGTCATTCAATTATAACTCTCGTAGGGCGGATGGACGGCTCTCATGTGGGCAACGTACAAAGGTCGTTCGGCCACGGTGACGATGTTACTGTCCCGCGGTGCCGATGTCAATGCCCATGGAAATTATCACATATCTTCGCTGTTATGGGCCGCTGGACGTGGATACGTCGATATTGTGAAAGATCTAATCGGCCACGGTGCTAAAGTCAACGTTGGTGATAAGGTTCGTGTATTTTCTTGTATTTAAAAAAAATTTTTTTTTAAATTGATAATCCCTCGTGTATCGAATTTTTTAAATTGAGCAAGATTTGATAAAAAATCATAAACACCCTAATTACAATTTTTGTTTCCTCCGGCTCAAATAATAATAATAATAATAATTATTATTATTATTATTATTATTATTATTACAGTATGGCACTACAAGTCTTGTATGGGCAGCGAGAAAGGGCAACGTCGAGATCGTCGATGCTCTTCTCAAAGCCGGTGCCAACGTTGATACAGCTGGCATGGTAAGTAAATTTACAGATTTTTTTTTTTTTCGTTATTAATTATAAATAATAAAAAAAAAAAGTAGACCGAAAGATATGAAAGGTCGAAAGTTGAAAAAAAAAAACGACAATAAAGATGAAAATTGTTCAAAAAATCCATACTGACTGGGACACAAGATAAACGATCCAATCGCAACGAATTATAAATTTTTCAAGAGCCAACATTTTGGAGTTGTATACATTGAGAAAATAATCGAGGAAGTAAGAGGAGAAATTGATAAAAGCAGAAATTAAAAAGAAAAGAAAAAAAAAGAACGGACGTATATTTTGGGCAATTAATAAAAGTTGAATATTAAAGAAAAAAAATATCGCAACGCGCCTATACGAAAAGGTAAATCTGATTTGATGATGTATATATATATTTTTTTCAAACGTTTTGTAAAAAAAAAAAAAAATATCAACGATTATGTATAAAATAATACTTGATCGTTGATATATATTTTTTTTTTTTTCGAATAATACTTTTGTTAATAAATGTTAATAAAATAATACTTTTGTTTTGGGCTTGACAGTATTCTTGGACGCCTCTCATTGTGGCAACCCTTGGGAATCACGTCGACGTGGTAATGTTGTTACTCGAGCACAAGCCAAACGTCAATGCACTCGATAAGGATGGCTGCACCGCTCTGGCGATAGCAGCTCGCGAGGGTTATCACGAGATTGCCAGTGCTTTATTGAACGCCGGTGCTTACATCAACATTCAGGATCGTGCTGGCGATACGAATCTCATTCACTCGGTCAAGGGTGGTCATCGTTCGGTCGTCGAGGCTCTCCTAAAGAAATACGTCGATGTCGACGTTGCCGGAAAGGTCTGTCAACTTTTTTGGTTTTTTTTTTCTCTCCCTCTCTTCATCGACCAAAAATTTATACTGGAAAATACTATGTACGACGATTGTTTTTTTTTTTTTTTCTTCGAAAATTATTATTTTTTCATCGTTTTCGTGACGATCAAAAATTTAGCAACATTCTGTCATTCTGCAGAATTCTTGTGCTCGTTATTACGGTGCAGGAAACTTTGAAAAAAAAAAAAAAAAAAAAAAAAAAAACGAAACTAAACTTAAATAATAGAGAAAAATCATACTCCATACTTTTCCAAATTTCATATTTCAACTTCATATTTTTCAAAAGATTTTGCCGGTCCATGATGACAATTTTTTTTTTTTTTTTTTTTTTTTTTTTTTTTTTTCTGCGTCAGAACTCGTAGAAGAAAATTTGCATGAGTCGAAAACTTGAATATTGCTTTCTCATTATTTTAACACGACCGGGGAAATTTTTGAATTTTGGCTTTCTCGCAGACGAAGCTTTTTGATCGAGATCGAATAATGAAGAAAGCAATGTGAAAGTTTCTAATTTGCATGCTTTTTTTTTTTTCGTGAATTCGATTTCAATCATTCAAAACGTTCTTACAGAGCCATTTGAACGAATAATTTCATGTTCACAACGTCGAAACTCCAGAAAATTTGTCCATCACTTTTCGGCTAAATGCATTGAATAAATAGCGTTGAAAATTTATAATATTTTATAATATTAAAATTTATAATACGTATAAAATTTATTTTAAAAAAATTAATAAATAGCGTTGAAAAAAATAATCATTACTCATATCCTCAATGGATCTTGTGATGCAGTGGCATAACGAACATTCTAACGAATATTAGTCTGCCCTAGTTTTTTTTTTTTTTTTTTTTTTTTTTTTTTGTGGCAAGTACTGGATCGGTATTAGCAAATTTATGAATGTTGGATATTTAAATTTCAAAATTAAGTTAAACATTCAAGATTCGAGAGATCTTAAACTCTGTAGCGAATTTTTTTAAACTTGATACCGAAAATTATTGTCCCTTGGTTCATTTATGCGTAAAGTGTTGGCTCGGTAGTGGCAAATTTTCAAAAGTTTGAGCAAACTTCCTACGAAAATTCAAACTTTGAAAAAATTCAAAATTTCATAAAATCTGAACGATTGGATGAGCTGTCGCCAAATTCGATATCAAATATCGTTGTCCCCTAGTCCATTTATGTAAAAAGTTTTGACTCGATAGCTGAAAATTCACGAAAGTTAAAGCGAGTGGAGACACGTTTTTTTTTAAATTCAAAATTCTATAATTTGGGCACAATTGAACGAGACCTTCACGGGATACATCCGTTTCAATTTTGCAGGACCAGCATTTACGTTCGTACATGCGTCCAGGAATTTTTTCTGAATGTGATTTCTTGCCAATTTGAAAAATTTTAAGCTCTGACATGAAAATCTTGGGGAAAAAAAAAAATATTTACATGCAAACAAGACTTCCTCCATGAGGAAGCAATATTTAAATTTTATTTCTCGAATTATTCCCAAGATGCATCGAGTTTAAGCGGGGACTCGTTCTATTCTGATATTGTAAAATTTAAAACAATTATGCTTGATGAAAAAAACGAAATCTTGAACAAAAATTGCAAACGTTCCCAGGGACTGAATTCTCGTACTTGTAAATTTGCAGATTTTTTTTTTTTTTTTCGCCAGAGTATTAATTTTTATTTTCATACCTCGCAAATTATTCTCGCATGAATTTTTTTTTCAAATTTCCTCGCGTCATCCGTTATCCTTTTCAAGAATGCAACGACACTTTTTTTTTCATCATCACCAATTGAGATGCTTCATTGAGTTTTTTTTTTTTATCATTTTCAGGACAAGAAAACCGCCACGTACATAGCCGTGGAGAAGGGAAATGTCGGGATATTAAAATTGTTGCTTAATGCGAATCCCGATCTTGAAATAGCTACGAAAGACGGCGATACGCCGTTGCTGAGAGCTGTCAGATCTCGAAATGCCGAAATGGTGCAATTATTACTGGACAAGAAAGCCAAAGTTTCGGCGACCGATAAAAAAGGCGATACCGTATTGCACATAGCAATGAGAGCAAGATCGAAGGCGATCGTCGAGATATTATTGAGAAATCCAAAAAATAGCCAATTGCTCTATCGACCTAATCGACAAGGCGAGACACCGTACAACATCGATTTCAAACATCCGAAAACGATTTTGGGACAAATTTTCGGTGCTCGTGAGTAATCCTCAGTTATAATGCAAAAAATGTTATTTTTTAGAATTCTTATTGAGTATGCAAAAAACATTTGTTGTTTGTCTGTTCTTTGTTTTTTTTTTTTTTTTTTTTTTTTTCAACACTATTAAGGTAAAGTTGTCACCTCGTAAATTCATCTGAAACAAAAAAAAAAAAAAAAATTAAAAAAGATACTCGTTTAATGTCGAGAACTGACAAAAAAGCGAGCATTCAAAGTTCAAGTATCGACTTCAACTTTGAGTGCTTGCAGCTTAACTAATTTTTTTTTCAATTTTTGTGTCACATGCTTGGGCCTGGTGCCAGCTATAGCTCTCTGATCTCTTTGGGGGTGTTTTTTTTTTATCACGCGAGTCTACGAATTAAAATTAGCTCCGTCACCGAATTATCACTTTTTTTTTTCGATGCACCAACTTTACCTCGGGATATTCTAATAAAAATAAACAAAAGGCATTTTTTTTTTTAAATTATCATTAATTGTAGACCCGAATGACCCTATAAGTATTTTTTTTCTCTTTGTAATCGCAATTAAAGGTAAAAATTAAAAATTAAAGATTCAATTAAAAATTCAATTAAAGATACAAATTCAGTCATGAATTTTCGATATGCTTCGACGAGTTTCATAAATCTTCTCAAAATTTCCGCGACCTTACTATTCGAAAGTTCATTAAAAAATTTGAAAAACAAAATTGTTTGATATTATATTGTATAAAAATGAGTATTTTGAAAATGTACTAAAAAATTTTTTTAATTTTTACATCATTAAATATGATTTTACTTCTTTCTTGAATATCATTGGATTTTGTTCCAACATTTTAATCGCAATTTTTTTTTTTCATCAATTTTCCAACCACAAATTCCTTAGTCGTTGAAAAACCTGAAATAATAGTTTGACGATTGTTTTTATTTATTTATTTATTTGTTTATTTTTCAGGCCGTCTCAACACCAACGAGGACAATGAAAATATGCTCGGTTATGATTTGTACAGTAGCGCATTGGCAGATATTCTCAGCGAGCCGTCTCTCTCGACTCCCATAACGGTCGGTCTTTATGCAAAATGGGGTTCCGGAAAATCTTTTTTGCTCAACAAACTACGCGGTGAGTCCACGTGTTATAGTGACAAATATTCAGATCTGAATTTAAGCATTGGCGTTTTTTTTTTTTTTTTTTTTTTCATTCGAAAATGAAACAAATTTAAAAAAAAAAGGACTTGTCTTGCAATTTTTTTCGTATATTGATTCGAATATTTTTCGCCACGACTTGAAAAGCATTGAAAAAAAAAATCTCTCCTTGGAGATTTTCGATATGAATTTTTTTTCAATTATTAAAAAAAAAAAAAAATGAAAGAAAATTTCTCCCGACTTTTTTTTTTTAGCACAAAGCCCTGATCGAATAAAATACAATTTTCAAAAGTTCGTCAGGTTTATTTGTGAATAATAATTTTTTTTTTTTTTCGAACAGAGGAAATGAAAAACTTTGCGCGACAATGGATCGATCCGGTGTTTCAATTTTCACCTCTGCTCTTCGTCGTGACTGCTCACGTCTCTCTGCTGATCGGAGTAACGACTGGTCTTGCATTGCAATCCTGGATAATTGGCGTTTCATCTGGCGTCGCAATAATTAGCATCGTATACATATTTCTCGTTCTCATTTGGTACGCGAACAAAAGGTAAGAGCACATTTAAAAAAAAAAAATTTTTGTTCATTCATTCGGAAGGGATCGTAAAGAAACTGGAACAAACGTATTAAAAAAAAAATCCATTTTGTATTTTTATGCGTTCTCAAGTCTGCCAATATTGAGTCTGCCAATTTAAATTAAAAAAAAAAAATATTTAAAATTATACCACGTTCTCCCAAAGAGTCGAAATTTTACAGGAATATGAAAAAAGAAGGGGGAAAAAAAAATTGTCGAATGAAACATGAAAATAAGATATGAAAATAAAACTGCACGGTTTTTCATACTAATTCTTCGAGCTAAATTGTAAAATAAAAAAAAATATTTTCAACATCAATTTCTTTGCTTCGTCGGATGGGAAATTTTCATTGAAACATTATCTCGAAATTTCATTATTTTTTACACATTTAAAAATTACTTTTTACCAATATATCATACGCATGTTACCAACAACATCTTCAAATGGACAACAATTTTTTGGTTTTTGTTTTAATCTATAAATAAGTTTTTTTTTTACAATCCGGTTCGAAAAAAATTTTTATTTTCATAAAGTCTTCGACTTGCCGAATGAGAGGGGAAAAAAAATTAATTTCGAAAACCCTGACCGAGCGATCGTTGGAAATGATTCTACGATCGTGCCAGACGAATATTCAGATCAAAATCTGAAAAACTGTAGATGTTTTTTTTTTTTTTTTTTTTTTTTTCAATAAAAATAACAAACAATAGAACGGCTCTCACAAATTTTTATGCACCGAGAGATGAATTTTTTTTTTCTTTTTTACCAGATAAGAAAAGCATTTCGAGCGATTTTCGTGGATTTTAAGTATGATTTTTTTTTGTGGCAGAAAAATAAAATAGAACATACAATTTTTTTTTTTCAACTTTTGAACGGATCTCGTTCTTAAGGATGTATCGGACGTACCTTCCCAACCAAAAGTGACTATCGTCGACAATATTGCATACTTCATGGTAAGATAAAAATCGGAAAAAATTCAATCACAATAAAAACGATGAGAAGATTACTTTTTAATAACAATAAAAGCCCAAAAGTTATCAATAAATTGTTTAAACGAAACATTGTTTAACAAATTTTTAAAAGAATGTTTTTTTTTGTCATGTGAAATGAATTCGTTGATTTTTCTGACTACACATGAATTTTTGAAAAATTTTCTTATCATTTTGAAATTTCGGTTTTCGGAAATTCGTAAAGGTTGGTATTTACGAAACTATTCGTTCAATGCCCTGAAAACTTTTTAATTGTAATGTAAAACGTTTTTACGAAAACATATCCAAAATCCATGATTTTTCCTTCATTTTTCAGAATTAAAAAATTTTCGAAAATCGAAATTTCAAAATGATAAGAAAATTTTTAAAAAATTCACATGTAGTCAGAAAAATCAACAAATTCATTTCGCGTGTCAAACAAAAACTTTCCCTAAAAATTTGTTGAGCAATGTTTCGTTTAAACAATTTATTGATAACTTTTTGGCATTATTATTATTAAAAATTAGTCTTCTTATCGTCTTTATTGTGGTTGAATTTTTTTCCGATTTTTATCTTATCATAAAGAAATGCAATATTGTCGACGAAAGTCACTTTTGGTTGGGAAGGTACGTCCGATACATTCTTAATTGCTCTGAAAAGGGAAATTTTATCGTTTTTTTTCACCGGTTTTTCCTGTATTTTTTTTTTTTTTTTTGCGTCAGATACGATTGGTACTGGCCGTACAATTTCACCGTAGCACTCATGACGAAATTGAATTCCCTGAAGCTGCTGCTACAAGTGATATTCTGTCATCCGCCAACCGGCGTTCTCAACGACGGCCTGACCATACAACCGATAAAATTTTACTTCACCGATCAGACGCGCGTCGGTACAACGTCCGCCGGTGAAAATGCCGTTACTCAGATGGTCGGATCGCTCTATGACTCGATCGAAAATGATTTTGGATCTCTCGCGACGCGTCTTTATCGTGCATTCAAGCCGAAACCAATCAAATCCACTACCTCGTGGACATGGAGACACGTCTGTTGCTTGCCCTACATCGTTATTTTCGAATTATGCTTCTGCAGCTTTCTCGTTGGTATATCCATACTGACGCTTTATCTCACGGATCTACAGAGCGCGGAGTAAGTCGATCGCGTGAATCGCGACACTTTCGTGCATTTATCATCAACCATTTTCGTCAATTTCGTAATTTTCATCGGACCCGTCGATCGGGGAGCCAGCCGAGGAGAAAAAAAAAATTGCGTCCCCATTTATCGTGGCGAATATGACAAATTGGAAATTTTAAGAAAGACCTTGAACGGGCGAAAAGAAAAATGTTTCCAGCGCTGCATTGAAATTTTCGATTATTTACGATACCGAAAATGGACGTGAAGATGTTGGCTATTATTTTTTTTCCCCGTAATTTTGTAAGGCAACCGGTGGAAAAGTAGATTCGAATGCAAATCCAAGATTTAGTGACACATTTTTTCCGATACAGCGTCAATAAAAATGCAAATGGGCAATGAAGGGCAAAGCTTGCGCCTGGAATTTTTTGTAAAACCGGGAAAGTGAGCTACTCGTGTGATTTCGTAAATTTCGACGTATCAAAGTATAGCATGCTAGCATGCGTCGAAAGCCTCGCTGAAATTTTGTCAAAAAGTGAGGCATTTCTGCCAATGATAAAGTTATTATCGTTGATTAATCAATTCATTCATTCCTGGTAAAAAAAAATGCATTCATTTTCATTTCGTCTGAAGCCACGAATGGCATTTTTCAATAGCAATGAACGGACACGTTTCTGCCAAGATTGTGCGCATGAAGGCTATTCTCGATATAAGTGCGCGTTGAGACGCTACCGCGCTCCCATGACGCATAACCTCAAAAATTTGCTTCTCGTTCATACGTCTACGTTGCTTGCCAATTTTTCCGACAAATTACGATAAAAAAAAACCAAAAATTGTTTCGCCACTTTCGCTGGCTTATCTTTAATTCGTGAAAAATCTTCATTTAGCTTCGGGAAATTTGTTTTCAAAATGCTCATTAAAATCGCTCAACGCGATGTTACTCGGTACATCGAAGCCCCGCCTCTCACTCGACAGTGCTGCCACCTGGTGGCAAAAAGAGACGAAAATGGTTATTTCGAGAAACGAAGAAGATGAAAAAACAAAAAAACAAAAAAAAAATAACGAAGATGCAATGATACTTTTTATGATCCGTAGGCCAAAGATAGAACGCGTCACCGCACACATAATCATGATAACGGTGTTATTACTGTTGGCCTTTGGTCTGATCGCGAATCTGTACACCTGGAGCAGGATACTTCAGTCCATAGTTTTCTCGCAGAGGAGGCATCTTCAGCGCAGCATATCGAGACTGGAGACCGTAAAGAGCGAAGGTTTCATGCAGACACTGAAGAGTGAAGTCAATCTAATGACCGAAATGGTAAATATATAAAATATATATATATATATATATTATAATATATATTAATATATTATAATATATAACCTTAATATTGGTAAAAAAAAAAAAATTCTCTCAACCCTTGAACTCGAAATATTAAAAAATGATTTTAAAAAGTGAAATCCGCTCTTAATTTTAATATTAACCCGTGTCCCGAAGGCCCTTTCAAGGAGTTAAAATCAATTACAAGTAATTATCAAGGTAAAAGATTGTCAATAACCCCAGATTGTCAATAATTATGTTCGGATATATTTACATCGATCTTCAGCTAAAAATGCTCATTTTTGTAGAAGTTTAACCTTAAATAATCGCTAATTTTATCTCATAAAAAAAACCTTTATATTATATTATAAGTATGGGGGATTTCGCAAAAAAAAAAAAAAAACCAGGAGGTCCAAAACGATGGTGTTTTGAATTTGTCTAAAATATTTTTTTTTCTTGCGGATTTTTATGTATCAAACACATCCCTAAGAGGATTTATCGATCTTTATCTTCATTTATTCAGGACAGGCCATCAAAATTTTCTCGTAAAATGATATTCAGGGCTAATTTTCGAGCAGAAGGAATGAGAATGCGTAAAAGAACCAAAACTGCTACTTTTTCACACACTCTTGAAAAAAAAAATACGGCAATATCGCAGAACATCGTGGGATAAAAATTACCACTTTATTTTCGCTTACTGAAAATACGCCACTTTATTTTAAGAACTCAAATATATCGCGATTTTTCAAATAATTATGCAACTTTTGAGTCTAATCTGAAGGTGATCCGAGCTGATCTTCGATTTCATTGCATGATTTTTGTTCAGTTTTATTGATTTTTCGTTGATTTTTTTTTGTATAATTTAGCTGGAAACAAATATGACCGTCAAAGTCTCTTTTTTTAATTGTTTCCAGTTAAATTATACGAGAAAAAAAAACCAACGAAATATCAACGAAAATTATGCAATAAAAATCGAAGATCGGCTCGGACCACGTTCAGATTAGGCTCAAAAGTTGCATAATTATTTGAGAAATCGTTGTATATTTGAGTTTTTTTAAAAATAAAAGTTGTATTCTCAGTATAGGCGAGAATACAGTGGTTATTTTCTTTCCACGTGATTCTGTAATATTGCCGTATTTTTTTTTAAAGTAGGTAAAAAAACCAGCAGTTTCTGTTCTTTGAGTTTTTTTTACGAATTCTCATTCCTTCTGCTCGAAAATTTGCCCTGAATGTCATTTGATGAGAATCTCTGATGAGCTGCCCTGACTGAATAAAGATTAAAATCGAAAAATCCTCCCAGGGATGTGTTCAATACTCAAAAATCCCCAAGAAAAAAAAATACTTTAGACAAATTCCAAATACGATCGTCAATGACCTCTCGTTTTTTTTTTTTTTTTTTTCGTGAAATCCTCCCCTATATTTAAAAACAAAAAAAAAAAACATTTCAACTCAATTTACATCGATACTCTTATCCTATCAGGTAAAGTGCTTGGACAGTTTTACGTCGCAACAGAGCAGATTGGTGGTGATCGTCGATGGACTCGACAGCTGCGAGCAGGACAAGGTATTGCTGGTTCTCGACGCGATGCAAGCATTGTTCAGCGACAACAATTGTCCATTCGTCGTTATTCTGGCGATAGATCCGCACATAATATCTCGGGTAAGATTGAAAAAAAAAAAAAAAATTTTTTTACAACAGCAGAGCGAAAACATCGATTTTCCATCCGCAAACGAGGATGAAAACCAGTCGATTGACCGGTCCTCGTTTGCGGATTGAAACTCGCTTTTTTCGCTCCGCTGTTGTAAAAAAAAAAAAATAGTACGCTTACCTCTATCGGAGAAAACGGTCGTTTGCGTCTCGTATGAAGTTGAGAACAACCTCGGCTTCGCCGCGATGCTCAACTTCATACTCGGCGTCCAAACGACCGCTTTCTCGCTCGGTAAACAATTTCTCTCTCAATTCACGCGGTGCATGAAAATTCTTTGTTTTTTTTTTTTGTTTTTTGTTTTTTTTTTTTTTTTGTTTCCTCACTCCAGGCGGTCGAGGTAAACAGTCGAAGGATCTTCTCGGAATCGAACATAGGTGGACACGATTATCTTCGGAACATGGTGCATCTGCCGTTTTATTTGCAAAACAGCGGATTGCGAAAGGTGAAGGTTGCCCAGCAGACGGCCCAGCACGGTAAGAGAACGACCTGGAACGAGGCCGAGGAGAGCGTTAATTATGCAACGGCGAATGCGATGCATCATTCGGTATCAGCGAGAAGGCTCAGCACCGAGTCGAGCGTGATGAACAGCAACGAGAAGCTCAAACCGCCGAGTCGCAAGGGCAGCAGAAAATTGCGACTGAGCGAATCGATAGCCAGCAGTATTGGGAGCAATTTGAACAGGCTTAGCGGAGCACAGGATCTGAACAAGATGCTCCTGACCGACGATTACTTCAGTGACGTTAATCCGCGCAGCATGCGACGTCTCATGAATGTCGTTTACGTTACCGGCCGTTTGCTCAAAGCATTTCAAATTGACTTCAATTGGTATCATCTCGCCAGTTGGATCAACATAACCGAGCAATGGCCGTTCAGAACTTCCTGGCTAATATTGCATTATGACATGTGCGAGGAGAGCCTCGATGATTCGATATCGCTGAAGAGTCTCTACGACAAGTGAGTTTTTCAAAATTTTAAGTTTTAAAAAAATTTTTTCGAAATTTAAGGATGCATCGGACGTAGCTTTCCAACCAAAAGTGACTTTCGATAAGATAAAAATCGTAAAAAGCTCAACCACAATAAAAACGATGAGAAGATTACTTTTTAATAATAATAATGCCCAAAAGTTATCAATAAATTGTTTAAACGAAACATTGTTTAAGAAATTTTTAGGGAATGTTTTTTTTTTTTTCGTCATGTGAAATGAATTCGTTGATTTTTCTGAGCACACGTGAATTTTTTTTTAAATTTTCTTATCATTTTGAAATTTTGGTTTTCGGGATTTTTTAAAGGTTGGTATTTACGAAACTATTCGTTCAATGCTCTGGAATTTTCTTTTTTCTTCTCGGAGCGCCAAATTTTTGCACAAACTTTGATTCTCTCTCTCTTTTGTTATTTATCGATATCAGAGTTCGTCCGCAAATTCCCGTACTGAAGGACGTTCAGCCGCTTCTCGAGATGGACAGGGACGAGCGTAAACTCGACATTTTCCTCACGTTTCATCGCTCGAGTCTGCTCGTCAGTGACATGAAAGTATTTCTACCCTTTACCATAAATCTCGATCCTTACATCAAGAAAAGGATCAAGGAGGAACAGCAGAGCATCGACGAGGACAACAATCATGGCATGTACAAAACCGCGGCCTCCTGGCATCATCATCATCATCAGCAGCAGCAGCAGCAGCAGCAACATTACAACGGGGCAATCGGTGAATCCGCGAACTCCAATAGAAACGTCGGAAGATCCAAGTTAATGAGAAATCCGAGTTTGCAGAATCAAACTTCGTTGCCCATGACACCGCCCGGTTGGCCTCTTCAGCCGCCATATGGCTGGCAACCGCACATGTGGATTCCGCCGTTGGAACATTTGCCGAAACCAATTTCAGCGATCACCGCGTTGCCGGTACGTAAAGATTAAGGCTGGAATAAACGACGGTGTATTTTATGTCGATTGAGAAATTGAATTTGGTTTATTTTCTGCGATATTGCAGGTGGTATTAAAAAAATATATATATATATATATATATATTTGAACTAACGTAAACACTTGGAGGAAAAAAAAAATTATATTCATTTGTCGTGACCTTTTTTGGACCAAAGCTTACCGCACGAGGGATCTGAGCAAAATAATTTCGCGTACCTTCTGTGATATTGTAAAAGGAGAAGGATAACAAATATATATATATATATATGGGTGAAAACGCCAATTATATGTAAGCTTTAAGGCTTCAAAATTTCAATTTTGCTGAAATTTTGATACGCTATTGTGTGCGCCAAGATATGTAAATCCCCCAAATTTTAGACCTCTAGACCTTCCCGTTAACGAGCTACACATTAATGAATTTCTCCATTTGACGCCACGCGATTGTTTTTTCTTTATTTTTTAACACTTCAGCAACTGTTAAAAAAATAACGTGTTTTTGCAAAAAAACCTGTTTTTTTTTCAATGATAGTGCGCGATTTTAATTTTTTTTTTTTTTTTGCCATCGAAAAGCTGAGAATTTTTTAGTAAGGTTACCAAATTTTGAGAGTGGGATGACCATGGGTTCACATCTGAGCTGCATTTATGGAAAACTTGTACACGTCGTCGTTTGATCGCTCCACCCGCTGAACTCAAAGACGTGTACAAGTTTTCCATAAATGCAGCTCAGATGCGAACCTATGGTCATCCCACTCTGAAAATTTGGTAACTTTACTAAAAAATTCTCAGCTTTTCGATGGAATTAAAAAAAAAAATTAAAATCGCGCACTATCATTGAAAAAAAAACAGTTTTTTTTTGCAAAAACACGTGATTTTTTAACCGTTGCTGGAAGTTCTACCTGAAAATGAATTTTATATTCGAAAAGATCAGACTTTTTCACAAAAAAAAAACATGCTGGGTTCTATTTTTTTTTTCAACGCCCGGAAGTGTTAAAAAATAAAGAAAAAACAATCGCGTACGTCAAATGGAGAAATTCATTAATGTGTAGCTCGTTCACGGGAAGGTCTAGAGGTCTAAAATTTGGGGGATTTACATATCTTGGCACACACAATAACATATCAAAATTTCAGCAAAATTGAAATTTTGAAACCTGAAAGCTTACATATAATTGGCGTTTTCACCCATATATATATATATATATATATATATATATATATATATATATATATATATTAGGGTGGTTCTTATTTGCCAGATATTCGAATTTCAATTGTGCCGCCTCCTCATTCGTTTCTAAATTTAAAAAAAAAAACAAAAATTTTGAGCCCAATATGAATGTCCTAACTTGATTTTTACTATTCACTGTAACGACGTGAAGTTTTCCATTTTAAATATTTTATGTTCCAATATTATTATTTTACTGACACATCTCATCTTTGGTGAATATAAATAATTTTATATGGAATTAACGAGGATCGATAGTATTTTGAAAGGAAAAAAAAAAAAACAAGAAAAAATGTATTGGCTATTCTAAGGCATTTTTACCCTGCTTATTTGAATATTTTTCTTTGATTCAATTGAAAATGGTAGGAAAAAAGCAAAATATCAGTCATATGTGACGTTTATTACGTATTCAGGTTATCTAGAAATATAATATGAAGAATTTTAGTTTCTAACGAAATCATCAAAGACATATTTGCGTAAAAATCATTCGCTTTTAATTTAAAAAATCGGTAATTTAAAATCATTTCTTTAATAAACCTTTCCTAATTTTATCGCAATTGAAATTTTATTTTTTTTTTCAGCATTTTTTTATTGACTCAACGTTATGGATTCCAAAATATTTATCTTTTTTTGTTTTTTTTTTTTTTTTTTTAATAATACATAACAGTAATTATACATGAAACATTACATATTTTGAATAAATATTTTTCGAAATAATCTAAAAATCGGTCTCGAAAAACAATTTTTTTTTTTTGAATTTTCTATTTTTTAAATTTAAAGCGGATGATTGTTACCTAAATATCTCTTTGATGACTTCGTTAGAACCTAAAATTTTTCATATTATATTTCTAGATAACCTGAATACGTAATAAACGTCGGATATGGCTGATTTTTTGCTTCTTTCCAACCATTTTCAATTGAAACAAAGACAAATATTCAAATAAGCAGGGTAAAAATGCCTTAGGATGGCGAATACATTTTTTCTTTTTTTTTCCCCTTGAAAGTACTATCGATCCCCTTCAATTCCATATAAAATCGATTTTTTTTTCAACAAAGATTAGATGTTTCAGTAAAATAATAACATTAGAAGATAAAAGTCACGTGTATTTTAAATGCAAAACTTCGGATCGTTACAGCGGATAGTAAAAATCAAGTTAGGACATTCATATCGGGCTCAAAATTTTTGTTTTTTTTTTTTTTCTATTTAGAAACAAATGAGGGTGCGGCACAATTGAAATTCGAACATCCGGCAAATAAGAATCACCCTAAGTTTGTGGTGATTTTGTGTACTCAACACTGCTATAACGGTCGAGGGAATATTCACAATGAATCTATTTGCAGATGGAAATTTTAGACACGAGACTCTCGAGCCTGAGCGTCAATGGAGTTTGCGATCTTGTGGAAAAAATTGAGGATCTCAATCCAAATAAAATCAACGAATACAAAAATATCATTCGAGAAAACAATATAAATGGCAGGGTTTTGCTTCACTGCGCTCTGCAAGACTTGAAGGAGGTAAAGAACGATTTTTTCTTTTTTTTTCGCTATCGCAAGAAAAAAACAATTCGAAACACGATTTTCTACACTATTTCTTTATTCTTTCGGTCCAGGCGTTGAAAATGGGTTTCGGCGATTGGGAACTGTTCAGGATGGTTGTCTCTTCGTTGCGCGAGCAAGAGTTATCGTCATTCGCTACCCAGGAGGAAGGATCACGAAGCGTCAGATTCTCCGTCGGTCACGAGCAAATAGCGCGCAAAGGTGCCCTCTTTTTTTTCTTCTTCTTTTTTTTCTTCGAAAATCCTCGTTACTTAAAATCATATCCAAGCTTATCGTCAAGATTGTCTCTCTAAGATGGAAAGAAAAAAAAATTATTCCCTCTTAAATTTTCAAATATTCAGAACACACGACACAGGGTAGCGTGCCGCGAGTGCCGAGTCACGTCGAGAAGGAGAAAACGGTATCGAGAACCGACGGCGTTACGGTCAGACGCGATCAAACGAAACAATCGATTATGGAAAAACAGGTGAGACGAAAAAAAAAAAATAATCTCTCGTCGAGGTGCGAAAGCCACGATAGTTACGATTTATCTGAAAAAAAAAACAACAAATTTCTAACATCGCTCGTTCTTTCTCAAATGCCCTCTTAAAAAAAAAAAAAAAAAAAAAAAAATGGAACAGTTCCAGGTAAGGTCATTCCGTAGACCTATTAAAACTACTTTTTGCACGACAAAATAGACTAGAGCCATGTTTAAGGGGAGCAACTACTTCAGGAGACCGAAAATTACGTGATTTTTCAGATTTTTTTTGTCAATGTGAAAAAAACAACGAAAATTTCCCAAACTCTGACAATAATTTATTCACGTTTCCTATACATCTCTCGTAATTTTTTCAACTTATTTCATGCATTAATTAAGGTGTAATCCGTCGTCTCTCTTGGCGCGTGTCCTCATCCTCGTTGTCGATTTGCGGGAATTGTTCAGCTAGCAATTCACATCTGAAATCACCCAAAAAACATTTTCTACATTATTGAGATGTTTTTTTTTTTTTTACGAACGTGAAACTACATTTTCAAATTAAAAAAAAAATCGAGAGTCGAATGTTCGAACGTTTAAAAAAAAAAAAATTACCAATTTTTAGCATACTTTTTTTTACGGCATTTTGCAATAATAAATTATGTTTCAAACAATCTAACTTTTAACAATCTAATCAAGATTTTAACAATCTACTATTTTTGAATTTTCACGATGATCGATCGTTTAGTTTTTGAGTTATGGATTACCGCAAATTGAAAAAAAAAAAATTCGTTGCGGGAAAACACGTTCAAAATTTCACAAACGAAAAGCTCAAAGTCAGATGTGCTTGAGGAGGGCCGAGCTGAGAGGCGTTTACCATTAATTTACATATCGTTAGAAGGAATCCGAATACCGTTTTGAAATTTTCAGGATTTATTCTTGAGATATTTCGCTAAGGATTTATGAAATTAAAAAAAAAATCGTTATTTTTAAGCATCTAAAGTGGTTGCTCCCCGTAAGGATGTATCGGACGTATCTTCCCAACAAAAAATGACTTTCGTCGACAATATTGCATACTTTATGATGAGATAAAAATCCGAAAAAATTCAACCACAATAAAGACGATGAGAAGACTAATTTTTAATAATAATAATGCCAAAAAGTTATCAATAAATTGTTTGAGCAAAACATTGTTTAACAAATTTTTAGGGAAAGTTTTTTTTTGACACGCGAAATGAATTCGTTAATTTTTCTGACTAGACGTGCATTTTTTAAAAATTTTCTTATAATTTTGAAATTTCGGTTTTCGAAAATTTTTTAATTTTGAAAAATAAAGGAAAAATCGTGAATTTTGGATATGTTTTCGTAAAAACGTTGTATATTACCATTACAAAGTTTTCAGGGCATTGAACGAATAGTTTCGTAAATACCAACCTTTACGAATTTCCGAAAAACCGAAATTTCAAAATGATAAGAAAATTAAAAAAAAAATTCACGTGTAGTCAGAAAAATCAACGAATTCATTTCACATGACAAAAAAAAATATTCCCTAAAAATTTGTTAAACAATGTTTCGTTTAAACAATTTATTGACAACTTTTGGGCATTATTATTATTAAAAAGTAATCTCCTTATCGTTTTTATTGTGGTTTAATTTTTTACGATTTTTATCTTATCATGAAGAATGCAATATTGTCGACGAAAGTCAACAATGAGAAGGCAAGTTGGGAAGGTACGTCCGATACATCCTTAATCGTTCTTTTTTATGAGAAGCGAAACTCTTTTGTGTGTGTGTGTGTGTGTGTGTGTGTGTGTGTGTATTGACGAAAGATTGGTCCTTATAATATCTGAGATTACGAGGTGGTATTGCAGGACAGATCAATTGTAATCGTGAATATGTATTTTTTTCTTTTCTTCTTCTTCCGTGCTCTCGGATATGGGCGGGGGTTTAGGTGACGCTCGAGGAACAAATGATTTGCGGAGCGTTGCAGACACTCAACGAGGAGGCCTGCGAGGATGTTTTCGATGTACCAACGACGGCCATTACGACGACAGACTCACTGCCAGGTGAGCCTACTACACTACAGCTTTCACTGCCTCTGGTCATTGTACAGGAAGCACCGATTACCGATCAAAGTCCCGACATCGTCGACGAGCACTGCACAAACTTCTAGTCAGAAACGAACTTGATCTCGAGACGCGAGCGCATATCCCGAAATTTGCGGCTCCGTCTCTGGCACGCGTCTCTGCGTATTCCTCCAAAAATACATATAAACAAATATGTATACGTACAGAAGTTTTTTTCTTTATTTTCTTTTTTTTTTCCTTTTTTTTTTTATGTACAACTCAACGTCTTCGCGTAACGGGAAAATTGATGCGAAGAAAAAAAAAAAACGATGATTCGTGCGAACGTTCAATTTCCTTTTTTTTTTTTTCTTCCGCAATGTCGATGCATTTTTTTCCGAGTTTCGTTGCCTATAATATACATAATAATTATTATGTTTATCGTTAGGAGACAAATTAATTACCAAATAATCGGGCGTGTCTGAGAGAGAGAGAGAGAGAGAGAGAGAGAGAGAGAGAGAGAGAGAGAGAGAGAGAGAGATCGAAAAATAGTTAGTTTTAATTTTTTGTTTTGTTTTATTTTTATTTTATTTTTTTTTTCATGTAGAATTCAACGTCTTCGCAAAACGGGAAAATTGATACGAAGAAAAAAAAACGACGACGATTCGTCAAACGTTCAATTTCCTTTTTTTCTTTTTCCTTCCACGATGTCGATGCATTTTTTTTTCCCCCGAGATTCGTTGCCTATGTATTTATAGATATAATCATTATTATGTTTATCGTTAGGAGACCAAATTAGTGACTGAATAATCAGGCGTGTCTCAGAGAGCGAAAGATCAAAAAATAAGTTCGTTTTCACTTTTGGTTTTTGTTTTTTTTTTTTGTTTTTTTAATATAAGCTTGTGAAATGAGGCTTATCGAAAGTATGCGATTAGATTGAGTAGATTTTCAGGCGACGTACGATAATATCCGTCTGATCCGTCTGATTGTGAGAATAGTAATAGTTAGTTGGGATAGCGATAAGAGAGCATTAGCATCCTTGTCCGTGGCTCGTTGTACGAATGTACAAGCGCGTGAATTTGTATCGATACGTACGTAAAATTGTGTACAACGGATCGTGATCGCAAAACCGGTCAGTCGTGGGGATGGATAAAAAAAAAAATTTTTTTGCACTGTACATATTTTCGGAAAAATTGATTCAACACTGTGTGACCCAGGTGGGGGCGAGAGAGATCTGAAATAACCGGTATGGCCGTTCGTAAATTGACTTTTTTTGTTTTTTTTTTTTTTTTGCACGACAAGAATGGGGCAAAGAGCACGAATAATTTCGTACAAAAAAAAATGTAATTGATAAATAAATTGTTATAATTTGATATATATATATATATATATATATATATATATAAACATGTATTATGAACAATTTCATCCTCAATTATTACGGATAAAACGATGATAAAATTGTATTTTATTCGTGAATTATCACGTATGCATTTTTATAGTACGATAATAACGATTATTGTTGTAATAAATTATGATTAAACGTATTTTATACTCATCTATTTTCATTCGATACTCTTTGGATATTTTGCCCTATCCTCTCGTGTAAAAAGTTGAAAAATATATATATATATATATATTATATATTTAGATGTATAAAATTCACGCACATGTTAATAATGTGAGATTTCATTGTTTTTTTTTTTAATGCCAAATTACACGCGTAACTTACGAGATTTGGAGACTGTTGTTTCGATTCGTCATTTACGAAAGCCCAAAAATGAAAACCAAAAAATAAAAAAAAAAAAAAAAAAAAAAACCATGAAGAAGAAAGTATCGTTTTAAGGAAGCGACGTGTAGCCATAAGTCTGTGATATCGCCGTTTGCCGTAGTCGAATAGAAATAGGCAAAATCTCGTGTCTTTGTTAAATTCTGTAAATGCCCTTCACCGGAAGTATCCCCCCCGCCGCTCGTCGGATAATTTTTTTTTTTTTTTTTTTCTTTTTTTTTTCCCCCTTTAACAACGGCAGAAGGAATAAAATCTTTGTCACTCGGATTTTTCGTCTCGAGCCGAGGGATGAGAGAATAAAAATTTTCAGCACTTCCAGCCCCTCTCGTTACGCTGTATCGGGTAATAAAGTTATGATAATATGATTAATAATAATGATAAAAATAATATGCTCTGTGCGAAAATAATTGAAAAAAAAAAAAATGAGAGTTGTCACGTAACGTGATTGACAATAAAAATAAAAAATACAAAATATATGTATATATATATTATTGAATTACGATTATTTTATCTCATTTATTCATCACGAATGGGTCAGCTTTAGTTGCAATATTGCTCGCTGCACACGTAGATGCATGGGCTATCATCGTTTGGAGGGTGTGATAAAAAAAAAACAATCGATGACGTGGTCGTCGTCGTCGTTTATCTTTTTTTTTTTAACTTTTCTTTCTATCTTGCCGTTGTCAGAGCAGGGTCGTATCGACAGATCGAGATGGAGCATGCCACGAGTGCTTTACTCGACACAGAGATGGGCGAAATTTCATTAATCAATAAAATACGTTTTTTCTTTTTTAATTTTTCATTCCATTTCCACTATTTTTTTCTCACTGGAAATTTTATTTATCGACGGTTAAAACAAAATTACACGATCAATTACCGGCAATTCAAGAATAGCAATTTTTTTTTTCGAGACAATATTGCAAAAAAAAAGAGGAAAAAAAATGGATACTGCACGTATTTCTCTGTAACGTTACAAAACGAGTAATGTGACAATACTTATCTTTACCCTATTTTTTTTTTTTTTTTTTTTTTTCTTTTCAACTATCCCCACGATATTTCGCATCGCTCGCGAATAATTGAATCTGCGAAATTAATTCGTCGGTTCAAATGTCGTTTTCGCGAATCGGGAGAATTTCAAAAATTCACGTATTCATACAACTAGCAATTTTAAAATGTCACAAAAGCGACGTCAAGATTGTTCTTTTTTTTTTTGTCTTATTTTCTTCGTCGACGATTAACGAATCATGCAATCTTGCATCGAATTAATCTCAGCGGAATCCATATTTGTTTACCAAAAAAAAAAACCTAAATAACAATATCTGGAATAACAAATGAAACGAGACAAAGTTTCAAATCGAAAATAAATAAATGAAAAATTATGTTTCAGGCGAACGTTCGAGATCTCACAGCTGCACAACAGCGCCCGACACCGACTACGTTCTTCTTCGCTCATCGCCGATTTATCATTGGGTACCGGTACACGATGATCCCGATAGCTCGGACTCGGGCTCAATGAATTCAATCGCCGAGCTACGCCGTACGAATTCACAGCGTAGCGTTACGTCACAGCGTAGCACACGCTCGGCCTGTTCGATCGGTAATTCGCGTTTGACAAAAAAACGTTTGAACAGCGCCAATGAAAGATCCGCATCGTTGCTCCTCGTCACACCGCCGTCATCGCCGAGACCAGCTTATCGATCAAAATCAATCGACGATCATACGATCCTACCGAACGGATCGAAAAATTCAACGACGAAATCGAAACGTATACGTTCGAGACCAGCGTCGTTTGACGACGATATTGTCATATCGGTGCCGTCGTTAGTCACGGCGAGAATGAAAAAATTGACAAATTTGAGGCAACGAACGAGCGTCGTCGTCGTTGATACGAAAAATTCATCATCGAGATCCTGCGAACCCGTTGACGATGACAATGAAAATGAAAATGACGAAAACGACGAAAACGACGACGACGATGACGACGAATCGACACCTCTGGTTTCCGAAATTTCAACGCCCTCGCGCTCCGACAGTTTATTCACGGCTCGCGGTCAGAGCAACGGCGAAGAGAGCAGCGATTTTTCACCAATGTCAAATCGTAGTCTGGCACATCAGACTGGCGAGAGAACGAACGATCTTGATTATTACGATACGATGAGCCTCGTCGTCGTTCACGAGGACAATAACGAGCGTTCTAACTCGAGGCAAAATCCCGAGGACTGGGAAAATCCAGAGACACCGGTTTAGCTGTGGAAATACAAGAGAAAGGAAATTATCGTATTCTCAGCTCGAAACGAAGTGGGAGACAAAGAATTTGTTTGGTTTTTTTTTATTTATTTTTTTTTTTATTTTTTACAATGACGAATACGAAGCATTTAACGAGCTGGTTGGCAATACCAACGAGATAAGATAAGATTAGAGACGAGGGGACATAATTGTGTGTGTGTGTGTATTAGAGTGTTTCATTTTTTCACGTTTTATTTATTTTTTCTCGATGTTCGTAGTCTAGAAGTGTAAGCTTTAACTTGAAAAAAGCACATTTTGAAGGGAGCTCGCTGGAAATTGAGCTTGAAAGGTTTTTGGACATTTATGTTTAAAAAAAAAACAGGAAACTCTTAAACTTGATTTTCAGCGATCCCCCCTTTGCGAGATATTTTTCGAGGTCATAATTTATACTTTTAGGAGATGGGGGCTTGACATTTTTTTACATTATTTTTATATAAAGTCCCATTTGACGTGAAAAATCAGGTTAATAGTGAAATTCCATCAGAGCCGTTCGTCCGATTAAAAAAAAAAAAACATTTGGACAAAAGTCGTTGGATTACAAGAGAAGTATATGATTGTCACTATAATCGACTGTCCTGATTTTCAGAATTCCCGTCGATCGTGCATTATATCGATAACGGAAAATGTAATTTCGACTTCATTGTTCATTGTTTTCATAATTGGGTAATGCAATTTTATCCATTTACTCATTATTGTCGGTGATGGACAGTGAAGCTTAATCCATAACCCACTTTTTTTTTTTTGGTATCGAATAATGAAATTTAATCGATTATCCATTGATTTACTAATGGGTAATGTTATATCTAATCAATTGCCCATTATTTTGATAATGGGAAATTTAATTGCGATGCGTAAAGATCCGTAAATCTGAAGTTTTTATCGCATAAAATTGTATTCGTGACGAATTGATTATATAAAAATAATAAAATTGATTCCGTGACGAATTCAACAAAAGCAAAAACAAAAACATTTTTCCGTAGCTTTAAAAATATAGGAATCACGGCACTTTGAACGATCATAGCTACAATGAACACCTCAAAATTCAAAGTGCCGCAACTCCTATGTTTTTAAAGG
Organism: Rhorus exstirpatorius; assembly: GCA_963564615.1. NCBI lineage: Eukaryota > Metazoa > Arthropoda > Insecta > Hymenoptera > Ichneumonidae > Rhorus > Rhorus exstirpatorius. Next base: position 43,266,287 of record OY751313.1, read on the forward strand.
AAATTTTTTGTTTTTTTGTTTTTTTTTTTTTTTTTGCTGAATTCATTTCGGAATTGACTACAATTTTGTGCCATAAAAAACTTTAGATTTACGTTGAGAAACCGGAAGTGATCTTAATCTGACTCTGATGCCCGATCACCCACAGATTTGCTACAGTGACTATCATTATTATGTTTCTATTGAAACCCAACAACTTTTGTCGGATTTTTTTTTTACCATGCTCTCTCGAGGTATTTCACACTATTGCTGGATTTTTCACGTCAAATGGGACTTTTTATGAAAATAATATTTAAAACTATCGAGCTCCAGCCATGTAAAGTGAAAAATTTTGATCTAACAAAATACCTCGCAAAGGAGGATCGCTGAAAAATAATTTGCAGACAAATGTCCCATGAGGTATCTAATAAATTCAATTACTAGCGATTGCCCTTCGAGAGGTGTATCTCAAAATCAAAGTGTACACTTCCGGAACATGAACATAAAAAAAAAATAGATGTGTATATCAGGGTGTTTCACGTTGAATCAATGATAATTTTCATTTTCCTTTTAATATATTGGAGAACAGCACGAAAATAAAAGCACTTGGCTTTTTTTTAGATTAGAAATAAAAATGGTTTGGTTGGTTAAATGGCTTAAATTTGGTGAGAAAAGAAAAACTTAGAGAAAGAGTGAAAATTGACATTTTCAGGCGGAAAAGATTGAAGGAAAATTCTTTGAGGAAAAAGAAAAATTTCGTCCGGTACATGAGCGCGACTCCAGGATTAGCAGTCATAGGCACATAAAACTGCATCAAATATTAAGTTTATTCGTATTTTTAGATTTTTTTTTCAACCTCAGTGAGATTTGTTTATTTGATAAAGTTTTATACTTGAGAAGGATATGGACAAAATATTGTTTAAGTGTCGTATAATTATTGAAATTTTTTACATTATTATGAAAATTTGTGTTATCGGACTCATCATTTATTCTTTTTTATTATTAAAATTTTACTTTTCGAGCGGCCATGACAAATCATACGTGAAAAATTTTAAACGCGTCCTCTCTATGTCGGATAAAAATTTCATCGTCTTGATTAACATTTGACAATTGTCTTGTGATAAGATAAATAGGAGTCAAAAATGTTTTTTTCCAACCATTCGCCTTTCAACCCGGAGTTCCCACTGTATTCGTTTATGAACAAAATTTGTTTATTTTTGCTCAAAGAATTTTTCGGCAGATTCGTCAATATCGGTCGTGTCTCAGAGTGTAAATTTTCACATTTTCTTTTTTTTTTTTTTCGAACGATTTTCGGTACCGGAAAATTTTTGTGTTTTTTCGTGTTGCTCTACGACATACTAAAAGCGTTAAAAAAAAATATATATATATATATATATATATATATAAATTCGTAAGGTTCACAGCCCAGGTCAATTTGACACAAAATTTCTCTCATATAGTTACATACGTATGTATGTATGTGTATATATATTCGTATTGTCAGAGAGATTTTTTTTTCAATTAACTTCTGATTGATGCAATTACAAAGCAATAAGGATTGATACGAGGTTCTACGACCAATGGTCACTTGTAAATAATCGACGTTGAACCTTGCTTTAAAAAAAAAAAAAGAAAAAAAAATGCATACTTGTGCATTGCTATCTCGATACAGCGTTTACTCGTATTATCTGAGTGAAATGCGCAAATTAGCTCAAGAATTTTTTAATTATATTGCTCCTGGCTATGCGTTGTATAAATATGTATATGCCAAAGAATGAGGAAAAAGCCAGATCGTGGCATATTTCATTCAAATTTTTCGTTTTTTTTTGTTCTTCCGTCCCTCTGTGATTGCGTTTGGGATATTTTCAAGTGTAAGGGGATAAAAAAAAATTGTTACCATCTTACAAATTAATTCATAGTCGAATTTTTCTTTAGTTGTGCACTATCACGGAGCGTTGAGTATCACGAAAAAAAAAAAAAAAAAAAACGAACGAACGAACTCTAGACGCGAGTGTGGTAAAATAAGTAAATAAAAAGGGTGCCTAAAAATATCGCGAGTTTGCGAATTTGTTCGCGAGATATATTATATATTGTATTATAAGTTAATACGTAAGGTCAAAAATTGTCATGAGCATCGCGAAACTAAAGGGTTACAGTGATACTATTGTATCACGATAGAAATTGGCGTGCCTTAAAAATTAAAATTCATCAATATCATCAGAAGTATTGTTGATTATTTATGTCAGATCCTCAATAACCTTTCTCTCGTTTGACTTGATTCTGCGATAGGGCGAGGTTTATTGCAAAAAAATTAAACACAAATTTGATCAGTGATCGACGATTTTTCTGAAAATCTATATTTTTTTTACCATTTTTTTTTATTTGGAACTGTTTACGTTGAATGCTGAATCAATTTAGCCTCTCTCTAACTACCAATTTCTTATAAAAATCTGAATTTTTTTCCAAATTTTCAAAATTGGTCTTTCCCACTACCAATTTTTCATAAAAATCTGATTTTTTTTCCAAATTTTCAAAATTGGTCTTTCCCACTACCAATTTTTCATAAAAATCTGATTTTTTTTTCCAAATTTTCAAAATTGGTCTTTCCCACTACCAATTTTTCATAAAAATCTGATTTTTTTTCCAAATTTTCTAAATTGGTCTCCCCAACTACCAATTTTTCATAAAAATCTGATTTTTTCCAAATTTTCAAAATTGGTCTTTTCTTTAACCAATTTTTCATAAAAATCTGATTTTTTTCCAAATTTTCTAAATTGGTCTGCCCAACTACCAATTTTTCATAATAATCTGAATTTCGAGCTTCATTCCATGCGAGCTTCGCGAACATCTGTGACTATGATTTTATAAAAAAAAATCCGAAAGAAAATGCCCATGAAAAAGTTTAATTTTAACTATAACAATGATTCAATTATTTTAGAAATCAATTTAACTATAGATAACATAAATTAACAATTAAAAAAAAATTAAGTACCGAATAAAATGTTTGCAGGGTATTTGACGATATGTCTATCGGCGCCACTTTCGTTTTCATGAAAACGGCGCATGCGCACTAGCGATTATGAGATACCGATCGTGCGGCGCGCGGCGCGTACGCACAGTCTTCCAAATACCGGCGGAACACATCGAGGATCTTCCCTGCTCTGACGAGTGTCGTCGTCTCAATTGTTTCGCGATAAAAGATTCTATTGACGAAAACTTTGATCCTGATTGCTTAACAATTTTACATTATTTCGAATAATATTCGTCGTGTGAGGTGTGTGAGAAAAGTTGATCAGCCATGTCCGGTGTTTTTCGTCAGGCATTGAACTCCATTCAGCCAAATACTCAAAATTCCCTGGTTATCGGTATCATCATAAGCAGCCTAAACTCAAAAACGTTCGAGGCGAATCCATCTCAATGTACGTTTATAATCGTGTATTCTCGTAAACTTGACGTACACATCGTTTTGAATAAATAAATTTCGTATTTTTAATGATTTTTTTTTCTTTCTTAGATCGAAGCGGCACACGAGCAGTGTGGACTTTTACGCTACGAGATTCGGAGGAAGATTTCATAAACATTACGGTATGGGGTAGCGTCGATTTTATCAACAAGCTGACCACGACTTTTCACATCGGGAGCGTGGGTATGTAAACCTCTTTCTACTTTATCAATATCAAAATGCTATAAATTTCAATAAAAAGAATCACACGCTATTCATGATTACTATAATTATTATTTTTACACAAATGGATAATTATTTTTGTCCGATATAAAAATAAAAATTTTCGAGAATATACACTTTTATGATGATTATAATATTATGACTATATCATAATTATTATTTCTACACTATTGTTATAAAAAAAAAATTGAACAAAAACTCTTTTACCATGATTATTAAGATCGCCATTATTACTAATTTTACAAAAAAAATGTAAAATGTTAGGGCAACAAAATTTTTTTTAAAATCTAAAAAAAATTTTTCTTTTTTCATCACAATCATAATTATATCATTACGATTTAATATTTCTGGGCAAATGCGAATTATGGCAGTGGACGTTATAAACGCCAAAGTTATGATACGTCAGCAAAATGACAAGAATGAAAATTTTTGTCCGACGGTCACGAGCCCATACACCCTAACCGTGAACGAGGGTGTCGCTCTCATTCAGGCTCACGAAGGTTCCGAGGAAAACCGCTACGAGCGCTTATTGCGAATACCGACAAAAGATCCGTCGCAATTGCGAACTATCAAGAGCATTCTCGATGTTATCGAAGCGATGCAAGATCAATTTGTCGATTTACTGGTCGTTGTTACGTTTGTAAGTTTTTTTAAAAATTAATTTAAATTTTAGAAACAAATTCACGTTCAAAACTTGGAAAAAGCTCGAAAAAAAAAGAATATTTTCTTTTTGGACGCCACACTTTGTGCGACATATAGCTTTAGCCGCACACGAACCTAGTGGCGAGAATCGAACTATAATCAAGATGGCCGCCCGAAATTGACTGCTTTCATATGGCAAGCATAGGGCAAAATATATGCATATCAAATAAATTGTATAATGATACATATAGTTATGATTAATAACTATCAAATATCTAATCAAATCTAATCTAATCAAATAATAATAAATATCTAATAATAATAAATATAAATATAATAAATATCTAATATTAGATATTTATTATATTTATATATATATTTAAGAAGAATAGAGCAATTATTTAAATATTTTTATGTAATATTTATCATTATACTATTTATTTGATAGTTATTATTTGATTAGATATCTAATCAAATAACTATCAAATAGATAGTATAATGATAAATATTACATAAAAATATTTAAATAATTGCTCTATTCTTCTTCCTTGAAGAAACGTCAATTTTAGACGGCCATGACAGTCAGCAACGCCATGCAGTAGCGCCATCTGTTTTTTTCTTTTTTTTATTGCTAATTACGGATTTACAGCTCGAGTATAACGCTCAAATAACATCATTGCAATGCCATTTTTTTTTTTTTCATTATTACATTGTTTCATTATAAAAATTAAATTTTAGAAACATGAAAAGTATTAGAAAGAGAAAAATTTGAAAAAAAAATCGACCAGATATCGGAAGAACGTCAATTTTTGACAAAAAGTTATCAATGAATGAGTAAAAAAAATTAATTTTTTACCACGTTTATTGAGAATGCATATTATGTTAATTTTGGTTTGTCAGCGTTTTTTTTTTCTTATTGTTATTTTTCGTTTCGAGGTGAGTGAATCACGAACGATCGTGACGAGAGACGGTAGATCGCTGGTCTGCCGTGATTTCGAGGCAGCCGATGGTTCCTGCCAGGAGACTCTGTCGCTGAAGCTCTGGGAGCACGAGCTCGTAACGATTTCCGAAGTTTGGGAACCCCGAAACACCGTTCTATTCATCGCTGACGCTCGTATCGCCTTCGACAGATTTAAGAAAAAAACAGCTATAACAATAGGTTTCCCTTCGTCCCCCAGTATACGTTATTAATAATTTGAAGAAAAAAAAAAAAATCAAATTGCTGCAAAGATCATTCTCGTATGACAGAAGCATTTCTCTGTCAACTCGGCCACCCATTTCCATCGAGGTATAAAAAAAGATGTGAAAAAATTCCAGGTTCTTTGGTGTAGAGTATTATACTTTGAAAAACTTTTTTGTGAATTTTTTTTTAGATTTTATTGGTGTTTGGGTACGGAAATGTGGTCGATTTTTGAAAATTATCTGTTTTTTTACTTTAAAGAATTATTTTTAATAATATTTTCGTACAAAAAATTTGTCTATTTTTTTTCTCAGCTTTCGACTGAAAATATTTGCAGATTTTTAAAATCAATTTTCAAAACTTTTTTGCCTAAAAAACACGAAAAAATTTCATTAAAATGTTATTTTCGTGTGTTATGGCAAAACTTTGAAAAAAAAAATTAACGAAAATGGAGATTCAATTCGTTCATCCGGGAAAAAATCGCAGATCAGTTAATACAGTATAGTTTTATTCGTAAAATAAATTTCAGTGTTTTCTACATTAATATTTGGTTGTACACACAGAAGAAACAAAAATATTAATGTAGAGAACACTGAAATTTATTTTATGAATAAAACTACTCTGTTAACTGAGCTGTGATTTTTTTTCTGGATGAAAGAATTGAATCTCCATTTTCGTAAATTTGTTTTTTTTTTTTGAGAGTTTTATGCATAAGAGAAGTATTTAAAAATTTTTCCACGATAATCAAAGTTGCCCGTACACACGAAAATGACATTTTAATGAAATTTTTCGTGTTTTTTTCAGGCAAAAAAGTCTTGAAAATTGATTTGAAAAATCTGAAAATATTTTCAGTCGAGAGCTGACAAATAAAAAAGACAAATTTTATGTATGAAAATATTATTAAAATAATTCTTTGAGTACTTGATAAAGTAAAAAACAGTCAATTTTCAAAAATCGACCACAATTCCGTACCCAGGAACCAAAAAAATCTAAAAGAATTCACAAAAAAGTTTTTCAAAGTAACACCCGAACAGCTTGGAATTTTTTTAGATCTTTTTTATAACTCGATGGAAATGGCTGGCCGAGTTGACGGAGAATCCTTTATGACAAAAGGATAAATTTTCTTCCCCAGTACGAAAGACTCTGATAACGGAAAATCCGGATTTGCCGCAGGCAGCCGAAGTGAGAAATTCGATACGCTGCGAACCGGATTACACGCCGCAGGATCCATTCGCAGTTCCAAATCGTGAGTATATCGAAGAATCGTTATCGTCCTAAAATCGGATTATTCAATTTTCATCACTCACTTTTGGCTCTGAAAAAGAAAAGAAAAAAAAAGAATTATCATCGATTTCAACCATATCTTGCGCACTGGACGAATATACAAAACTATTAGGTTTTTTGGAGTAAAAAAAAAAAAATTCAACACAAAGTTCGCTTTGTGAGGAAGAAAAATTCAGCAATTTATCCAATAATTTTCGTAGTGGCATATTTCAATCTTTTGAAATTCTAACGAGCTTTTTGCTGCATAAATATTCATTGATACTTTTGAAAAAAAAAAAAATTGTCTCGAGGCTCGCGAAAAGAAAAACAAAATATGCAATATTCAATGCGCATTGTACGATATACAACACTGATTTTTCAATTATAGCCGAGAGTATAAGAACTGCGATGACCATCAGAGAAATTTCGGAGAGACTCAATAGAACGAAAATCGGTGAAGGCGAGAGGGTACAATTCGTGACGATTCTCTTCGCTTCCGTCACGGAAATCAACATGGAAAGTGCAAGAAATTCCGGTGCTCTGATAACGAGATGGTGAGCGAGTATATAAATAGCAAAGAAAAAAAAAGAAAAACGAAAAATAATTGAAATATGGGCTTTTGATAAATGGGATTCACTGTAGCGCTAATTTTTCTCTAATTTGTGAATAAAATGACGAAAATTTTTGTTAAATTTGGAGTAAAAGTCAGAAAGAATCCTACGCTTCGAAAGAAAAAATAGATTATTTCCCTCTGAAAATCCATGAAACTGACTCCGGACGGCTGTATAGTCAATTTTTTTTTACAAAATACATTTCAATACCAAAAAAATTTTGTCTAAGAACATTTTTTTCTCGTGCAATCGTAAATTTTCGATGTACAGTATGAAAAATAGAATGAAAAAAAAAAACAAAAAGAAAATCCGGATGAATGATGGGATTTAAAACTGTTGGATAATTGGCGCGATATTGCGGGCGCGGCTTGCGATCGGGTACGAAATCCTTTTTTTCTTTCATTTCGCAACGATTTTTCAATGTTTTCTCCTGGTATTCCAATTTCAAGCGGCCGATACGAAACCCACCAGCTATCTCGGTAATTATTTCTTGCCGATGGATTGATTCTTTGTTTTTTTTTTTTTTCAATTTTTCTCGCCGCAGCGCTCTCTGCAAGAGAGTCGTAGACGATGGCAATGATTCCTGTATGAATCTCGAATGTCCATGTGGCAACGGTCGTCGCGAGCCAATGAACGTCTGCAATCTTTATCTGAAGCTGAATCTCAAAGACGAAACGGGATATCTGATCGGATGTCGATTGACCGGACCTGCCGCGGAGCGCGCTCTCGATTGCACAGCTTCGCAGTTCTTGGTATGAAATTTTTTCTCGCATTACTCTGCGGCTATACAAATATATTCATCGTATCCTAAAAATTATAGGCGCAACGGGTCAGAAGAAGCTTGTAAAATCAATTAAAAAAAAAAATTCCTCTGTCATAGTAATAAAAGCTGATGGATTACTTGTATTAATTTTTTTGAAATTTCATTTTTTTGATTTTTTAGCAAAGTAGCGTGCTATGAAGAAAAAAAAGAAAATGATTCAAACAATCGCTTGAACAATCCGATTTTTCAGAAAAAAAACAAGCATATTTATTTGCTGCGCAGATATTTCATAAAGATTTCTGAAAGAATTTCAGATTCGGAATTTGTATTAATCAAATATATAGATGAAAGCGACATCTGCAAATTTGCCAAGAATAGATTTTAGTGATGTTCATAACGCAAATAAACTCTTTTTTCTGGTGTTGGTACAGTTGTGTTTTTGCAACATGGTGCAAAACAATATTTTGTACCTCCACTTTTCTTCGATTGTTCAAGGCACATTAGTCATGTTTGAACCCTATTTAGACTACGTATATATTTACGAATTACGAAGATTTTTTGGGTTTAGGAATGGATTTTAGTTGCTTGAATTTCTTAATTTTACCGCTAGAGGCGCTGCTGCACTGGGGTGTTGCGACGTCACTTTCACGCGATATATACGTTATAATTTAATCAAATAATGATGGAGTAACTGAAAAAAAACCTATGCAAATGATGTTTTTAAATAATCGTCTTTTAAATAATTCAAAAGTTGAAAATAATGCAAGTTCTCTATATTGCTCATTGATGAATATGGCATTTCTTTTTTTCATTTTTTTTTTACATCAAAGGCAATGAATCTGACCGAGCGCTCGGAACTCAAGTTGAAGCTTCATCTCGAGAAGTGCGACGTGCGTCTTCAGGTTCTCGGTCCAACGACGGCTTTTCCACGTGCGCTCTACAATATTTTGTCGATAAAACGTGTTCGCGAGGGCGACGACGATCATATCAATAACGATGACGAAATATTCAAAGATTTTTGAAAAATTTTACATATAAATACTCCATCGTACAATTGTTTCAACGATACAAATTTCTTTTCGTTATTTATCAATAATAATAATAATAATAATAATAATAATAATAATATGTATAATTTTCATGAGATATCAATAAATATCATCTGATAAAATGAAAAGTGTAACAGTTCCGGTCCTATATAAACTCAAAACCTTCTTCCCCGCAAGCATCCCATTCTTACGCAAGCTTCATTATATAACTTTGCTCTAACTTATCGATCCACTCTCATTCTCTCAAATCTTTACATATCTCCGCTCAACTTTAATCTCCTTTCCAGCTATATAATCTCTTAACCCTCAGCATATCTCAATCCCATTGTCTTTACGGGATGTCATCTCGCTAGCTCGTGAAATTCCCTCCGCTCCTAGGCCCTTGTCTTATTCGCTTCAATTTTACGGCTCCATCTCTTCAGTTCTATAAAATACCCTATAATACACCGTCAACTCTTCAGCTTGCACTCTTCCCAAAAACTTTTGGCCTTATAACGCAGTCATCTGGTTTAGAGGCCTAAAAAAAGATGTGTCGCAAAATGGCGGAGTATTAAATTGACCATAGAAGTGCCTGAATTTATTTTGAGATAAGACCTCTTCTTTTCAACCCTCCAATTTATCCTTTTTACGTATTTTATCGAATTTCTTTATGAAAAATAAGCTTTTTTTTTTCAACTGAGATTTTTTTCACATGCAAACTCGATGAAATTTTTTTTCGAGATTGATAACAACAGAAAATTATTACAAATAAATAATTTTCTCAAAATAATTCGATGAACATGAGAATTCGAGAACATGAGAAAACGAAACTCAGAAAAAAATCTAAAAAAAGAAAAAAAATAATTCACAAAGTCTCTCGTGATTCGAGGTTGCAAGGTCGGAATCGATATTTGATAAAGTGGCTGATATTTTAATAAACAATAGAAAAAACGATGTTAATTGTTCGGTGTGATGGCATTGAGATAAAAAAAAACAGTATGTTTGCTGCGCCAATATGAAAGATTTTAACGATCACGTAAGCTCTTCTCTAAAATCCAGCCCTAAAAGGAACACTAAAAATATCATCGTTATTCGTTAATTGCTACTCATTAATTATTATTATTTACGATAATTATCATGAAACTTCGAATTAATTGATTTAAAAAAATGATAATGATAATTACAATAATTCGAACTCAGGCAAATATCAAAGAAGAGGAAGTAATAAAAATAATTATATAAAATATCATCGTTATCATTGATTATTCGCTAATTATTATTATTATTTATGATAATTGTCATGAAATTTCGAATTAATTGATTTAAAAAAATGATAATAATAATTACAATAATTCGAACTCGGGCAAGTGTCAAAGAAGAGAAAGTAAGACGTGGTTCGTTGATTCATAATAATTTTCGTAAATTTACAAAAAAAAATCCCACCATCAGAAAGCCAAATAATCGAGAAATTATCTGACATCGTTTTTTTTTTAATTTTTCGAGTCAAAATAATTTAGACGTTGCAAAAAGAAGAATTAAATATTTAACAATAATTATAACGATGATAATTATAATTAACATTTACTACGTTTACGTGCACAAAATTTACTACTTGTTCAGTACGATCATAGGCGTTTACGTGCTGCTTGATTTCCATTAAGGAAAGTACATTGCCGTTTACGTTATCTCCGAGCATCTCACAAGAAAAGAGAAGCGTTTACAAATGGCGTCCTAAAGTAAGAGTGGGGAAAAAGGCGGCTTGGAAAAATCATGAAAAGTGTGTGAAAATGAATCGGGATGAGCTCATAGCTGCAGTAGCAGCTCTAGTTTCGAATCATAATAGGACAACTGCACGAATACTTCTTCTAAATGATGAAGAATTTAGGAAAAATAGAGCGAAGCATCGACATAACCTTCGGAAGCGGCTCGATATGCTGTTCGCTTAATAGAAATCTGTTATAGGCCGTTTACGTGCTCTATTATCGCGGAGTTTTAGCTTAAATCTGGCAACTTAATTATTTTAACTCAAATATATCTGTCAGCTAAAACTTGATTTCCCCCCGTTTACGTTTCTTGAAATATCTTAAGTTGAGAAAATTAGTAGCTAATGACACGTAAAACAGTGCACGTAAACGTAGTAATTCGTAAACATCATGTTAACTACAATTTCATGTGAAACAAAAATATAGCGCGCGAGGCAGTAACGGGTGAGCGCGTGAGCGTGCGAGAGAAGTGGGGGGTACGCGTCAACGTGCGCCGGCGAGGTGCGTAGCGGGGAGTGGGGAAAGGATGGAGAGAGAGCGAGCGAGAATCGTTCAGTCGCGGTGTCGCGGATCGCCCGTCGCCGGTGTCGGTTGTGGTCGGACGGTTCGTTTCGCGCATTGTCGTGGCTACATAAGCCACTATGGCGAAGCGTTGAAAAAAGAAAAAAATAAAAAGTTTAACACGCGATCATTGCATACTAAAACAATCATAACTAATTGAAAAAAATTAATAATCAAATAATTAGAATTTAATAATAATTAATATGAATAATAATTAACGTTAATTATTTTAAAGTTCACCAAGCAATAGCAGGGGCGAGAGAGATAGGCGATAGTACGTACCGCGTAGTGCCGCGCAGTGCCGCGTGGCGCGTAGTGACGTGGCGAGACCCAGCGAGACCGTCACGTGTTGCTTGAAACTCGAACAATGCGTATTTTTCGCGTTTCTTCGATTTCACGCAGTTTTTCTTTTACCTCTCAACATTTCGAGTGATCGCGTAAACAAAAGTGCGTTATTCTTCGAGAAAGGTTAATCCGCGAAGGACCGCAGTCTCGTGCTTCGCCCTGACGAAATTTCCTCGTGAATCAACCACACGTCGAACATAACCTGCCAGACGTCTTTACTACTCGTGTCCTTTTTTCTCCCCACGATAAGCCGGATTATCGTTGACAGCTCAGGGTAAGTGACTATCTCGTCTCCAAGACTCTTTTCATTATCCTTATTATTTATTTATTCATTTATTTTAGAAAACATCCTTTTTTATTTTATTTTTTTCTCTTAAATCGTACGGAAGTTTTTGGCTCTTACGCGTCCTCTCGATCCTCTCAATTTACATATCAGATTAAGCTTCTCGAGACCCCCTCGAAATTTTTCATTTGCCTTGTCTCTGCGTCTTTCACGCCGCTCTTTCCACTTGTAGTCCCAGAGACGGAGATCATTCCCATTACAATTTGGAGCGGGCTCGGTTTTTTATATTCACCTTTGCCGGGAAATTTTTTTGGACGTTCCCAAGAATTTACAGATATAACGATAGATCTTTAACCCCGCTAAAAGCCTAATCTCTGTCTACTCCGTGACTACTTTGTCGAACAAGAGCGATAGAAACCTCCTAAAGGGGGGGAATCCCAACGGAGCAAATTATTTCATCATGATTATCAAAAAACTTGCTCGATGACATCTACTAGCTAATTCTAAATTTTTCTCATCCAAAAATATTTCAATATTCAAGAAAATGAGAGAGCCAAATTTTATTTTAAAAATTTCCAATTTTGTGAACACAGATTGGACAAACAGACGCTCATGTTTGATACTGAATTTGATCAGAGATGACCAAAATGTGGTCTAGATTTTCCAGAATTTGTGGATTAATAATTTTTTTTTTTTTTTTTTTTTTACTAACATTCGTGGAGCATTCATAAATTTGTGACTAAATGAGAGAGGTGCGATAATGAGAAGGAAATTTTAAATTTGTACTATTTTAATTTACGATGGAATTATTTTTAATAATAATCATAAAAAATTAGATGGTAATAAATTAATTATCATTAATTCTGATAATAATTGATTTTATTTTTCATGGTTCTTCATTTTATTATGATCGATGGTTTTTAAAATTTTACAAAGCGGGTTCCAAATCGGCCACCTCCACGCGGCGGAACCTGGGAAATTCACGCTTTGACAATATTATTTATTGTGAAAGCATGAATTTGCTAACGGCTGAATTCGCGTTTGTTTTTTAATTGTGCCTTAAAATGGCTGGTAATCATACCATTAAATAATTTCAATATGCGACTCTTGCATGCTTGCTGCGAAAAAAACTCGATATTTTATATATATATATATTCCACGTAAATTTCTTGAATCGTTGGGGTTAATTTGCAAATGATTCTTTTTTCAGCTTATGTTTCACGCATTGTAGGTTTATTTTCACTATTACCATGTTGCATCTATTTCCTCAGGTTACAGGTTATTTATGTCATGTTTTCACTATTATACGACGTATACAACATTTTTTCATCGATCACGTACTTCAAAATATCAACCCCCTATATCTAAGTTAGTGGGTTGCGTATTAAATTTAAGAAATTCTCATCGCAATTTAAGCTAATATTAAGATTTCTAGTGAACTCGATATAATATTTTAATCCAGATATAGGCAGGTATACGTATAAGGTTGCGATTCTCAATTGGTATAAAATACCAACCCCTTATATCTAAGTTAGTCCATTGCGTATTAAATTTAAGAATATCTCATCGCAATTTAAGCTAATATTAAGATTTCTAGTCAACTCAATATAATACTGATATCCATATATAGGCAGGTATAGATATAAGGTTAAGATATCTTAATATAAATACGAACCCCCTCCGTCGACAGAGAGGGTTGGTATTCAAACAAAGCGGGAGCTTTTTTTTTTTTTGTTAGTTTCTATAGCACAATGAAGAAGAGATTGTTCTGGACACTTGTTGCTTGAGATTGGGTCTAGCGCAGCTTCATAACGTTTCTCTTTGACATTGCTGGTATTTTCGTATTTTGGCGAAAATAGAAAATACCTTTGCTATCCTCAATTTCCTAATTATTTCCGCTTTGTTTCTTTTTATCCCGTTTAATTTTAGTTTCCAAAATTAGGCAAATTACGTATTAAATTTAAGAATATCTCATCGCAATTTAAGCTAATATTAAGATTTCTAGTTGACTTAATATAATACTGCTATCCAGATATAGGCAGGTATAGATATAAGGTTAAGGTATCTTAATATAAATACGAACCCCCTCCGTCGACAGAGAGGGTTGGTATTCAAACAAAGCGGGAGCTTTTTTTTTTTTTTTGTTAGTTTCTATAGCACAATGAAGAAGAGATTGTTCTGGACACTTGTTGCTTGAGATTGGGTCTAGCGCAGCTTCATAACGTTTCTCTTTGACATTGCTGGTATTTTCGTATTTTGGCGAAAATAGAAAATACCTTTGCTATCCTCAATTTCCTAATTATTTCCGCTTTGTTTCTTTTTATCCCGTTTAATTTTAGTTTCCAAAATTAGGCAAATTACGTATTAAATTTAAGAATATCTCATCGCAATTTAAGCTAATATTAAGATTTCTAGTTGACTTAATATAATACTGCTATCCAGATATAGGCAGGTATAGATATAAGGTTAAGGTATCTTAATATAAATACGAACCCCCTCCGTCGACAGAGAGGGTTGGTATTCAAACAAAGCGGGAGCTTTTTTTTTTTTTGTTAGTTTCTATAGCACAATGACGAAGAGATTGTTCTGGACCATTGAAGCTAAGATTGGGTTAGTTCCACCTTCATAACGATTCTCTTTGACATTGCTGGTATTTTCGTATTTTGGCGAAAATAGAAAATACCTTTGCTACTCTCAATTTCGTAATTATTTCCGCTTTGTTTCTTTTTATCCCGTTTAATTTTAGTTTCCAAAATTAGGCAGATATAGGTAGAGACCGCGTTTCCATTGGTGGAGTTCATGCTTTTGCTACAACCCCATCGGTGTAAAGGTAGTCAGAGTGGATTAGGCCTACAGGGGATACCACTTAAAAAAAAACGCGCCCACATTTGCTCTACCTCCGTGGTGGGTGTGGAAATGAGCAAGTCGCAAAACTTTCATTAGCTCTAGAGGTTTTGCATTTCCATGTATGAGAAATCAATTTATATAATAAGAATGTGAAATTATTAATAATGTAATCTGTGTAAGAATAAAGAATTTTTAATACATTTTTTTTTTCAATGGATTCAATGGATATACGCATTACTATAGCGATGCGCATATTTATTCTAATGCATGGAGATTTCGGGCACAGGAAGAATGCTGATCGAACGAGGCAGGTTTGATTCAATTAGAACAGCATATCATAAATATTTTTTATCTCTTTTTTTTTCATAGTGATTGTACTTTGTTCTGATATTAATATATTTTATATTATATGTAATACGTACTTTGTTAACTCTGTTGATAAAACACCCATAATTTATTGAGGTAAAATAAAATAACAGGTAAAGTTGTCAAATAAATTGAAAAAAAACTTTCAGTTTTCCCCCCCATCCGACGATATCCTTTGGCTTTTACATATCCCCTCAGTCCTCTCAATTTCTATAATTCATTTGACTTCTCAGGATCCTCCATGAATTTTTCATTTGCCTCGTCTCCATGTGTTCCATGCTGCCCTTCCCGCTCGTAGTCTCGGAGACAGGCACCGTCTTACACATTTGAGCACGATCTTTATTTTACCATTTTCTAAAAACTTTTCTGGACAATCCCCCAAGATTAATGGAAACGACAAGGAGTCTTTAGTCATCCTAGACGCCTAATCTTGCGGCTAGAGGGTTACGGGTAATTTTTCCCAATGGTATGACTACGCTGTCGAATAAGAATGATAGAAACGTCTTGCAGAACCACTGACCCAACGGAGTTGTATCGTCTCGATTATCGAGATCCTACACGTCTCTACAAAGGTTTCCTGAATTTTCATTTATTATCTTACATTCCGTTGTGTGAAAAAATAAGACAGCCAAATTGACGAAAAAAGATTGTCTATTTTGTGGGCAAGGGGATGATCGTATATTTTCAAAAACATCAGATCGGATTTACAAAAAGTATTAATTTTTTTTTCACAAAAGTTGTTGACGAGCTTGTACATTTGCAATTATATGAGAGAGATATGGGATGGCAATTTTGAATTAGCACGATTTTTTCGTTATGCATTATTAAAAATTAATGAATTAATGGTAAAAATTAATTGAACATAATTACTTTCAATGATAATTTAATATGTAATGATTGTTCATTTAATCATGCTTGATGATTTTTTTTTTATTTTTCGTAGCGGGTTCCAAATCAGCCACCTCCACGTGGTGGAACCTGGGGAATTCATGCTTCGACAATATTATTTATTGTAAAAGCATGAATTTGCTAACGGCTGAATTCACTTTTTTTAAATTGTGCCTTAAAGTGCCTGGTATTCATACCATTAAGTAATTTCATTACATGACTCTTGCGTGCTTTTACCACAGAAAAAACTGTTTGCATGCATTTTCTATGTTCCTTTCTAATAATGTGATTCTATGCATTTTCTTTTATTAAGATGTGTGTGTATATATATTTGCTTGATATATCAATGGAATTAACATGCAAATGTTTTTTTTTCAGGTTATCTCTCACGTAGCGTAGGTTAAGTTTCACTGTTACCATGTCGCATATATATTTCTCCGGTTACAGGTTGTTTATGTGTCATGTTTGCTCTAGAGTACACGACGCATACATTTTTTTAATCGATCGTGTCCATCATTGGGAAAAAACGTTATGGGCTTTCAGGTTTTCTTATAGCTCATCTAGGGACTCTTTCTTACATCTAAGTTAGCCTGTTATTAGGCCTTAATGTTAAGAGGTCGCTTTGTAAATTTAAGTTACGATTAAAGATATCTATAGCTTGATTTAATATAACATTTCTATTCATATATAGGCAGATTATACGTGTATAAGGTTGCAATTTTCAATCGGTATAAAATACCAATCTCCTAGATCTAATTGTAAGTTAGCCCATTGCGGCTTAATATTAAAAGATTCACATCGCAATTTAAGTTAATATTAATATTTCTAGTTGAATAATAAAATATTTTTTCCATGTATAGGCAGGTATAGGTATAAGGTTAAGATTGTTAATCGATATGAAATACAAATCCCCTAGATCTGTTAGCCCATTGCGGATTAATATTAAAAAATTCACATCGCAATTTAAGTCAATATTAAGATTTCTAGTTGAATAAAATAATATTTTTATCCATTTATAGGCAGGTATCGATATAAGGTTAAGGTTTTCACTCAATATAAAATACCAATCCCCTCTGTTGACAGAGGAGGTTGGTATTTAAACAAAGCGGAAGCTTTTTGTTAGTCTCCGTAGCACAATGACAAAGAGAATGTTCTGGACAATTGATTCTCAGCTAATTAGTTCGAGTCCCAGCTCTATAACGTGACTCTTTTTCATCGTCGGTATTTTATATTTCTCGAAAATATAAAATGCGTTTGCTACCCTCAATTCCGTAATTACTTCCGTTTGTTTTGCAGTTCTTTCAGGGCATTATTGTATGTAAGTTTATAGTGTCTTATATTTTTTTCGAACATAACTTTCGAAAATGTTCGATGCGTATATTTAAGCTAAAATTAAGATTTCAGTTGAATAATATAATATTTTTATCCATATATAGGCAGGTATAGATATAAGGTTAAGATATCTTAATATAAATACGAACCCCCTCCGTCAACAGAGAGGGTTGGTATTCAAACAAAGCGGAAGCTTTTTTATTTTTGTTAGTTTCTGTAGCACAATGACGAAGAGATTGTTCTGGACCATTGAAGCTAAGATTGGGTTAGTTCCACCTTCATAACGATTCTCTTTGACATTGCTGGTATTTTCGTATTTTGGCGAAAATAGAAAATACCTTTACTACTCTCAATTTCGTAATTATTTCCGCTTTGTTTCTTTTTATCCCGTTTAATTTTAGTTTCCAAAATTAGGCAGATATAGGTAGAGACCGCGTTTCCATTGGTGGAGTTCATGCTTTTGCTACAACCCCATCGGTGTAAAGGTAGTCAGAGTGGATTAGGCCTACAGGGGATACCACTTAAAAAAAAACGCGCCCACATTTGCTCTACCTCCGTGGTGGGTGTGGAAATGAGCAAGTCGCAAAACTTTCATTAGCTCTAGAGGTTTTGCATTTCCATGTATGAGAAATCAATTTATATAATAAGAATGTGAAATTATTAATAATGTAATCTGTGTAAGAATAAAGAATTTTCAATACATTTTTTTTTCAATGGATTCAATGGATATACGCATTACTATAGCGATGCGCATATTTATTCTAATGCATGGAGATTTCGGGCACAGGAAGAATGCTGATCGAACGAGACAGGTATGTTTCAATTAGAACAGCATATCATACATATTTTTTATCTCTTTTTTTTTCATAGTGATTACTTTGTTCTGATATTGATATATTTTATTTGTGTGTAATACGTACTTCGTTAAATCTGTTGATAAAACACCCATAATTTATGTAAGTAAAATAAAATAACAGGTAAAGTTGTCAAATAAATTAAAAAAAAAAACTTTCATTCATCCCCCCATCCGACGATATCCTTTGGCTTTTACATATCCCCTCAGTCCTCTCAATTTCTGTATGTAATTTGTTTGACTTCCCAGGATCATCCATGAATTTTTTATTTGCCTCGTCTCCGTGTGTTCCATGCCGCCCTTCCCGCTCGTAGTCTCGGAGACAGGCACCTTATACACATATGAGCACGATCTGTATTTTACCATTTTCTAAAAACTTTTCTCGACAATCCCCCAAGATTAATGGAAACGACAAGGAGTCTTTAGTCATCCTAGACGCCTAATCTTGCGGCCAGAGGGTTACGGGTAATTTTTCCCAATGGTATGACTACGCTGTCGAATAAGAATGATAGAAACGTCTTACAGGACAGTGACCCAACGGAGTTGTTTCGTCTCGATTATTGAGATCTTACATGACGTCTCTACAAAGGTTTCCTGAATTTTCATTTATTATCTTACATTCCGTTGTGTGAAAAAATAAGACAGCCAAATTCTCCAAATTAGCGAAAAAAGATTGTCTATTTTGCGGGCAATGGGATAATCGTATTTTCAAAAAAATCAGATCGGATTTACAAAGAGAATTAATTTTTTTTTTCACGAAAGTTTGTTGACGAGCTTGTACATTTGCAATTATATGTATGAGAGAGATGGGATCGCAATTTTGAATTAGCACGATTTTTTCGTTATGCATTATTAAAAATTAATGAATTAATGGTAAAAATTAATTGAATATAATTACTTTCAATGATAATTTAATATGTAATGATTGTTCATTTAATCATGCTTGATGTTTTTTTTTAATTTTTCGTAGCGGGTTCCAAGTCAGCCACCTCCACGTGGTGGAACCTGGGGAATTCATGCTTCGACAATATTATTTATTGTAAAAGTATGAATTTGCTAACGGCTGAATTCACTTTTTTTTTAAAATTGTGCTTTAAAGTGCCTGGTATTCATACCATTAAGTAATTTCATTACATGACTCTCGCGTGCTTTTACCACAGAAAAAACTGTTTGCATGCATTTTCTATGTTTCTTTCTAATAATGTGATTCTATACGTTTTGTTTAATTGTGCGTAAGATGTGTTTAAGTATATATATTTCACTTGAAATGTTTAAATCATTGGGGTTAACTTGCAAATGATTCTTTTTTTTCAAATTATATCTCACGTATTGTAAATTAATTTTCACTATTACCCATGTCGCATCTATTTCTTAGATTATAGATTGTTTATGTTTCATGTTTCCATTATTACATGATGCACAAATTTTTTCATCGATCATATACGTTGGAACAAAAGGTTTTAGGTTTTCAAGTTTTTTCATCGCTCTAGAGACTTTTTCTTCGATCTAAGTTATCCCGTTGTGCCATAATGTTAAGAGTTTGCGACCTAAATTTAAGCTAACATTAAGATTTTTCGTTGACTGATTAAATATAGTAATATTTCTATCCGGATATAGGCAGGTATAGGTATAAGGTTGCGATTCTCAATCGGTATGAAAAACCAACCCCCTAGATCTAAGTTAGTCTATTGCGTATTAATGTTGAGACATTCTCATCGAAATTTAAGCTAATATTAAGATTTATAGTTGACTTGCTATAATATTGCTATACAGATATAGGCAGGTATATTTCCATGTCTAAATATAAGCAGGTATACGTTTAAGGCTAAGATTTTCAATCGGTATAAAATACCAACCCCCTAGATCTAAGTTAGTCCGCTGCGTATATTAATGTTAAGAGATTCTCATCGCAATTTAAGCTAATATTAAGATTTCTAATTGACTTACTATAATATTGCTATACAGATATAGGCAGGTATAGATATAAGGTTAAGATATATCTTAATATAAATAAGAATTCCCTCTGTCGACAGAGCAGGGGGTCGGTATTCAAACAAAGCGGAAGATTTTTGTTAGTTTCCGTGGCACAATGACAAAGAGAATGTTCTGGACAATTGATTCTCAGCTAATTAGTTCGAGTCCCAGCTCTATAACGTGACTCTTTGTCATCGTCGGTATTTTATATTTCTCGAAAATATAAAATTTCTTTGCTACCCTCAATTCCGTAATTACTTCCGCTTTTGTTTTGCAGTTCTTCCAGGGCAATATTCTTTGCAAGTTTAGTGTCTTATATTTTTTTCAAACATAACATTCGAAAACGTTCGGTGCGTATATTTAAGCTAAAATTAAGATTTCTAGTTGAATAATATAATATTTTTATCCATATATAAGCAGTTTCGAGATAAGGTTAAGGTTTTCACTCGACATAAAATACCAATCACCTCTGTTCACAGAGGGGGTTGGTATTTAAACAAAGCGGAAGCTTTTTGTTAGTCTCCGTAGCACAATGACAAAGAGATTGTTCTGGACACTTGATCCTCGACTTTTTTGTTGGGGCGCAGCTCTATAACGAGACTCTTTGTCGTTGTCGGTATTTTACATTTCTCGAAAATGTAAAGTGCCTTTGCTATCCTCAATTCCGTAATTACTTCCGCTTTTGTTTTGCAGTTCTTCCAGGGCAATATTCTTTGTAAGTTTAGTGTCTTATATTATTTTCAAACATAACATTCGAAAACGTTCAGTGCGTATATTTAAGCTAAAATTAAGATTTCTAGTTAAATAATATAATATTTTTATCCATATATAGGCAGTTTCGAGATAAGGTTAAGGTTTTCACTCGATATAAAATACCAATCACCTCTGTTCACAGAGGGGGTTGGTATTTGAACAAAGCGGAAGCTTTTTGTTAGTCTCCATAGCACAATGACAAAGAGATTGTTCTGGACACTTGATCCTCGACTTTTTTGTTGGGGCGCAGCTCTATAACGAGACTCTTTGTCGTTGTCGGTATTTTACATTTCTCGAAAATATAAAGTGCCTTTGCTATCCTCTATTCCGTAATTACTTCCGCTTTGTTTTGCAGTTCTTCCAGGGCAACATTCTTTGTAAATTTTGTCTTATCATTTCTGTTCAGGTTTTCTATATTTTTATCAAACATAACATACCAAAACGTTCTCAGTCGTATTTACTTCCGGTTTGTTTTTTTTTCGGCTGGCTAGCAATGGGCCACGGACTGCCGACCACGACAGTATGCGGTAGCTATGCTAGTGCATTAGTATAGATCTACTCTACATACGTCGTAGTAAGTTGGACGATGGTCAATTTCCTGCCTGCCTATATGCCACAATCGAAGAGCGGAGTATATTCATCCCGGCAAGCTTCTAACTGCTAGTTCGCAACTTGTTAGGCAAACGACATGTCACTGTTTTCCGGTAGTTTTGTAGCTCTGATTCCGCGATCAAATATCTCTCAACTACTAGTTTTTAGCTGTTTTGCGGGACACAGATCTCAACTACGAGTTGTGTACTTGTTCGACAGACACGGCTTTCAACTGCTAGTTTTGTACTTATTTATCAGGAAACAGCCTCGTAGATTTGTCGCACTCATAGGCGTGCTGCCCACGATGGAACCGTGGCGAAATTTGCACTTTCGTCATGGCACTGTTATACGCATGTCCTGTTCGTGCGCAATGGCATGGGGTCGGCTCCCAACTGCCGGATTTCTATTTCTTGCACTTGACGCGCAGGGGGCAGCAGCCAGGTCATTAGTTTTATTTCTGGGATACTGTAATTCCTCATTGATTGGCACGGCGATGCGAGAGAATTTTTCTGAAAAAGTGGCTAGATGCTCGAATTCCGGAAAGCGGCTACTTGCCGTGGGATGGGTTTGCGCATTAAAGCTACCAATTAGGGGCAATTCTCTCTGCTGATTGTCGGCATTTTATGCTTAACATTTTTTTCTTCAACGTATGTTATGTTTGAAAAATTATACCAATCTTCTCAGTTGTATCTAGTTCGGATTACTGTAGGTAGATAGGTAGAGACCGCACTTGCATCGATAAGGTCACGTTTTAACATAAGTGCGACGGCGATGTAAATCTGTCTCGCTCTCATGCTAAATCTCAAGCCCATCGGTGTAAAGGTAGTCAGAGTGGAGTAGGCCTACAGGGGATACCACTTAAAAAAAAAACGCGCCCATATTTGCTCTACCTCATGGTGGGTGTGGAAATGAGCGTTTCACAATTTTCATTTTAGCTCTACAGGTGCTTTGCATTCCGATGCATGAGATATGAATTTATCTTATAAGAACGTAAAAATACGATTAATAAAATATGTATAACAATATAGAGTTCTTCTACTACAAAATCGTGTGTGAATTACATATGGTTATATATAACTCGCTGTATATTTATTTAAACAAATTTACATTTTTCAGGATTTTATTGTCAAAATTCAATATCTGATAATTGAGAACTTGCATGTAAACGATTTTCTCCTTTTTTTTTTATCATTCTGTCACAGTTAAATATTTTCTGAAGTCAATAAACATTGCATTAATTTCTTTAAGCAAGTAAATTATTATTTCTTGAGGTGTAAAAATTGTAATAAATTTACAGGCTCTGCGGGCCGAGTGACGTCACAACACCTCTCGGTACTGTAGGGCAAGGTTTATGCCCGGATTTTTCACCTAGCGTTATCTTCCGAATAGATGAATTATCAGATAGATAATCCATGTTAAAAGCGTACGATATCTATCGGATAACTTTATCCGTCGGTTAAAAAATTGGCGAAAATAAATAATTGGTGTGTGTAATATATATTACAGCATGTAATTTAAAAAAATGATCAATGATACATGAAAGCGACATCTGCAAATTTGCCAAGAACAGATTTAGAGATGTTCCTAACGCAAATAAATGTTTCTTCTGGTGTCGTTACAGTCGTGCTTTTGCAACATGTTACAAAACCATATTTGTACACTTTCTTCGATTGTTCAGACACATTAGTCATGTTTAAATCTCATTAAGATTTTTTGGGTTAGGAATAATCAGCTACTTGAATTTCTTAATTTTACCGCTACAGGCGTTGCTGCGCTGGGTCGTTGTGACGTCACTGTCACGTGATATACGTTTGAGATGGAATTTTCAAGCTGATATAATTAATCAAATAATAATGATAATGAATAACTGAAAAACCCTATGTGAATGATTTCGATTTCGATTTTGAATTATTCATGAAAATTAGAAA
Organism: Rhorus exstirpatorius; assembly: GCA_963564615.1. Classification (NCBI taxonomy): domain Eukaryota; kingdom Metazoa; phylum Arthropoda; class Insecta; order Hymenoptera; family Ichneumonidae; genus Rhorus; species Rhorus exstirpatorius. Next base: position 43,289,919 of record OY751313.1, read on the forward strand.
ACCCTTAATTTCTCATAGTCATTAGAATAGGCACTTGCTGTGCCCGTGGGTGGTTATAGAAAAAATTTGTGTTGACTCCTGGCCCGCGCAATAACACGATATATTCGAATAAATTTGACTAAAAGAAAAGAAAAAATATATATATAAACAAATAAATAAATTAAAATAAAGTAAATAAAATCAAATGTTGAATAATTATCTTTTAAATAGATTAAAAGTTGAAAATAATGCTAGTTCTCTGTTATGCAATTTAACAAATCCCTTAAACAATTATAGTAACAGAAAAAATAAAGTTCAAGTTGCAGGGCTAACTTTTTTCGTCCAGACGGTCCAGACGGTATTGATGACAGAGGGTATACTGATATTATTATTATTATTACTACTAACAGCTGGTCAGCTGTTTGATCAGCTGATTCATTCACGCATGTCCTGTTGACCCCTATGCCCCCATTCAATGAAACTTGCGAACAGTGATCTGACACGAATGATCGATTTTGTTGATACCAGAGTGTCAAACTTTTACCAATCCTGAAAATATATTTCCCCGCATGTCCCACGTGATTTTTTTTCATTTCTTCCGTGTTCAATGTCCATTGCCATGGGCCCTGATGGGCCCCATATCGATATTCAAAATTAATTTTCGTAGTTCAAAAGAATGTTTCGTTTTCGTGCACGCGAAGAGTACTTTATAGATATATATTTATAAGTGTACAAAGTAATAGCACATCGTTTTTAACAAAACTACGTTTTGTCACAGTAAAACAAAAACCGCGAAAAACTGTGCAGAACGAAAACTAACCTCAAAAATACATATTTTCTTTGTTTACGAAAAAACAAAACGTTCATACAATATTTTTCGTTCAATATTTTACTTGGAAAAATTTCCGATATGTTTTCGTAATTAAACGATGACAGAAACGCTCGCGGCAACGTCACAAAACACTGAAATATCGTTCGTAGAGATTATACGCGGAGAGCTGAGATACGCTCTAGGCGAGAATAGAAAATTTCATCGTGCACTGATATTAAAGGACAAACGTTCGACTCTCGGTGAAACTAATGATAAACAATACTTCTGGAATAGCAAAGATATCGCTGAAAAAGCCAAAGAACTCAAGAAAGATGCCCTCTCGAGGGAAGATTATTTCATGTTGCAGAATTCGTTGATTAAGGTTTGTATTAACTTATTCATTCGATTCATTCGCCGCGCACGTGACAATGAGAATCTTATATTTCAGTAATATCAATAAAATATCGAAGGAGTAAATACTCTATAAACTTATCCAGATCCGGAGAACACAATATTGGATTTCTGTCATTTGGCTATAATAAGTTACCGTACTGTAAAAACGGTCATTTAATAGAAAAAATAATACATATCCACTGTCATTTACTGAAAGTTTGATCGCACAGATTACACTTGCTCGAATCATAAAATATGGCAATTTCAACAAGCCCGATACATTATACTGTGCGATAAAAAAAAAAAAAAAATTCGATGTTATATATTTTTTTTTCAAGTTTTATGATACTAAAATTTGCATTGTTGGAATGCAACGAAGATAGGTTTTTTTAATTTAAAAAAAATCATTTTCAGTATTTCTGACGCTTTTCTGGCATATTTAGGCCCCGGATCGCAAAAAAAAACTGAAAAAAAGGTTTAAACGATTTTTGACTTGGAGACAATATACTGGAAATGATTTTAAAAAAAAACTTTTTTCGTTGCATTCCAACGATGCAAATTTCAACATCGTGCTTTTACATCCCAGCTTCTCCGTTTTCATGTTCATTCCATTCTTTCGAGGCCATTTCAGAGTGTTGTCCACAGCCCGTCTTTCCTGGGAGCCTGACAAAACTTGAAAAAATTATCCCAGGAAAAAGTATCTCAATGTCCGTCGAGGTGTTTCGTCGAATAAACATTTTTTTTTCCTCAGGACGAAGCAAACATAAATAGTTTCCTCGAAGCGGATGGCACATTGGATGGGCTGACGCGCGATCTTTCCCGCTGCGCGAATCCAGCGATTCAGCTGATAGCCGCGGGTTGTTGCTGCAACATTGCCCTTGCTGATCGGCGAGTTTGCGCTTTACTGGCCAAAGCTGCGGGACCTTATCTCATTGCCGAGCTTCATACATTGAAATGGCCTCTGCTGGAAGTTTGCGCCTGGACCATTGGAAATCTCTCGGCCGGCAGCAAATCCGCTTTTCAAGTTTTGTACGCGCAGGGTTGCCTGAGACCGCTGATAACCCTCGTCGATGATTGCAACGATTCCGTTCTATCAGCGATCGTGTATGCGCTCAAACGCTGCCTCTACTCGGGACACGATATCATAACGTATGTAATATATTATGTATCTAAAAAATTTACATCCTGATTTGTACTTTCGATAATTTTGGGCAAATAACAACGAGATATCCAGCTAACGCTAGTACAACGCTAGCGGATGGGTTATCAATTTTTATTCGTGCATCAAAGTCGCACGCGAATAAAATTTCTCCTCGCTTCAAAAAAATTTTTCGTTAAATTTCGTATTTCATAAAATCAGAAAATTTTCTCCAGCCCGAAGTACGAATCGACTTTCATTTTGTTCAAATTTTTGTTCAAAAAAATTTTATATCTCATGCAATTTGAAATACTCGCTTTGATCCCGATCAACCTAAAATCATTTTACGCTCAATTTTACTTTATTCGTGCATCAAGTTTTCATAAAACTCAAAATTGTAACGATAAATTTCGGAATTTTTTCACACGCTTTACCTCATTCAAAATATTCTCAAAGCATACGATAGATTTGTGTAAAAAAAAAAAAAGAAAAAATTCCATTTCTTTTTAAATCTCAGGATTTAAAAAAAAAATCCATTTCTTTTTAAATCTCAGGATTTAAAAAAAAAATCCATTTCTTTTTAAATCTCAGGAATTTCCTGACCCAAAGTCTTAATCCCAGTTCTTCGTAATCCCGTCTGGTGGACTTAAACGAAATATTTCACTTTTATCCGTTTTTCATGGAACGCTTCTTCGATTGTTATCGTAAATTTCATGACTCGAATGAATTATTCTCGATAGTAGCCTGTATTCTTGATATTCAGAGTCCGCGGCCTTTCGATTTCACTGTAATCAAACCTAAAAAAAAGAAGAAATCCATTCGTTTAACAGTCGCAGAGACCAACGAAAACCATTGGTCGAACATTGTCATTCGTTACCTCGTAAAACTCAAAAAAAATAGCCGAGGATTAATAAAATTGTTATGATCCTCTGTAAATTACAAATCTTCCGACCGTTTGGCTCCGTATAATTTTTTCTCCCGCTTCGCAAGTACTTCGGCGTGGATAAATGTTTCACAATCCAGTAATATGAAAAATTTGCAATTTTAATAATGTCGTTTTTTTTTACCCAAATTTTTCGTTCAATAATTTTTCCAGCGACACGGAAGTGAGAGATTTGACACTGGCGCTGATTCGCCGTGGCAATATTTCCCGCGATACGGAAACTTTGTGGATTCTGGCTTTGCTGTCGTCGATGGAGGCATCGCACGAGCAACTTATTTTCACGATAAAAACGATTTTTCAGCTTTTATGTCGTGAAATGGAGAATCAACGCGCATCGAACATTGAATTGGTAATTTAATGCTCTTATATACAACCGAATCCATCGCATCTCTGTATCACGTTTTAACGGAAAATATTCTTTTTCTTTTCTTTTCTTTTTTTTCTTGCAGATAACGTCAGGCATAAGGCTTCTCGGAAATGTGATTTGCGAGCCAACGGGATCGGCAGCTGAAATTTTTCTGAACTCATCCGGCAGCAATGATGTTGCGAATTTTTTCGAAAAATTACTCTCCCATCCTCGGTCTTACGTGCAAAAAGAGACTTTGCGATTTCTGGGCAATCTCCACAATCACGTGCAATCGAAAATTCGCGCCAAAGTAAGAGCGGACTTGATTCCTCTCTTGGCAGCCTCGCTGAAACGATTCCTGAGCCAGGCTTAGTCGTTTCGAAAAGACGGACAAGGTTTGAAAGTTTATTTAAACAAAAAAATAAAAATAAAAATTTACTATTTATTAACGAAACAAACAAACAAACAAACAAACAAACAAATAAACAATTAACGATACGCGTCGAAAGGTTTTTCCCCGACATTTAAATTCATCACTGTACAATTATTGTACTGTTCATTTTTTTTTTTTTAAATTTATTAAAAGCTCAAAACTTGAGTCCCGTAGATGAGAACTTTTTCATCGTTCCGTCAGATCCTTTGGGGCCGTTTGGTACATCCTCGACGCACTCGACCTTCACGACATTGAAGTAAACTTTTCCCATTATCCTCGCTACCGGACTGGCAACGCTCTTGAGACAGTGATATAGAGCATTGTCGCACGCGCAGTGAGATCTTTGAACAATATATTCGCATATGAAAAGGCTTGTTTTTTTGTCAAAAAAAATAAAATTAAATAAGAAAAGATAAAAAACAAAATTATACATCTCAGCAATTCTTAAACTTGCGGATTAAAGAATTTGGGCTATAATTCGTTCTTGACTTCGAGTTGCTCTCTTTAAAAAAAAAATACTTATTTAAAAAAAAAAAAATTCACCAAATCCTCACCGGAGGATGAAAAAATCTAGAAATTTTAACTTGAGAGAGAGAGAGAGAGAGAGAGAGAGAGAGAGAGAGAGCATTCAGAAAAAAAACGAACTATTTGCATTTTGTTGGAAAGTAAAATTGAATTTTGGACTGTCGAGTGATTCGGACTTGAAAAAAAAATTTAATGGCCCCCTAAATGCCTCGTATTCACGGTTCACATCCTTTGCTTTTCGTTGCACAATTTTTTTTCACTTTTTTTCCACTTACGTTACAACCCTGGAAGACGTCCATTTTTTTTTTATAGATTTTTCTTTCAAGTGAGCTGCTATTTTATAATGATTTCTTTTTAAATAAATAATTTACAACGAGAGATGCGAAATTTTTAGATGGCTGAAAAAAAAATTCACCAAAAAAAATGTAATCCCTTCTGAGGTTGTAGGGACGATAGAGAGAAAGAAAAAAAAAAAAAAAAATTCAAACCAAATTCGAGGGTCATGGACCTGGTCGATTTGATTGAAAATATTTTGCATATTAGAACTCGAATACTCACTTGCTGTACAACGAGTAATTCGTAAGATTGTAGCGTGTCCTCTGAGCACGAATTTTCACTGGGCATAGATCATGCGTTCGGCAACATCTGCAAAATCTCGTGTCAATGTATGGAAACGAAAAAAAAAAAAAAAAAAAAAACAAAAAACAAAGTAATCTCAAGTGAACTTTTCATTGATCGCTGCGGTTGGTCAATGAAAAGTTCACTTCAAGTTCGCGGTATGGAGAAATTCCATCTCAATTCGACCTATCGAAAAGCCTGACCCCTCTTTGAAAATTCTCAAACTCCATGTGATAATTAAGCATCGGTCGCGGCACAAGTATCTGTGATTTTTTTTTTTAATTTTTTGGGTCAATCGTTTTCAAAACGATTGAGCATCGATTCCGACTGCAAATTAACATTTTCGTCGTCTCAAACGAGAATATCCCGGAAACTTTTTGCCGTAGAAGAATCTTTAACGTACAAAAAAAGTTTTGATTTTTATTCCGGCTTTTTGATAATAATTTTTTGAAAATCAAAAAATCAACCAAATTTTTTTATTTTTTTTAAATTTTTTAAAATAGATTCTCTTTTTTTCGGCAAGTATGACATGATTTATTTTGCTGAAATGTTCACAGAATGTTTTTGCATCAGTGTACGCTATGTCATAAAATTTTCATCATGGGCCCGAATTTCGTTTTAGGAGTAATTGGCATCGTTCTATATGCGACTATTTTTGTAAAAATGCGTTGTATAATTGACATTCCGAGGATAGGTGCAGTTATGGGTTCTAGAAAGAAAGTATCAATGCAACAATTAGGAGTATGAATGAAATTTTTTTTTTCAATCATTGGGGCGCATAACGTAGAGTAAGTAAAAATAATGAGGACGTATTTTTTATTTTTCGTTAAAAATGACAGATCCACCGGTTATAGGCAATTTAATTTAACCGATTTTGATATATATAGATATAGCGTAACACGTGTGACGTCATAATGTTATATTTTTCAATTTGATATATTAACGGCAATTTTGATTCAAATAAAAAAATAAAAAATACGTACTAAATATTTTTTTCCTAAACTACCAGATTTTGAAATAAAAAAATTTCATTCATACTCCCAATTAGGAGTATGAATGAATTTTTTTTTTTTTTTTCAATCATTGGGGCGCATAATGTAGAGTAAGTAAAAATAATGAGGACGTATTTGTTTATTTTTTGTTAAAAATGACAGATGCACCTGTTATAGGCAATTTAATTTCACGGATTTTGATATATATATAGATACAGCGTAACATTCGTGACGTCATAATGTTATATTTTTCAATTTGTTATATCAACGGCAATTTTGATTCAAATAGAAAAATAAAAAATACGTACTGAATATTTTTTCCTAAACTACCAGATTTTGAAATGAAAAAAATTTCATTTATACTCCCAACTGTTTCAATATTATATTCCGCCGTTACTGAACACATGCTCATGCATAACATTTTTTCAAATAAAATGTAAATTGAAAGCGTATTGATACTTTTTTTTTTCTAGAACCCATAACTGCACCTATCCTCGGCAGGTCAAATAATGCAACGCATTTTTACAAAAATAGTCGCATAGAACGGTGCCTATTGACCCTAAACGAGATTTGGGCCCACGATGAAAATTTTATGACTGATGCACTGATGCAAAAGCATTCTGGAAAAATTTCAGCAAAATCAATCATGGCATACTTGCCGAAAAAAGAGAATCAAAACTATAAAAAAAAAAATAAAAAAAATTTTGGTTGATTTTTTTTATTTAAAAAAAATTATTATCAAAAAGCCGAATCAAAATCAAAACTTTTTTGTATGTCAAAGATTCTTCTACGACAAAAAGTTTCCGAGATATTCTCGTTTAAGACGACGAAAATGTTAATTTCCCGTCAGAATCGATGCTGAATTATTTTTTGGCTCGACCCAAAAAATTTGAAAAAAAAATCATAGATACTTTTACCGACCATTGCTTAATTATCACAGAGTTTGAGAATTTTCGAAGAAGTCGAGTTTTTGATAGGTCAAGGTTTTGATAGGTCGAGCTGAGATGGAATTTTCCTTATATATATTATATATTCGTTTACCCGTCGATATCTGCCTCGGGGCCTAAGTCGTGATAGTCTTCCGCTACGTCTCCGGTTCCGCACCACTTTGTACCTGAAAAAAAATTGCATTTCTTAATAATTCAATCTCAAGATTGAAGTCACTTTAAGAAAAAAAAAAAACGGAAAAAAAATAGTTTAAATGAGAATTCTAGTCCATCGCAGGGAAATGAGAATTGAAAAAATAAAATTATAATTTTAAAGATACCAAGAGCATTGAGTCATAATAATAGGACTAAAAAGATATTAATATTTTTTCCAAAAAATTTGGAACACGTTCTCAGTCCGCACTGTCCTGAGAAATCTTTCTTCTTCTCGCTTTGTTTTTCATTAAGGATTTTTTATATTCTCAATATTGAAAAATGTAAAAAGCATCTTATTTGCGTGGGAATTTCATGCATGAATAAATATTCGCAACTCTCTGCTAACGTTCTTATCGTTGTGACTAGATATTACGGTGGACCATCTCAATTTTTTGACAAGACTCTCCTTCAAGTATACTTGAAGCGAAATAAAAAAAATATATATTTACGTATGCATTGATCATTCGTACCTGGCAAAATTCCAGATAGTAAATTCAGAGCATTAGCACCGAACTCGTTTGCTTTTTCAAATGTACCCTTCGCCGTCTCAGTTGGCTCTGTACCGTTGCGCTGGATCCTGTCGAATTGCTCGCAGCGATGCATCAAACCGGTCATCTGCACAAATGATACTTCCGTCGGCCTTACCGTTTTTGACAAATTTCTCAAGATTTCTTGAATCTCCTGTGGCTCGCTGAAAATAATAATCACAATAATAATAATAATAATATGGCAAAAAATTTGAGATAAAATTTTTTTAGCATTATAGCGGGACGTTGGGTTGTCCGAATTTTGGGCTAAATTTTCAATGCTTAAGTACAATTTTTGTTTCTTTAATTTGCCCATCAATTGGGAAGAAGGTTGACGACATTTTTCAATGATCACTGCACATCTTGTTATTATTTTTTGTCAGGGAAGATAATTGAAATTCCGATGGGAATTGAATTTTCGATCAAGCCTATCCCACCTGTGGAACGTTTTTTCAATTTATTATAATTTTTGCAACATCATTAATACTTTTTCAGAGATAAATTTAAAATTTCTTAGTAATTTAAATACATTATAGTATCAAAAGGTGTCAATTTCTAAAAAAAAATAAAACGAACTAAACCACATTTCACATTTTTGATGCTATATTTTAAATTCTTTGTCCATTCTACTTTTACTTTTTCTCGTTTCAAACATTTTCTCCATTGCGTATGGGGCATTCCTTGTCAAATGGAGCGAGTCAAAAAACCTTATACTTTTGGATTAAAACGTAAACTTGTAAGTAAATTATAATATTTATCAAAAGATGGAAACATTGAGTTATTTTTTTTTTAAATTCAATTTTCTTCATTATTTTCCATCGGAGTTTAACGCCGCATGGTCTCGGAGAGGTGAAATATTCTCACGAGTTTGCGTTGACCAACATCGAGCGAAAGGTCCCGTGACACGACGCGGAGCGAAGCATTATTTACACCTGTGTGCCTAGGCTCGACGATGAGATGGACATTATTTTGAAATGGGAAGATAACTCGCGACTATGGAGTAAATAAATCGACGCGAGCACCTGACACAAATGGTCATCTGACGTTACGTTGAAAAATGCATTCTTCGTTTTTTTTTTTTATATTTATTTATCTTTTGAAAATCAATTATCAATTATTTTATCTTCAAAAAAGAATAAATTATATTTACTTTCAATTGAGTATTCACTGCGATGATTTTATCATGACGAAAAAATGTAACGGACAAAAAAAATAACCGTTATTCCCTCTGAGAATCGTAATCCGTTAGAAATATTTTTTGTGAGTTTTTTTTTGTTTCATGTCAATGCACTGGAAAAATAATTCTTTACATTGTGCTCGGTAGTTTTATAAAATAAACAATAATAATGCAGATTATACCTAGAGGAAAAAAAAAAAAGTGAGTGCGCGATTTCGGCGATCTCGCGTATTAGAAGGAATATTGGCGACGATCAATACTGGGATGGGTGACCGCTTAGCCGTAAATTGCTTTGCGAGAGCTGACTATCGAGCGTGGAGATTAGTGTTTTTTTTGTTGTTGTTCGCATTTCCGGTTGACGAGACAACTGAAACTCGATAATATTTGGCCAACTGTATCGGCCAGGTTTTTCGCAGTTTCCCTGTGCCCTCGTGCAAATGCGATAGGGCAGTGAATTTGGGAATTAGCGACCGCGGACAAGCCCAAGTTTAGGGGGAGATCTCAAGGAATGGGATATGAAAATTGGAAGGGTTAACTGAAGAATTTGGCTTGGGATACTGGAAAAAAAAAAAACTGGTTTACAGTAATTTTTTTACGAACCAAAAGTAAAGCCGTACATTTGAAAATTTGAAGGGTAATTTATTGTACATTTTGAACGAGATAAAATAATTTTTTTCTTTATATAAAAATATATATATATATATTCAATAAAAGTTCGACAATTTTTACAATTTTACACTTAAAAAAAAAAAAAAAACTTCGTTCATCGACTCCAAAATTACAGGAAAATTAAAAATATATTTCCTGATTTTTCTCAAAATCGTTACTCAATGAAAGTCCGGCAATTTTTAAAATTTTATACTTTTTAATATTGTTTTTCTCCGTTCATCAAATCTAGAACTACATGAAAATTCAAAATATATTTCCTTTGATTGTGTTTCAAGCAACAATACGAGACTCAAAATTTCTCGCTGATTCACAATTCCGTTGGCGAGACACGACGATGATTCGTAAATAATTTAACGTTTGAGTAATTCTTACCTGACGGAAAAGTTATTTTTCACTATTCGGATGTATAAAAAAATTCATCCTCGAAGTTTTGAAAAGTATGGCTTTATTTTTGGTTCGTAAAAAAAATTCCTGTATATCGTTTTTTGTATTTTGTTTTTTTTTTTTCAGTTTTCAGGTCCCCTCGTTGATGCATGTTAAATTTCCCAATAAATTTTCGGCATTCACGAAAAAAAAAACCTTCCGTGTTAAAAATTCAGAAAAAAACAATCACACCAAAGGCACCGTGGATATTGAGTTTCGATAAGAATAATGTTGAAAATTTGTCGATAACGAATTAAAAAAAAATTATTTTTCAACTAAATATTCAGAAAAATTAATTTTTTTTCATTTATGTAATAGCTGATCCTTTCCATCGCAGACATTTTTGTCCATAAATTTTTCTGAATTCTTTATACGTTAATAATTGAAAAAATTGAATTTAACACATTTTCAAAAATTGAAATTAAATTTTCTACATTCACGAAAAAAAAACCTTCGTCCACGAACGTTTTAAGAATGTTTTGCACTTACATTCCCATTCAATAATAAAAATCATTGTGAATTGTAGTGAATCCCGATGCATTAAAAATTCAAAAAAAAATCAACCGCACCAAAGACACCATGGATATTGAGTTTCAATAACAAAAATGTTGAAAACTTATTGATAATAACAAATAAAATTTTTTTTTTTTTTCATGAATTGTAATATCTGATCTTTTCTATTACAGACAATTTTTTCCATTAATATTCCTCAATTGTCTATACGCTAATAATTGAAAAAATTAAATTTCTCCGTGAAAAAAAAACCATCGTTTAAATTTTTTTTTTTCTATCCTGCAATAAGATCGTGTTTCGTCTTGAAGAATTTTCAACAATTTTTATAATTTTCGTCGAATAACCCGCGCGTGTTTTATAAATTATGCAGAGAAAATATTTTCGAGATTTTCAAGAAGATTTATCTACAAAACCATAGTCAGCCGATGACCTAGAAATTTTTTAAGTAAAAACCGCGGACTTTGGGTGGAAACACATCAATTTTTTTTTTTTTAAATTCTCTCTATATTTCCAACTTTGCGTGAAACATCGTTAACCTCGCACTTTCTTGTTTTTTTTTTTTTTTTTTTTTTTTTCAATCGTTCCTATCGATAATTCGAAGAATAAAATAAAATAAAATAAAAATGATCTCTCGTCGTTGATGCCGGTAATGATGTAAATGTGAATGAGAAAAAAAAAACAAAAAATAACGATACTCACTATCCCTCGACGATATCACAATTGTTAATTTCATTTTTAATATTTATATCAACGACAGCGACCGCCTGATCGTGATAATAAACGGCCCGATTGAGTCCCGATGAAAAAATTTTTGCACTCGGAGCTATTCCGTGAAGACCCTTGTAGGTACTGCGAAGTATGAGAGGTTGCTGATCACTCGTGGCAAAGATCCCACCGAGGATCAACAGCACCACCTCCGTCGAGATCATGTTCTATTGACTGACACGAGAGTCTCGTTCTAAATGGTAAAGCTCAATGTGTTTTCTCTCTCGCGGTTACTCCTACTATTTTGCGACACCTCTCTCTTTCTATCTCTCTCTCTCTCTCTCTCTCTTTCTCTCTCTCTCTCTCTCTCTCTCTCTCTCTTTCTCTCTCTCTCTCTCTCTTTCTCTCTCTCTCTCTCTCTCTCTCTCTCTCTCTCTCTTTCTCTCGCTCGTAGTATATTTTTATTTTATTTTTCTTACAAGAGCTCGATGAATCGAGCACCAGCAATACAACGCGAATACCATCTCATTTTTGTATTTTAAACTTCGCTGCGATCGAATCAGTCTTGGCAGTTTTTGCCCTGATTTTTTTTTTTAATTTTAATTTTTTAATGAAAAAATCGACAAGCTTGTCCGCGGCCCCGAAGATTATCCGCGTGACTGGATTCCGATCATCCGGTGAAAGTTTTCATTGTAAAATTATCGTTCGCCATTTTTTTTTTTTTTTTAATTCAATAACAATTAACTCGTTGATCACGATCGTCGAGTTTGACATCGAGATCGATGGGTTCGACACTTTTTTTTTTTCCCTCGATCACGCAGTCTTGCACGAGAACTTTATAGATTGATTATTATTATTATTTTATTTTTCATCGAGATAACGAGAGCTACCGATTTTTTATTAATTTATTTTATTTTTCTTAATTTTCGTAACTTTAAGATCATTGAGCGGTATTTTTTTTTTTTTTTTCTCAAGTTCATTCAGCCTGTCGAATCAGCCTCGTGAATTTTGAAACGTTACGAAGATTATCGTTGCACGCGACTATGTGTACATTTTTTTTTTTAATTTTTCAACATTTTTTTTACCTCGTTATCGATAAATCAGCGCGATTTTCGAAACGTAACAATGAAAATGGATTTTGTACTTGAAGATCGTGCAATGTTCGTATGACTCTGGCGATGAATGCACCCTGAATAAGAAAAAAAAGAAAAAAAAAAAAAAAAACGAGAATTCTTCGGTATAATGTCCGCTTGGGCTCGGCCAGAGATCGATTTGTAATGAATAAAAAATCATCGTCGCGACTATAGTCGAAGGGGGATATTCGCTTGTATGGGAGGAGGGGGCTCGATTGATCGTTGTACAAGCGTTGTGATATTACCGCGACCGGTCTTCAAAGAGCGTCGAGCAGGGCCCACTTTTCCGAAGGTGGGGGATTACGAAAGTGGAACGTTGTCGCGCCGAGCTCTGCAGGTATAGGCGAGGAAGGAAGATATAGGAGAAAAGGAAAAAAAAAAAGAAGGGAAAAAAGTCGGCCAAACGATTACTCGCGGTGCTCGGAGTTGTGCAAAGTACTCTCGCGCGGTTAATATTATACGCGACAAAGAATGGCCGAGCATTTATGCTTAAAATGGATTATATTTCATGCATTAGACAACGTTTTCGCGATATGCGATTCGTGTAACATGTTTTTGCGCGCATGGTATGCTAATCGCTCTCCGCTCTTTCATACCGCGCGACATATGGTTGTTACGCATTTGGAAAACCGGGAAAACTCAGGGAATTTATTTCCTCCTGGAATAATCATGGAACTGTCAGGGAATTTAGAAAATTCTTCTGGAATTTTTTCAGAATTTACTTTTTGCCAGAATTACGAAAAATGAAACCAACTTGAAAAAAAAAAAAAAAAATTGAAAACTATAAAAATAAATATTTTTGTATATTTTAAATATTTATATTATTCTTTAATATATACAACAAAAGTTACGTCAGTGACAAACAATGAAAATTTCAAATGATGTTGAAAATTTTGCATCGTTGGAATGCAACGAAAATAAGTTTTTTAAATAAAATAAAAATAATTTCCACTACTGTCAATGCTTTACCGTCATATTTGGGCCCCAGGTCGCGAAAAAAAAAAAAACCGAAAAAAAGGTTTAAACGATTTTCGACTTCAAAACAATACTGGAAATGGTTTATTTTTTTTAACCTATTTTTGTTGCATTCCAACGATGCAAATTTCAACATCATAATTTCAAAAAACTAAAAACTAATTTACTCCAAAGCTCTAAAGCTACGCTTCTGCATTCGATTTGTCGATACACAACTATTACACAATTATTGTTGCAGATACGTGTTTATATTTATTTTTCATTTATTGGCACCGACATAAAAATTTTCGTTTATAATAAAACACAGGTTCGGTATTTGCATTTAATGTATTTATTTTTTACTCTACAGTCCTTAAATTATTTTTTGTATTTTAGTTTTTTTTTTAAATTTTTTATTTTATATTTCAACATTTTCATGTATTTGAACTTAAAAAAAATTATGTTATCTAGTTCAATATTTATTTTCCAATATCAGGATCGAATTGAGAATTCTCTCAATGTTTTTTCAAGTGGGTTAAAAGTGTTTTGTTTTTGTTTTTTTTTTCACAAAAACGATTCATTGCTATTTTTATGTATATAATCCGTCCCGTATATTTTGTAAACATGCTCGTGTTTCCATGCACACACGTTCTTTATTCGACCCTAATCTGCGGAATATTTGCAAAACCTGTGTGGAAAACCTGGAAAAGTCAGGGAATTTCTGAGTCAATAATGCGTAACAACCACCCGTGCAGAAATTGAAGATCGGCAAAAGGCCGGACCAATATTGGACGCCGATCATACTAAGACGGCCCATACTTGGAGGCGATTGCTGGGACAATGTTGGCATGTAAGCCCGGGCGTTATGGGCCAGCACTGAAAACCTATAGAGGGCCGATGTTCAATACGAGAACGGTCCGATGTTGATGCCAAGCTTGGGCCGGTCGTGATTTACAATACCGACCCAGCATTGGTCAACAGTACTGTGCCTGAACTGGCTAGTAGTACTGGGACTACCCTGGCTAACCAAATTCCGAATGAAAAGCGCGGGTTAAATTGGCATAATTTATAAATTAGCCATTAGGAATGATCGATGAGCGAATTTAAAACTGTTATTCCATTATTTTTGACAACCCTGTAAATTTTGCAAAAAAAAAAAAAAAGTCATCGACCGGGATTTGAACCCGCGATCCTCCGCAGTCAACGAATTCAGCACTTTCGATCCTTAAATACTCATTAGAAAAAAAAATTAAAGATTTGGAGATTATTTTTTTTTACGAGTGTTTCCGGCTTCGTAGCCCGGACGTTTTTCCGTCGAAATTAATTTTGTACCTACCTGATATTTTATCTGAAACCTACCTAACGACCTACCTAGCGACCGACACTCTACCACTACGCTATTGATCCCTTATGAATTTCTTGTATTTAAATGATATACGAGTTCTAATGAAAAAGCATTGTCTCACTGGGTTGGATAGAACAGTGCGATATTCAGTAAAAAGGTGACATACACTGACAAAATTTATTCAATTGTTAATTAACAAATGGGTTGCATAAGAACTAGCAGCATTCAAATTATAAAATTTATGTGTAGTATAAAGTTTGAACAGAACAGGATGATGCAGAAAAATACAATATTCATGTAATCAATTTACTTAGTGAACCTTAGTTAACAATTACATTTCTCAAGATCCATGTATAGTTCAAAAGTGAAAATTGTTATATGGGCTTGTGAGACTATGTGCAAGACGATAGTAAGTGAAAATGTTATTCAACTGTTAATTAACAATTGAATTTTAAATGACTATACACAATTAAAGTTCGAAAATGCTTCAGTCTTAAGAGTGTCAACAGAACAGGATGATAGATAACAAAATTATTATTCATATAATTAATTTACCCTTCGTACCTCAATTAACAATTATATATCTCAAGAACCAGGTCTAGCTTCAACATGAAAATTGTTATATAGGCTTGTAAGACTGCGAACAAGTTAAATTACAAGTGAACATGTAATTTAACTGTTAATTAACCATTGAGTTTAATAATAATTATATAAGCGACTTGGCACGCCGTTGGCAAACCGAGGCATCGGTTCCAAATTCAGAGCCAACGTTGGATCGATTTGGCAATCCGACGACTAACCGATGCATCGGCCACAAGCTTGGAGCCAACGTTGGATCGACTTCGTACGCCGATGGCAAGCCGATGCATCGGTGCCAGCCTCAGAGCCGACGTTGGACCGACTTAGCAACTCGATGCTAAGCCGATGCATCGGTTCCAAATTCAGAGCCAACGATGGATTGACTTGGCAATACGATGACTGACCGATGCATCGGCTACAAGCTCGGAGCCAACGTTGGATCGACTTCGTACGCCGATAGCAAGCCGATGCATCGGTGCCAGCCTCAGAGCCGACGTTGGACCGACTTAGCAAGTCGATGCTAAGCCGATGCATCGGTTTCAAATTCAGAGCCAATGATGGATTGACTTGGCAATACGATGACTGACCGATGCATCGGCTACAAGCTCGGAGCCAAGGTTGGATCGACTTCGCACGCTGATGGCAGACCGATGCATCGGTACCAGGCTCAGAGCCAACGTTGGACCGACTTAGCAAGTCGTTGCCAAACCGATGCATCGGTTTCAAGTTGACAGCCAACGTTGGATCGACTTGGCAATCCGTTGACTAACCGATGCATCGGCTACAAGCTCGAAGCCAAAGTTGGATCGACTTCGCACGCTGATGGCAAACCGATGCATCGGTGCCAGGCTCAGAGCCAACGTTGGATCGACGTCGCACGCTGATGGCAAACCGATGCATAGGTTCCAAGTTCAGAGCCAACGTTGGATCGACTTATCAAACCGTCGGCGTACCGATGCATCGAATCCACGCTCAGAACCAACGTTGGATCGAATTGGCAAGCCGTTGGCAAACCGATGCATTGGTTTCAAGATCAGAGCCAACGTTGGATCGACATGGTATGCCAATGGCTCACTGTTTCTAACGGTTGCTGGGCTGAAACCAACGTTGGACTAACGCAAAAGGCCAATGGCTGGCCATTGTACTGGTAGCCAATATTCGACCAGAGCGAGACCGATATGAATTCGGATGTTGAGCCATGCCACGGGTAACCAATATCGGGCCGACGCCTACTTGTTTGGGAAGAACGGCAGAAAATCTGCGATTTCTGCACGGGCATGCGCGCGAGACCATTATTTGTTAATTTTTTTGTTTGTTTGTTTTTACACACGATCCATAGAGGAGGATAGAGAGGCTAACGGGAGGGAGAGAATGATAATTCGTGTGGTCAATTTGAGATCGAAATTTGGAAAATTTATTTTGACAATAGGAATATAAATTTACAAAGCTCTACGGTGTATGACATTCGTTATGATATGTTGCGATAGTTGAGAGTAAAACTTTAGTTTTTTTTGTCTAAATTTTAAATATTGTCGGAAATAAGCGTGGATTTGACTTTGACACGACGATAACTCGTGTTTTATCGAGGTCATCCTGCATTTTGACTTTTGACGTGATAAATTGAGTCTTATCGAGGAGATTTGTGCAATAAAAAAGTAAAAATTACGCGAAGTAATTTTAATCTTATTCAGTTCAAAGAGTTTTCTGCTGGTATCCCTACAAGTCATGGACATCAGCGATTATAATTCGTGAGTAATAAATAGAATAACTTTTTTTTTGTCAATGATAATCTGAAGAGTAATCCGCGTATTCGTTAATATATTTTCTCACGAGAATAATATTGCAAGATTAATATAATGCAATTATTCGTAAAAAGCATTATTTTCGTATGCCGATTTGATCCGATTTTGTCGTGACGTCATATTGGAAAAGTAAAGTCAATAAGGTTAAATATTTGAGACCTTATAGCATCGTCTGATCGAGGTACATACAATTGTTCTAGAACTTGAGTCGAGAAACTAGATCCAAAATAAAAGAGTCGAAATACCGATATTATTTTCGATGTTGAAATAATAGAAATAATAGAGAATAATAATTCAAGTACACAGTATTACGCGTGAGTGTTGGTCATATTTACTTTCCGATGGAATGACAAATATAATGATTTGATTTGAGTTTAATGAGTTCTTCGGTATTTTTGGATTCCTCGTTATTCGACGTCCGGTATATCAACGTGACGAGGCCGATCGATCGACATGAAATTTGGTCGAAGCTTCCGTGTTAAAAAAAAAAAAAACGAAAAAAAGAGCGCGAAGCATAAATATTGTTTTATGGGGAGGCTTGCAGTATACAATGGCGCGGAGACGAACATAAAAAAAAAATCGTCAACTCGACGATCGTCAATTCGATCGCTTCAATTCTCGGTTCGATTCATAGATTAGGCAGTCCGTTGGAAAAAAAATCGCGAGAACTGTCAGAACCGTCTTATACCGGACGTTAACTGTCGAAGACAACGGTATCATGATGGCAAGTTATGACAGAGATTCGTTAACTCGCGGCGACCTTAGTCTTTGCGCTGATTTGTAAATTTTGTCGTCATAGCTTAGGAAAAATTATAATAATTATGAGAATTCTCATCTCTCGATTCGTAATGACCCTTGGAATATCTGCATCTGTGAAAATTAATTTTAACAATCCCTAGCTTTTTAAATTGACTTCAGGACCTTAAAAACTTCCAAAATTGAATTAAAATTTTTTTTTACCCGATACAGATCACGTTTTGGATTATTATTCAAACAGTCGCAAGGCAGAGATCTCTTGAACGAATGAATAAAATATGTGATTACGTGCAACAGCATTGAAGTATCAAAAACGTAGCTTTGTATTTGATCTCATTAATTTTCCTCATCCGATTGTAGACACTCGAAATAGAAACGATAAAAAGTCTTTGGTAAATTGTCTCTCTCGGATCAATAAATAAGAGGTGGTGTGGCTAAAAACGAAACTGCATTAGAGTAAAAAAAAAAATAAACACGTGTTCTCTATGTAGTATAAAGCGTAAATAAATTTTGAAAAAATCCTATTTTAGAGAATGGAAAAAGGGCATAGAGAGACGTTTTAGCCAGTTATATCTCTCAGAGATTTATTTGAAAAGCTATACAGATTGGAAAAATTCATTATTGCGAATGCATATATGCATATATGAAAGATAAATTATTGCGAGAAATAATACTTTCGAAAGTTTTATCTTCGATTTCATCATAAAAAAAGTCCTAGCCCCCCCAATATCAAGGCTGAGACCATGGACTAAAAAATAAAACATTAATTACCGCCATCTTCGCAACCTTACGAAAAGTTTTGCGATCTTTCACCTCCAAATTGACCAACCACCGTCGTATGCATTCGTCACCATCGATTTTTTTATTTTTATTGCGCTCAAAAAAGTATCACAGACTCACGTACAAACGGGCGATTGGATGAGTTTAAAAAAAATTGTTTGATTAATATCGTCGAGATAAAATTGCGAAAACTGCGTTGCAACGAGGTCATATATATGTATATAAATGTGTATAAATGTATACATATATTCATCACGCGCCAATTTAGTAATAATCATCGAGTACGACCTCGGAACTCCTCTATTGATGATTGGGCTTCAGAGATTGTTGACCTTGAGAGGTATTTTGCTTGCTGGTAGGATTGAGGGGATATTGAGATCCGGTACGATTGGCAGTGCTCAGTGTAATGCTTATCGGTGTTGCGTTCAATAGTTGAAGTCTCACGGGACATTGTCGAAAACCTACGATTTTAATAATAAATTTCATTCATTCGTGTACCTCGACGAATGATATCGTTCTACCTCTTTCCGGTACAAAGACATTAAAAGTGTGAATTGAAGAAAAAAAAAAAAACGTCCAATAAAGCAAAAAATTATTGAAAGAAAAAAAAACGAAGAAAAATGATGAAAAATTGTATACCGGCATGATGAGGACCGGAGCAATGACAACAAATCGGGCTGTTGCGCGGTCTCGGGCAAAATTCCACGCTGTGCGGCTCCCCGCAGCGTACGCAACGCGGCAGATGGCGACAATTTGCCGCAACGTGCCAGAAACCTTGGCAACGATAGCACTGAAGAACGCCATCGCCCTGCTGACCGTAAGATGACGATTCAGCGAGATTGCAACTTCCTATCGCAGCACCTGGCGGTGAGCCTTGATTCGCAGCACCATTTCCGCAACTTGTGCTGCCGGTACTGGCGCTGCTTATACCACCACCGCGCCACCAACGCTCCGGTACTGCACTAAATCTCGCAGCACCGAAGAAATCCAAGCCCTGTCGCAGAATTATCTCGTAGTGATCGGCATCAAGGATCTTTTGAATGGAAAAAAAAAAATTACAGTGTCAATGGTAAGTTAATCAACGAATATGCGTGTGAAAGGGTCAGATGACATCTAAGAGGGTGTGCGTGTGTGTGTGTGTGAGAGAGAGAGAGAGAGAGAGAGAGAGAGAGAGAAAGAAGACTAGAGAGAGAACTGTGCAGAAGTGCCACAACTATGTATATATATGGTATATATGTATATATGGTATATATATGGTATCCGCATGATAGTAATAAGACTTTCAAACGGATACATCGTCGATAATAAACATCAAAATTGTGGATAATGCCTCACCCGTGCCATGGTGCTAATTACAATTATATCACCAATGATATTATCATTGTTTCTACTATTATTTTTGATTTTTTGTTGTTCATCGTATACCTTTTTCAGATTTTTACGTCCTTTCCCTCCTTTATATTTCTATTCCATTCTATGAGACTACCCGCAGAGTGTATGCCCCCGCAGTCACTCTTTCCTAATGCATCATGCATTTGCAGATGGACACATAACAGCTGAACTGTGGAAAACCTGGCTAGTACAGGTGGCTATATTTTATTGAGCGTTGGTTATTCTATATTTAGAAACTCGTGAAAACTGATTTCGATTAACTATATTTGTACTATCATTCGTGATATTCTAACCTATAGCCACGTGGAAAATAATATATATGGAACTTTTCGAATGATTATATACACGAAAAATATATTTCTAGTACACTTTGGTTGTGTCTAAAATTTATTTTTTCCTGGAATATATTTTGCATATGTTTTAAAATAAATATTAAATCCGCAACTTTTCGAACGAAATATATTCGATATATCGGAGAGATTCTTTTTTTTTTTTTTGTATATTACGCATATACTTTATTTTCGTGAGGTTTCAAGTTTTTACTGGATCTCTCTTCACTAAAATTCAATCCACTTTTTTTCGGGCTATATTAAATCTTTTGAGTGCGCAGTCGTCTTGCACCGCACACTCCTTCATCGAATTGACACGAGGGCACGGGGAAAGTACGAAAATCTCATGTCGATAAAGGGGATCATTTCTATTGAGTCACTTTTACCATAGAGTGTATCGATGCTTTCTGGAAAATAACTTTTCGCTCACAGTGATTGTCATTACCGTCACAGAAATCTTTATAAATTGCTGATAGAAACCGTATCGAAAAAAAAGAGATTTATTTCTCTATAAATGTTGTCGAGAAATTTTTTTTTCACTGATGAAGCAATAAGTTAGAATTGATGATTTTATATATTCTCTTTAGTGAATCGTCATAGATTTTTTTTTTTTTCTCGTAAAAGCAATATAATAATGCAAATCATTGTTGATTCTCCTTCATTCGGATAAAAAAAAATACTCAACTCTCATATCATCTGCAGGATGATTCGAGAGTTCAGTTAGAAACGGTTGTCTTTCGTAGAAAGTTTTAGCCCCGCAAGGCTCGAATAACGCACTGGGTAAATCCATAAAATCGAAAATTTTACAAAATTGTCAATGACTACGAATTTTTACGATAAATAAAATATAAAAAAAAACTTGTAGAAAAAATTGAGACTGCCCGAATGAAAAAGTGTCCGAGTAAAATTCATAAAAATTTTATGTTCAAAAATAGTGAAATAATTCATAATATTTACAATACAACGACGATTCTTATTAATTGATAATAATAATGAGAGTTTACAAAGATTAATCAATGACATGGTGGTGTAAAGTGGCAAATTTTATAATCATAAATAGAGAAAGCAACTTCTGCATATAATATATATTGTTCACTCTCATTGTTATTAATTAATGAAAATTATTATTTTGTTGTGAATATCGTGAATTATTTCACGATTTTTTTTTATCGAAAATTTATATGAATTTCTTGGAAACTTTTTCAGTCGGTTGGTCTAGAATTTTAATTTTTTTTTATAAATTATTTTATTTAAACTGTCCTATAAGACGGTTGAATCAAACGTAACGATATAGAGGGTGTGTTAATGTCTGAACGGGGTCTCACGTACCTCAACGCGAACATATTGTCGCAAACGTTCGATGCTTCCGGTGGCTATTGCCTGCTTGGCGAAAGCTGAACTCAGATCTCGGAGAGGAATGGCCCAAGGCACATCACGCAATAGTACAGCCTGACGATACCGGGAATCTCTTGCGGAAAAACGAGCCACCTGTGCGTTATAATTCAACGTTTCCGTGATTATGGAGTCGCGTACAGAGCGTTTGGTGCATCGACACATGAGCATATCTCCTGAATCTCGAGAAAACGAGGTCAAGCGTCTGCATTGTTACAATATGTTCGTACATGGATCCGCGGAGACGATCCATATGTATATATATATATATATATATATATTTAAAATTTTTTAGGCACCATCGAATTAAAAAAAAATTATTTTTACTTTATGAGCAGTTCAGTGAGCTCAATCGTGTATCGAAGTCTCGTGTAGCGAGTCTGCTCATGATAATAAATACTCACAATTGTACTATTGCAATTTATGCATAATTGATTGTGCATAATGATAATAATGATGTCCAGCATGTGATTAAAAATGTGGCATTCCACGCCAACTCGGACAATCCAAATTTTGAAAATATTTTTGGCAGCCCAAAGTGTCAAGAAGTCCCAAGAACAGTATATACTTTACCGACCAAATAAAAATACTGAAAATTTCAGTAAAACGTACTCTTGCAGCAGTTCTATACATCAAAGACGTTCCATTTGTAAAAAAAAAAAATTAAAAAAAAAGTATTCTTATAGAAACGTTCTTGAGTGTGTTTTTCAATGAATGTTGTTTTTTTACAACCTTTGGAAAGCATTATGAAACATAAACGGCCCAAATGAAGTGCACAATGAGATTTTCTTTTCTCTAAAATGCCAAACGAGATTTGCTCGAGGATGTCAGTTAAATATTCAGGCAGCATCATTAGAAAATTTTGCATTCTGAATTTATCGTGCGAATTCTGCTGTGTCAGTTTCTGCGAAAGAATGTATATTCACAGTTTCTCAGTGACTTTTACCTATCCCTTTGAGAACCATTTCCTACTTTCGAGTAGGTAGCTAAATGGTCCTCCGACGTAACCACAAATAAAAAAATACCGTCTCAACGTTGGAAAATCATTGCTTTAGACGAATCACTCCTGCGAGCAATTCGGATTCCAATTTGCATCATACGAAGAATGAAATTTCGCATGGAATTAAAAAATTCACAAAATAATAAATGATAAAAGAAAAAAAAAACCTCGATATGCCAGAAACGTTCTTCGTACTCCTGAGCCATACGAGAAACTTTACGAAACATATTATTAACAATAAAATATTGACGATTCGCTTGCACATTGCGGTGTCACATACTTGTACGGGTCCTTGAAAGACACGAGCGAGATCGCCACGTTGAAGCAATTTTTCGGCATCGGTTTCACGCGCAAAAGCCGCGATCAGGCCGCACGATGTCTCGGAAACGTGCCAATCGGCGAGTGGATCCGAGGCTCGAATTGCATTTTCCAAATTGGCTCGTGACAGCTCATTGCCATTATGACTCTGATAATTGCTGGCTCGTGACACGTACAGAGAGCACGTGAGCTCCTCGTCATTGGTATTGATGACGCGTGACTCGATATCGAGACAACGTGAAAGTCTTGCTCTCTCGGTCTCAGCTTCGTAATTCAAAATCGTCAATTTATCATCAGATTTCTGTGCTAGCTGATGATCATTCGGCTCGCCTTCCATCCTACGCAGGATGCCAATCTTCTCGTTAGCCTGATACGAATTTCTTATTGTGAGAAATGCAAAAAAAAAATAAAAAATAAAAAAAAAAAAACCAAGAGAGCACAACATTTCAATGACTCGGAAAGTTTTCTCAGGGATATAACCGAAGGGTCATCAAATGTCATATACACTTTCGCGTCTTTGGGATCATCCTAAACGCAACCTTGTTTGAGTTATCGTGCGCATAAAAAAAAAAAAAAAAAAATACACGGGAAAAGCATGACGTGAGAAATGCTTTGCGATTATTCCGAAGAAAATTTTTGAGTCATCAAGATTTTGTGCAATTTTTGGAAATAACACGTAGACGTTTCATTGGAGTTTGGAAATTTCGTTATTTGACGATTGATCATTGCATCGCAATTTTCATCGAGTCATCCATTTCCGTATGAAATATTCACCTGGAAGTGTTACTAATGAGGGTAACAAGGGTCCGAAAAGTCAACCTTTAGACGAATGATGGCTTATATAGATAAATTCCCGGCAGATAATCGATGTCCCTGAATAAAACTTTGAATCATATTTTTTATATTTGCTGACTCGACGATTGCTTATTTATGACGAATGATTTGACTATGCGATAACGATCTATTCCCATGTGCGTGTCAGTATCGCTGCTAAAATCGAGAACGAGGACAATGAAACTCTGATGACTTACGTAAAGATTGAAAAAAAAAAGAAGTAAAATATATATCTGCATATATAAGATTCGTGAGTATATAGATACGATCGTCGCCGAATGAAGCGGTGATTACGAGTTCTCGGGGTTATAATGTGAATGACAGCACGAAGCGACTGACATTTCATAATTTTTGTTTAATCATTTATGATTGCGGCTTTCATTCGGGATCTTATGCTTTCATGAATGAAACGCTAAATTATTTCAATTTTTACAATTGAAAAATGTGACGTGATCTTCGATTTACCTTGATCGTTTTTTCTATCTCCTTTTGGCTTCAAATAAAAATAACACGCTGGGCCAGGAAAGGCATGGCCCAAATCTGGCGCCATTCATTGCTCTCTTTCTTTCACGATCGCAATAATGCTTGAATTTCAACGTCATTTGTTCGTTAAGGATATTTATGGTTCGTACACAGTCAGAACTGCATTTCAATGAGATTTCTTTCAGCGCATTGCCATGTGTGATGAAAATTTGAAGAAAAATTCAATTTTATCAGAAAGATACCGAAAAACATTAAATTCTAAAAATAATTGTCGCAAAAATTTATTAGTAAAACAAATAAATAAAAGTGTCAATATTTTTTTTTATCGAACGTGCATTTTTTTCGTTACAATTGACGTATAATTGCTAATATGCGTAAATACACATAATTTTTATTATTTGAATAAGTTATTTTTTGTTGTTTACAAAGGATTATTTTTTCCATCCAAATTTCGGCCAATGGAATTGTACCATTCGACGTCACGTGGTACAACTTACGCGGTTCAAACTGATAATTTTTCTGTTAATTTTCTCTCTTAGTTGACTATATTAAAAACAAAAGATCTCCCAATCGAGTGAACCCCGGGTCAGAACTGACAGATTGAATTTTATTGTGGCAATTGAAGGATCTCAATCAAATATGAGTAGATTCGGAGATAATTCTTTGGAAACCATTGATGAGAAAGTGAAGGAATTGTTCAATTAATCCCAAATTGAATTGTATAACTATTAATTGTGTGATGTCTCATGGTGTGCAATTCCATTAGCCGAAATTTGGATGGAAAAAATAATCCTCCGAATACCACGCGAGCTTCAAAATTATCGGGATATTTCCCTCAGGGTTCCCTGCTTACAAATGAACTCGTTAAGTTTTTCAGAAAAACTTAACTCGTTCGTTTATTTGCAAGGAATCTATCGGGAAATATCCGATAATTTTGAAGCTCTTGTGGTATTATATACGAAAATAGTGGTTCTTCGACTAGAACTCAGATAACGATATCTTAAGGGGAGGTTGCAGTAAAATTGCAGTACAATCGTAATGATTCTGACTTTGTTCAGTACAATTCTTTTACCTTTCAAGTTATTTCTATATTATTCATTATGAATAACATGCTTTCGTCATCTACATTTTAAAGATTATTCGTATCTTAAAAAATTAAGGGGAGCAGTTACTTTAGGAAACCAAAAATTAGGTGATTTTTGGGATTTTCTTATATTAAAAAAAAAAACAACGGAAATTTCCCAAACTCTGATAATAATTTATTCATGCTTCCATACATCTCTGGTAATTTTTTCAACTTATTATTTCATGCATTAATTAAGGTGTAATCTGCTGTGTCCCTTGGCGTGTCCTCATCTTTGTTGTTAATTTGCAAGAATTCTGCAGCTCGCAGTTTGCGTCTGGAATCACCCAAAAATTTTTTTCTACATTATTGAGATGTTTTTCAAGAACATGAAGAAAAAAAAATCGAAAATTGATCGAATGTTCGAACGGGTTTAAAAAAAAAATATCGATTTGTAGTATATTTTTTTACGGCATTTTGCAATATTAAATATTTTTAAACAATCTAATCTTTCCATCTCTAGGCTTATGTTTTAATAAATTGTATTATGTAAACGAGTTTCAATTTTGAGATGATCGATTAGTTTTTGAGTTATATTATTGCCGCAAATTGAAAAAAAGTATCGTTTCGAGAAAAACACGTTTAAAGTTTCACAAACGAAAAACTCAAAGTACCCGAGCGCGCTTAGAGGCCGAGCGGAGAGGCCTTACCATTTATATACACGCATACCGTTAGAAGGATTCCGAATACCGTTTTGAAATTTTCAGGAGGTATTCTTGAGATATTTTGCTAACGATTTTATGAAATAAAAAGAAAATGGATTTTTTTGAAACATCTAAAGTGGTTGCTCCCTTTAAATCCATGGCTTACTCGTTTTGCATTTAATAATAAAAATAATAGTAAAAATGATAACAGAAACAATCATTTCGAATTTCTTATGTAAATTGTTTATTTATTCATACAGTAGTAGTACATTATTTCTCAATTTGACAGTCGTAATAATAATAATAATAATAATAACTCTGTACTCCTAAAATTTTTTGGCTATTTTTGCTTTTTATCAATAAATTGTTAGAACATCAATGCGCTATAACAGTCTCATTCATTTCACTTCGGGGTTTCCCGCTCGATACACCCAATTTCGTTGTTCCGCATAAACCACGCGTTTCAGTTGAGAACTACTGCACCTGCAACATGAGTTTGCTGTCAAAATCACAATCATATGCCATCTGCTGTCATTTATATTTTAGGATTTTGACCATTCAGTATACACACAGAATTTTGGCACACGCCCAAAAATCAGGATATTTTTTTTTTGGTAATTTTACCGAATCAAAATATTATGTGGTAATTTTTACTACGTGTCCAGACTCGCGGCTAGCTTCGCACAGTGTTAGCGTTATTACATACGGCGAAAGAGAGAACTATAGGAATAGTGAATGCGGCGAGTGGGGTCACAACGGGTCTCCGGGTCTTGAGTATGTTCATGCCCGACATTTTGGATGTTTTAGCGTCCTCGTTTATTCTCCCGCTTTGTAAAATTCTTCATTTTTCGAATAATTCTCGTTTGTCAATGATAAAATCGTTCGATCGATAGTTCCTGTCACGAAGGATAAAACATGGCAGAGTACCTGGCCTCTATATTTGGTACTGAGAAAGACAAGTGAGTACACGTGAAATTTAACGTCAAAAACCAGCGTTTGTTTTGCGTATTTTTTTTTTTTTTTTTCCCCTCAATACTGAAACGAAAATATTGTGATTTATTTTACAGAGTAAATTGTTCGTTTTACTTCAAGATCGGTGCCTGTCGCCACGGCGATCGTTGCTCACGAATACACAATAAACCGACCTTCAGTCAGGTACGTCAAAAATTTTATCTCACGTTACTAACCTCTCGGCAATCGAAAGGCACACCTGGTTTCTACGATAAATTATATTTATCTCTTCACTAATCGCGAGGCATTTACCTCGTACTCGGTTCAAAATAAAAAAATTTATACCAGTAAACACAGTCGCGTACAATTAATTAAGCACCGATGCAATCGAATATTCCGTTCTAGCGTTAGCTGTTATATCGCGCGTAATTCAGTACGCATAGCTGGGTCAGCTCATGGTTTGGGGTACGGATGAATTTTTTAAAAATGTTTCCAAAAATCGTCTCCGAAAAGTTAATACCGTTACGGCCGATAGAAGTACAGTTCTCCCCTCTTAACTTTGCGTGCTCGGGGCTCGAGCGCAATGTTACGGAGGTGCCCCACTCTGATATAAACATATGAAAGCTACAGACTAGATATGTATGTATACCACTGAAATTAGAAGTATTTCAGTGACGTATACAAAACAACGGCAAAGCTTGGGGGAAGCTATTCCCCTCCAAATTAGGGGAAAAGAAAAGTTAAAGAGGGCAAACTTACGGGAGGAGCACTGTAGAGAGTTCGGAAGCTACGGGTATTCTCATTTTTTGATACAACATTGTATGAAATTGAGAGAAACTTGAAAAATTCAAAAAAATGCTTGTCCGCAAGGAGTCGTTTAAAATTTATAGCAATATTTATCTTTAAGGAGGTTTGAGCGTGATCGGTGGGGGGGGGGGGGATTAGCGGAAACGGTGACGCTGCAGAGCTCACGGCGAGCGGGGCACGCATGAAACAAGAGAGATTCGGAAAAATAAGTCCACGACCCCCAAAAATTATTGATATATTTGTAATCCTCGTGATCTAATCAACGCTTCTCTGGCTTTTTGACAACATCCGTAGCTTAGATGCGGTGACATTACTCGGTCAAAGTCTTTCGAGGGTGATCCTCCCCTGAGCCCTGCGTCAAAGCTCTGTTTCAATAATTTTTATTTTCCTTATTTAGTCCGTGACCTGAAAATTTGCATACACGAATTAGAGTACTTCGTCTACCGCTATACTGGAAGATTATTTTTTTCTATAGCCGATTTTTGCTAGAGCCACCTTAAGGGAGTTCTATCGGTACGTAACTAGTCAAGCTCGGGTGCTGTTGAGTTTTATTAACTCGGTACATTGATCTGGCAACGTTGCACGACGGTCTGCGGCGAATGTTTCTCCGAGCGTCTTTTTTTATGCGTTATTCAAGCTTTTTCAAAGTAATATTATTTATTGCATTTAATAATTAATTATTTTCTTCCCAAACGTTCAATGTGTAATTGCACTGAGAACGTTGAGAAATCCCCTCGGGCATGGACGATCCATCGAGCGCGTCATATTTTAAATTGCTCGTTAACCCAAGGCATTGCCGCATGCGCTAAATATTGGTCGGCGGTCAATTTTAAGTTTGGTATTACTTAATTTATTTATGCACTTATAGGCCATCAATCAATATTTTCAAACATGCAAAATGTTCTTCAAACATTCTACTTATATCTCATAAAGTTTCATCTATATATCAACTATATATCAACGTTTCATCTATATATATCTATATATCTATATATCAACTATAAAGTTTCATCTATATATCAACTATATATCATATAACTATATATCATCTATATATCAACGGTAGTTTCTGTTAACTTTGTAATTGAATCTGTCGAAAGTGCGGATTTCCGTATGACAGCGTGTTAAATATATAAAAATATATAAACTCTAATAACTTTTTTTTCTTTTCCGCCTAACTTCATAAAAATGTAACTGGGTCATGTTTCGATCGCAATCGACCCGTACACTAATTTTTATCAAAATCTAAACGCTAAATTGCTATGCGATAGAACTATTACCTTAAGAAGTTGAAAATAATGATCGCGGCACACGGATGTAATGAATTATTGAAATTCAGGATTTTACTATTTCACGAGAGGGAATCCTCATGGATTTCTATATTGCGCAAATTCTGAATGAGCCAAGCTTACTCGTACTCTATGATTGAAAAGATAAGTGCAAAGCTGCGATAAGGCACACTGACTGAGGTATTCGTCTAGTTATCACGGCGTGCCCTGCTAAATACATGAGATACCCTGGTCATGCAGGAAGCGCATGGACTGCTCTTCTGCGTATGTCGAAATTGCTCGACACCGCTAAGTGAGCCTTCTCATACCTTTGTACGCAATATTTTCTATCAAACGTCTACCAAACGTCTACGAAATATCCTTTATACTTCTGAAACAAGAGGAAGAAAACGATAGAGCCGATTCAAGCTTAGCCCTCGATTTCATAAAACCATATTGTGCGTTTTTTTCTCGTAAAAAAAATGATTTAATTGGTAAATTTTTCTTTCCATATCGGTTATAAAATCTACGAGTGATTGTTATCTTAAGCATTGCGCACGCGCGGTGCATTTTTTTCCTGCTGGATCGCTTGCTGGCTGATCACACTCGTAGCTTTGCTGGCTGGGCTGCGCGGAGTCAAGCAGACTGCGCTGCTCCGCTGAGCGACAGGCTGGTTTTGAAAACAAAGATGGTTTTGATGTTGCGCTCGAGCTTGTTTGTCGAAGCAGCGTGCAAACGTGCAGAGATGCATGGCGCATGGTCAATCACCGAAATCCTGCGAGGCGGCTTGCCACCGGCGCCAGCAGCAGCAGTGTAATTTTCAAGCATGGTTCGCCGCTCGGCTGTCTTCGCGGCTCCAAGCAAGTGATCCGGCGGGAAAAAATGCGCAGTGTGCGCCGGGCTTTAATGATGCGACGACCTTGCGCTGTTTTGGAAATATCCCTGTTCAGAGGGAAAATAAAAAATACTATTGTTGCGTTGCTCTAGCAGGATGGGCATCGAACTGCAAAATTCTTCTACATATTTTTTTTATTTCATACGGCTCATGCTATTGGGAACGAACGCGTGGCAAGGTGATTTGTGGTGAAAAAATTTCATACAGCCGACAACAGTACCTATAACATATGTTTACAATTAACACTGCCATATTTGTGACATGATTCTTAGATTTCAGATATCTATGTTGGTTCCTATATTGCATCGGAAGATTCTCTATTATTTTGAATGAAAAAAAAAAACAAAAAAATATATTTCCCATAAACTTCACAATTCAAATGTTTTATCAAGTTGAGAAGTCGTTTATTATGAACCAATCGCTGTTTTTCTTAAACAATGAACTTTGAAGCTTGCTTATGGAAATTTGTTTAATTCCCGGTTGCATAAACGTGGATTAAAGATCGAAGCGCACAAAATTCCAGGAGCCATAAACAAACTGGCATAATATATTGCGCATGCGCATGGCCTTTTCATTCTGCCATTGGCGCATGCGCAAAAACTTATGCCAGTCTGCTTATGACTTGTAGAGTTTTGCGTGCTTTGACCTTAAGCCTGGATCCGGGGACAAGTTTTAACCCCAGGGTTGAGTCAGATGTGTGAAAATAGGCGCAGTTATATGCTGCCATCACGAGAACTCAATTTCTATGATAGCGAATTCGACTCGTCGCACTGGTGCGCACTGAGTGCAGTTTCATCCTTTTCTACCATACGCTTTGGAAAGAGACGAAAATATACTCAGTGCGCACCAGTGCAACGAGTCGAATTCGCTATGAAAGATTCGACAGTTTAACCCTGGGGTTATAATTTGTCCCCGGATCCAGGGTTAACCCGTGTTTATGCAACATGGCACAAGCAAAGTATATTGCTATAATAAAACGTGTTTACTGGATAATCCATAATATCTTTATTTCAGACCTGTTTGCTCCAAAATCTGTACGTCAATCCGCAGAATTCTGCAAAAAGTGCAGATGGCTCTCATTGTGAGTTAATAATTCTGATAATGTTTAAGGAGGCACGACCGTTAGGACAAATGCAATTTACGAATACGTAATTTTGAGATATTTTTGAGGATTAGATTAATATTCGAGCGTCAAACTTTTAACGCTATTCACTATTTCGTTTGGAGATACATGCGTCGAAAGTAACGTATACATATATATATACTCGCAATGATAATTTGATGATCAGCTTTCGGACGGTAAAAATGAATCAACTTTTTGAGCAATAAATTTTCATATTGAATATTATTTCCGCAATTCTTGGACTAAGAAATAAATAGTATACTCGATAAATATAGTGTTTATCTGAAAAAAAAATAAAAAATTCCATAATTATTATCGCAGTCATGCCTCCTTGTGAAATAGAATTTTTGTCGTTGCTCGTTGTAAAACATGTATCTTTTCAATGAAAGTGGTCGCCAATGTTTCCGACGAGGAGATGCAGGAGCACTATGACAATTTTTTCGAGGATGTTTTCGTCGAGTGCGAGGATAAGTACGGTGAAATCGAGGAGATGAACGTTTGTGACAATCTAGGCGATCATCTCGTCGGTAATGTTTACATAAAATTCAGACGCGAGGAGGACGCGGAAAAGGCGGTTAACGATTTGAACAATCGTTGGTTCGGCGGTAGGCCTGTTTACGCAGAATTGTCACCGGTCACAGATTTTCGGGAAGCTTGCTGTCGCCAATACGAAATGGGGTAGGTACA
The DNA here is from genome assembly GCA_963564615.1 of Rhorus exstirpatorius. Classification (NCBI taxonomy): domain Eukaryota; kingdom Metazoa; phylum Arthropoda; class Insecta; order Hymenoptera; family Ichneumonidae; genus Rhorus; species Rhorus exstirpatorius. The sequence goes on from OY751313.1 coordinate 43,321,848, forward strand.
GCTATCGCGTAAACGCAGTTTTAGCCTTAAACTTCATGTTTTGACAATTCCAAGAATTTCCAAATGAAAACAAAACAAGGGATGTACAAGAAAAATTGAGCGCTACCAATCGTTATTGCATTTTCCAAGTTTTCATAAAAAATTTTACAGACGGAATGGAGAAGAAAAACAATCATTCGCAAGTTACAGATATCGCCAGTAATTTTTTTCAAGCATACACGATCGCGAATGAATTATTACTCGGGAGGACCGACAGAAATTAATTGTGAAATAAAATGTTATCGTTCGATCGTTATTTTCTTCAACAGAGAATGTACGCGTTCGGGTTTTTGCAATTTCATGCACTTGAAGCCGATATCGCGTGAGCTGCGTCGTTACTTGTACAGTCGCAAGAAGGGAGGTAAGAGCATCGGTGGTGGCCGTTCGTCGCGATCTCGCTCAAGATCACGGGGTCGGGAGCGCAAGCGACGTTCGCGCTCGCGCGAGAGAAGATCAAGATCGAAGGAGCGTCGCAAGGGGGGTGCACGAGAGGACAAGGGCAGAGACGGTCGATCCGGAAGATACTGAGGCTACCTTTCTTTTTTTTTTAATTATTCTCGCGTGTGATTCTCGTTTTCGTCGTTGTTCCATCCCCAAGACCATATTTTTTTCTTTTCTTTTCCATCTTGTTTCCTCGATTTGAACATCGCGAGTAAGCGACGCGTGGCTCAGCCCGAGTCTGCGGAAAATATACACATAATGTCGGATCTCAAGGGTCGCTTTCGTCAAATCATTGCCATCGATTTCTTTCATCGTGCATAATTTTTCCAATTGCCAAATTGTAATTCCAGTCGAATTTACCAAAATTATTATGAAATAGGCGAATAAGCTGCATCTCGTGGGTTGCGGCGAGTCAGGAGATTGCATTGAAACGTAGCCAAGGGGGCGGGGGTTTTGTATTTTTAGTCATGAATGTGTCCTGATAACGAGTTAATTACAAAATTGGAATATTTCAACGAAACTCGGAATTCTCATTCTGTTCGATCATCGGTCAGCCTTTTTTTTCTCTCCTTTCCCGTACGTTGCCCGTATAGAGAACACCGATGTGTGTGTGTCGATAGTCGGCCAGTGAGTGTTTTTCTTTTTCCATAATTCCCCAGGCGCTCTCGAGCAGTATATCCACCGTCGGCAAAGTTGCGAGGATCGTTAGAGTAATTCCTGAAACATTTTTTTATCCCCCCCCAATGGTCGGTTGTTCTACTTCTCGGTAAAATTTATCTTATGGTTAAACAGTGCAAAAGTTATAGGATTACCTGTGAGATAAATTTTATCCGGAGGTGGAACAGTCGGCTTTAATTCGGATGTGATATGTACCCGAAGGTGAGGTCTGTGCAGTCGGTGTGTTGAGTAGCTCGATAGAATCGAGATGGCGCGACGATGTGTTCCAGGATCCGCAATGACGCATGTCGCCGGATGCTCTGGCGCAGTGGTCAGCACATGCCTGCCTCTAAATCAGAGCATCGTGAGGTCGAGGGTTCGAGACCCGGTCTCGTAAGTTCGTCGAAAATAAAAATTTCCTACGAAACGTAACGTAGCTCCGGGTTTGGGAGGCTAACCCGAGACTTGGTCCGCTGTACACCGAGCGGAGTGTCGGAGCGAGGTAAAAAAAAAATGACGCATGTCGGAGTTATCCGCATCGTGCTGTTGATACTATCTCCCTCCCGTATACCTGGGAGACGGTACGACATTGATGTTTCAATTCTTGACTGTTGATGATAAATATTTTCATGAAATTGTGTATACATTGACCGAGATAAATCGGAAAATGCATTCTTTTTATAAAATACATTAACGATCATAGCCATAAATCACTATTGTCACTGAACCTTGAATGATGAAGTAATACTTTTGAAAAGATGCACTTGTGAGTTCTCTGACTGATGGTGCCACTTACGACTCTTCGGCATCGGTGTTGCAAGGCGCACTCTGCTAAAGTTGGCCTCAACACTGAAAATCTCATATTGGTGTAGAAGCGATACAGAATTATCAATAATTTCAAATGCACCGTGAACAATACTTGTAGTTATCGCAACAAAACTGAATAGGAGTTACATCGAAAACGTTCAGTTTGCCCTCTCAGCAATTTCGTTTCATTCTAATAAGCATAAATGTATTGGCACGATAGGTATAAAAGGTGGATCGTTCCGCCACCTGAGCGTATACACGGGGAAAAATAATTGGTTATATCGACAGCTATATCTGTTGATCTGACCGACGTGCGGCGCCACTGTAACAAAGTTCATCTTGGTAGAGTTTTTTTTTTGTTGGCACGCCATTGGTAAGATTGTAAAACCAACCACGTGTATCTTTGTAGGCATTAATCGTTGACTTGACCAGGCTACCTTTGTTAAATCAACAAAGGTAGATCTGTAGAGTGCCTTATGGACTGATATTCGTGCCTCGTGCGCATGCGCCCAGCCATAACTATATCCAACAGCGCGATACTTTGTTAAATCAACAAAGGTACACGGAAAAAAATGTGTATATTAAAAATAGCAATAACAGTATTGCTCTTAAAATATTGCTGTGACAACAATAATTTGGTTACTCGTTACACTAATAGATTGCTCTGCAAATTTTCTCATTATCGCTGAAATGGCCTTGCTGTTTTAGCCATAATGTATCGTATTTCGAACTAAAAAATTTTAATAATCTAGCAATAAAATATCGTACCATAAATGTTGCAGAAATAGCAATACAATTTGTTCACGGTACATTACAGTGGATTTTGAAGTACAACACTGTTATTGTTAAATTTGAATTGTTATCGATGTGGAAGTGACCGAAGTGCCCCGACGTTGGCAGCATTTGTCAGAATTACAAACCAGTTTTCCCCGTGTAGCTGTGGCAGCTATAGGGACCGTGCACGAAATATAGAGGCAGCACTACTGCCGAAGCTCGCGCTCTCTGTTGTCAACTTTATAAAAAAAATTTCGTATAATTGCAATGAATAACTCAATAAACAATGGAAAAAGTAATTAAATATAGTTTTCGGCCAGTGATTAACAACCGTGTTCATGGCCAAAATATTATAAAAGGTGAAAAGTTATTTAAAAATCAGGTCATGTTTTCAATGTTGCCGAGATAGAAGATTTAAATGGACAAGTCACCGTAACCTGTCAAGTGGTGTACCACAAAAAAGCGTTTATCATTTCTCCATGCACAGAGCACCAAGCGTGCAGTCAGGAAAACCGTAAAATTTCACTGATGAATCGAATCCACGCTTCCGACGTGAGATTTTTGTACATACATCCTCGGATGCAACAAACTAATTTTGGGTCAGACATTAGTAAAATTATTTTACTTTATTTAATAAATAATTATTAAACCGCAAATGACGTGTAAAAGCTCAATAAATGCCGAAGATTAGTCAATGTTTTTATCACCAGGTGGCGAAAAAGTCTACACGCACGGTCCCTATACTATTTTGTTTTTAAAGTACATCTACCAATAAAATATCGTTCACGTGACGTTTTCGTCACTAGGTGAAATGGAGATACACTATATCGTGATCGTAACCAAATTATATTTCTCTAGTAGCGATACCGCGCTGCTAATGACTGCATTGCTGCTGCACCTATACCGCTATAGCTGCGACAGTCATACGTTTTTGTGTTGTGTACGGAGCAATGCCATAAAGTTCTGTGGACTCAAATATGGCTACCATAGCGATATCGGATTTTCAGTGAAGATTGTTTTATGAATACGTTCAATCATCGACTCGGTTCTCAGACCATACGGGATGCTCAGTATTGGATATGCTGGAGTATTGGATTGTTTGCTGTCGCAGCAGAGAAAAAAAAAGACGAAAGACACTGAATCCGTGCGTAAGACTTGAAAAGTGCGCTATTAATAGAGTACGCTTTCCCCAAGTTCAATAGCATCATTGCCACGTTAGTGTTCTATACCCTATTTAAAACAACTCGACCGAATCATAATCTTAGAATTATAGCTGCCGTGAATGTACATTTGTTTTGTTATGATCGAACAATTGAAAAAAAAGGACAATGAGATGTCGCTGGGCTCCTGATTGCAAAGAATCGTACAGTAAAAAAACAAATGTCCTCCTTTCATGTCCAAGTATAACAGCGTTTCACATTTCGATTTCGACAAATACCTACCCAAGTATTGCGTCAACCCAACCACTTTTTTTCCCTCTCTGTGAATTCCAAGAGTTATTCTAAACTCTTTGATCACGCTTTAACTTGAAACACACGACTTTCGTCACCGGAGATGTCAAACAGACCACCCTTCGGTTTCTGGGTGGCATGGATGTTTCCGTAGAATTCATTTAAGAAAACATACTCTCAATACAAAGATATAAAAATTCATATGTATCGATCCATGAGAGCTGAATATAAATTTTAAAATATAGTGCTTTGAATTTTTCTAATTCTATTAGAATTTCGCTAATTCGCAACCAGCAACCCAAATATAACCAGCGACGTTACAACAAAACTAACGCCTCAGATGCGCCAAACACCGGCACGCTTTGCTCCAAATGATTTATACCGCTTCGTCGTTGTTATAGCAAATACGTAGCGTCATGACGTGAATACAAACGGGTCAAAGTGCACCGTTAACGCTATGGCAGCGTTACTCCAGTATGCGTTTATTTTTATGAGGGTTGCTTGGGATTTCACAAGTGGTTATTTTCAAGATAATTCTGATTAATTGGTTAATTATCTGTGATCATAGAAAACATTTGCTAATATTTGCTGCTTTATACTTGATCGTTGATAGGCTGTTGATCATTGATCCGAATTCGGTTCCTTAGAGACTTTGTCGTTCTCGTGAATGTGGCCCTTAGCCCCCCCCCCCCTAACTTTTGGAGTTTTTTACGACATTAAGTTCATCCTGTCGCGGAGTCTGTGCCAGTCTTGGAGATCCTTATGGAAGCTTCATGCGTGCAAGCGAGACGACTTGATGATTTTTTAAATAAAGTTCCCACGACCGGACCCGCTACTCAACCATGCCATAACACACTTATTTTTTTCATACATGCTTCGTACACCGTAGTCCCGGGGACCCTACTCTGATTTTTCATCGTAACTACCCCTAAAATGAACATATTTCCGTTTTTTGTTTTGTTTTATACTGATCGAGAATCGATCAAGGACTAGGCCTATAATTTTAAAAAGTCGATTAAATCAAGGAGTTTCAAATTAAAGGAGTTTAAAGGACAGTAAAAGTACAAAAACGCGAATAAATCTCGATTTTGTATATTGCCCTGGGATCCCAAAGGACCCCGGTGTGTTAAGCTAGGGTTATTTTATAAACCAAGTATAGGATAGTCCTTAAGGCTGGTCAGTCAGGCGATCGACTTTTTTTTAGCTGCAATATCGCCCGAAAAAGCTATTAAATATGATAACACGTAAAATCTGTTATCAGAATGAATGGTTATCAGGGAGACTATATTTATATTGTTCATAAACGAATTCTTGCAAATCACCTTTTTTCTGCATCCTTAAACGGGTTCCCCCCGCTGACTCACGGGATTTTCAATGTAGCATGACGATCTTCACAATGTCAGCACTTGAATAACGATTACACGTAGTATTACGAAGTAAATTTACAACTAGGCAGATAATTCCTAATATGTCGTGGAATATTTAGTTTATCCGATGTATCTCCTCGCTACCATACATCACAGTTTACCGTATGCTTCATCTGAATATTTCCGTAACATGTTCTCACAATCTTCGGATAATGAAATTTCGAATATGCACAGACATGACATCGAATCCCTCTGGTGTTGGCTCGAACGAAAATCCGGAATTCCTTCGAAGAATTAAGGTAGTCCTCGTGGCAGACTAGTCGTGTGACCCACTATTTTAGCAAAAAAATTGTCGTAGAAAGCTATAAAAATCTGATAACACGTAAAAGTAGCTTAAAAATGTTTAATTACTGTGAAGATGTCTTTTTGGGTTTGGGTTAGTTCTTTTTTTGAATTAATTCTTTTTTTTTTTTTTAAACTAATTTAGATTTTTTGTCCCGCGAACCCAACTTTGTTTTATGTCATCTATCGAAAGCTCATAATTTCGTGAACGAATTGATTATCAAATGAATAACTTCTCCGGTATTCAAGTTGGTTTGTTTAGCAATTGAACTCGTGGCGATCTGACTGTTTTCGGATATCCTATGCTAGGGTGACTGAACCAGTGAATGAACAGGCTTAGTATTTTAATTAAACGGCAGAGATATGATTCTATTATTATGAAGAATTTTGTATTCATAATGAAGTGAAAATTCTGAGAAAACATCTAGTAGTGATATTATTTGACGCTGTGAAAGATTTGCGATGCTATGGATTTTTTTTCGTACTTGGGGCGCATATTCATAAGAGACAGCCATGTTGTTATAACCATCTGACTGTGCATCGAATACCAGAATATTCCATATCACCTCGATAAATCTTTTTAAAAGATATGCAATAATTTTTTCAACGTTATACATTGCTAAGCTTCAATTATATTAATGAATTTTTGGTCAAAAACCCAATATTGTTTGCGATGTATGGCCGTTTATTCACTGGTCCAGCTTTTTAACCTATTTCCAGTGATTGAACGAGCGTTGAAAAGGCTTTTCATAACCTCAAAACGCACGAGTATGCGTACGCATCTCTGGTTCCATTGTACGTTCATTAACTGGAAAGATAAGAGTTCATTCATTGGAATTTTTGTTCATTCACTGGGAAATTGGTAATTTCGTTCAATATAATTTTTTTTTACAAAATCCTTGCGAACAGGGCACTTCGAATATTTTTTTTTATATTCTGTGAACATTGTTCTATAAGATCTAATTAGCTCATAAAGAAATTCGTAATAAGTTAAATTATACGGCTTTATCGAAATAGAAAAAAGGCTTATGCGTTCATTCACTGGTTCAGTCACCCTAATACCGCGAATTGAAAATCGAAATTTCTTGCGATTTTATATGTAACATTGCAATCTTGAGGAGATTCACCAGGTACAACAAAATGCACAGAAAAATCTCAGCACGTAATCGTAACTATTGGCCCATGTATAAGCATAGAATTTCCGCCGACCCTCTTCACCTCCCGCAAACCCTGGTGAACCTCCTTAAAAGAAAAAAATGTTTCAGGATTTATAGATTTCTGATTCACAAAATCTTTGATATACCTGCCAAAGTCCAAGGACTCCCCGTTAAGGTAGTTTGGCCGAAGTCAAATTTCATCCGTAATTCAGATTTATTTACGTACAATTCAACCATATGAAAGCTATGATAAATTGAATTGTTGCATAAAAAAATATTACAAGCTTCTTTTAGGGTGTAAATAATAAGTTAATAATAATTAATACCCGGAATAATGACAGACTCAACTTGACTCATTCTCTACGTTAGGGAGCGAGCTAATCTAACCTTACGCATAAAGTTACTGGATTGCATTCGCGAGTTTTGTTGTATGCTTTAAAACAGTATAATGAAGAACAGGGGGGAAAAAAGGCTCGTCTCGAGGCAAGTACAGTTGAATCAACGCCAGTATGCAATGAACTCGGAACTCGTCTAGTTGACATTGTATATCTTGCCGAACAACTCAAATGTGACAGTTGTTCAGAACCACTTTTGCTGGCGTTCATCGAATCTGAAGTGAGACGCGGATTAGCTTCGGTTTTCACATGTTTTTCCCCCTAGTCTTCTGCTAGCGAGCAGATCCGGTGTATGACAAGGACAGAGACCGCGGACTCGCATTAATTATTGAAATAAAAAAAAAACCGTACGGTAAATCGACTTTAATCTTTGGTAAATATCTCTTATAGATATCAACCATTATTGTGGTATGTTTTTTTTTGCCCTTGAACGATTAATTTTTCGTGTATACTGAAATTTCGATAGTTGGCGTGCCATCTGAGCCTTATATGCCCTATAAGAGCAATGTTAACTTATTCATTAATTACGCAAAAACTACACGGTAAATTAATTTGAAATTTTGCAGACATGTAGAGCAAGGTCAACTCTTTTGATTAAATGCAAAAAAACAGGGTGTTAAACGTGAACCTCAATTCGACCGAACTACCTTAAATAGTTGAACTCAACGAGAAATATGCTTGTAAATCGTCATCGAGCAACTCTGTCACTCAGCATAACGACCAACCAAGTTTACCAATTGTAATGAAAGAACGAAGAAACACCACCAGAGCCATTAAAAAGCAGGCAAAGGTATAACAATGTTCCTGGAATGAAAAAAAAAAAAGAATACGAAGACTTGTAAAATCGAGTTTCATCGTGAAGATTGGACTGTGAGTCCACCACAGGGGCACGTGTTTTCAAGACCGTCTAATTGGCGAGGCCTCGGGGGCCCAGGTTACATGCCGAAGAAAGCACGAAAATATGAGAGGATCAAGTCCCGTCTCTCGTGGAAGGTGCTCATCGTTTATATATATATATATATCTACGAACGGCAGATGGTCCGGTCGTGATTGCAGCTGCCCGTCGAAGTGGAGAACAGCACCTGCCCTCGTCTGTGCTCTTCATTCGTAATCTTGGCCCCATCCGCCCATGTGGAGTCTCTCTCGTTCACCAGGGCTTGGGCTATCGCAATATCACGAATCAGTGCACATCCACACCCGCGTTTGTTGCAATTGCCTCCAAGCTGAAAAATCCTCTCGTTTTATCATCTTGAAATTTTTACTTCATCCCCTCTCTGTTCTTGGTGATAAAAATTCGATAAGAGCCGTTCCCAACGAGTCGATAGAAGGGGGCGAGCTCGGTGAACACCGCGGTTATGGTCGATAATAATTCTTATCTTCTGTGACTTGTAACAGAGCTGTTGCTTTATTTCACTATCGAGTAGACTCGGACAGAGGAAAAGATCAGAAGGAGAGATAAAAAAAAAAGCTTCATGAAATTTCGAAAATTACGAGGAAGCAAATGTTCCGAGTTTGAATTTTCAACGGTTTTTTTTTTTTTTTTTTTAATTTACACAATCTACATAACAGTTTATTATTTTTATTTTTCGTCCCCGGTAAACTTCATTGTTTCCGCATGGGAAAATTGATCGGCGGGTTTATAGAAAAATTGAGGTGGACAAAATTGGGGAAAACGTTCGATCGCGAGTGCTGTTCACGACGCGAGATTGGTATACAGGCGCGCTGGGGAAAATCATGACCGCGAATAGCTCGGGCGAATTGGTCGCCCAGGGACCATAATTAATCCTCGGCAATGTGCCAAATCCGGTTTGGGAATAAGAGGGGGTGAGGGGAGAACGGTTTTCGGGAACGCGCAACCAGCAACAGGGAACGTAGAGCTAACGTACACATCGAGCCATGAACGGGAGATAGAAACCGTGAGGGGAATCTCGTTGAGCCGCATGGGCGGAGGACGAGGATAGAGACGATTGGCACGCGCTGTCGACGTCTCCCTCTTGCTCTGCCGTCACCAGGACTTTATAAAGCGAGATATAGAGCGAGAAAATCAGAGGAACATGGACATTGAGAGCAAAAGGCGCAGAGAGAGAGAGAGAGAGAGAGAGAGAGAGAGAGAGAGAGAGAGAGAGAGAGAGAGAGAGAGAGAGAGAGAGAGAGAACGAGAGAGAGAGAGAGAGAGGTGGGAAGAAGATAGAGAGATAGGGACATCTCTGGCCTGGGGACCTGACAGGTGGTGGTTGGGAATTGACACCGCTCCCAAGCCCTACGAAACGAGCTAACGAGCTGTCAAATGTCTCTCGGCCGAGCGAGCGCAATAATTTCGTTCGGAGAGCCGGTGTCTCGATGGCTATAGTATACGTATACGAAACCGGATGCCTTGCTGAGCTTGAAATGGGGCCAAGCGAGTTTTCCAGCATCCGTCATAATTTTGGTGATTGCATGCGCGATCGATGGAAGCGTCATGCAGCAGTGACGACGTACGACGATCTCTTTTGATGTAGCTAACAACCGCAGGATCGCGCGAATTAAGGAGGTTCGTCGGTTGGAGCAAAATGCACAGAAAAATCTGAATTTTTTTTATCACTATATTCTCTAAAACTCGAGTAATGTGCCTGAATTATTTGGGAATTTTCATCGTCACCATTTTCACACGAAAATTTAGTATTCGATGAGGCTCTTTTAAGGCGGCCCATCAGTGACAACACTAGTCAAAAATCGTGACGTGAAGAAAAATCATAAACCTATCATAATATTTTCTAAATACTCTGTCTAAATAAAATTTATGAATTTCGATGACGTTTCCCGTGATATTTTATCCATAATTTATTATAAATAATATTATAAATAAAGTCTCAACTGACAAAAGTATTTAACGCTGTCGGAGCGATCGAGTCAAAAACGATAGCTGATATTCATATGTTTCCTCGCGTGCAGAATTACAGACATATATATTGTATCCGAGATTTGCGCACACGATGACTTACGCGATTAAATTTCTCGGGAAAATTCCTGGCAAGACACAATTTTTTAAATACCATTGGAAAGTTCACGATTTCATCTTTCAATACTCAAAATTTGAATGAGAACTCTCGTCTTTATCAAGAGGTATCATGTCACTTCCGGTGAAAATGGAATCAACTGCCATAAGACCCATGCTAAAATAGGTAATTTTAAATTACTCGTTCGCAATAATTTGCCTGGCAACGTACCCTGAAATTTTGAGAGAGCGCTCATTGCATCTTGGATAACACTCTCCCGAAGTTTCATTCGTATCGCCGGTTTTTTAATTCACTGATGAGCCACCTTAACGCGCTTTCTTATGGCGTATGTCCATTAAAAGCTCGACTTATGGCGTAATGTCCATTAAAAGCTCGACTTAACCTTTTTCGAGAGAAAAAAAAAGTTAAAATTCTAGTAATTTACTCATGCTGGCGAAAACCTTGAAAGATACCGTTACGCAATTCTTTCATTCCAATATGCTCGTACTACATGACCTCTCGGTTTTCCCTTTCGTCGGAGGGCTTTTGGTAAAAAGCAATATTCAAATACCTACGCAACTCGACGCGTATTGCCGACGGACATCAAAGCCCTTCATAGTTTGCTCGAGTGCACCTCAAACATACTCGAGATCCACGCGGGAGTTATGCTCCCTCTTCCGCAGGTCGATACCATAGTAGCGATGGTGCGATTCGGTCCATGGGAGTATCAACGTCAATGTTACAGTATAGGACATTTTGTTGTGTTAAATTTATAAAAAAAAAAATAAAAAAAAAGCGTGCAAATTGAAAACTTTCATATTGCTTCCTTATTACAAAGTTACCTCTATATGCGGAGATGGCTTTCGTAGTTTCGTAAATGTGGAGTAAATTTGGTAATTTCGTAAAGTTCGTAATTTTGGCTTCCTCATAGAGAAAGCTTTGTAATGAGGAGGCAAAACGTGCAAGTTTCAAATTTGCACGCTTGTTTTCGAAATTCGTTTTTTTCTTGCAAAATTTATTATCCCGTCTTCTTGCGCACTTACGTAATTTTTTTTCAGTTGATAATCTCAAATTTGCAACAGTCAGAGCGATCGCTGCGAAGCAAAACGTTGCAAATTTAAAATATTCTCATTATCCATGCTGTAAAGTGTTGACTCGATGACCTGTCGCTTGGGCAACGAGTTATACAGGGCTGAAGAGCTTTTGAGAAAATTCAATGATCTGTAAAATCTAAATGCCATTTATACATAAATAATTATATAATATATATATATATATATGATATACTATAAATAATTTAAAAATAACAAAAGCTTCCTCGATGCGGATCAAATTTTTTTTTTCTATAATAATTCCTATCACGCACTATTCATTTTTCATTATTTTCATGCATAACTCTTTTTTTTTTCCGAAATAACATTTTATTCTGAATTATCTCCATACTGTGATCCGCTGGAATTTTCGAGTATACCGATCCTATAGCATCGAATTAACTCGAGGAGCATGACAAGTACTTTTCTCTTTGGATTTTCGGTGCGTTTGATAAATTTGTAATTCAAAGTCATCGTATTACACACTTCGGTCTTTCGATCCGATTGCTGCAACATACGCTGTTTTAAAAATAACACGATATTCATGAAATATCGAGTGCGAAGGGAAAATTCCCTGCGGCACTTTCATAGACAATTCCAGAGTACATATAATACAGGAATTCACTTTTAAAATCCATTTGTAATAATTCCATTGCAGCCTTTGACGAAAAATGTCATTCTATCCATGAGATTTTCTATAGTACATGATAAATGTCGACTTGTGATCAAGGAGGAGATAATATTTTTGTACTGAACGTCGGAAATCTTAGCAAAAAAAAAAAAATCTTCGTATTAGCTGATCTAATTAAAAACTTGTATGGGGTTTGAATCAGTATCGCAAGAATGCGAATGCTATGTTTTTACATATACTGCATATACACCCTTCTTTTTTATTTGAAACAATCGATATAATTCAAACTATTCGAGTAATCCGAAGAAATTCAGAATCTTCCTCTTCAACGCGACAATACAGGCGGGGATTCCGATGGGAGAATCAGTGCACGGGGGAAATGCATCGCGACGATAGGGGAACGAGGAAGCAGAGAGTGGGACAAGGGATCCGCTCTATTATTTTCGCATACCCCTATATAGTTCTGTAGGCATCGTCATGGGGGAACGATATGTAGGATATAGTTTGCTGAGCAGTATGTGAGTCCTGTTTCACTCCCGATGTTGCGCAAAACGAAGTCCAACGAAATTGGTAGTTCACCAATTGTAGAAATATACAACGAATTGTCCCAAATACAGCAACAAACAACGTATAAACGAAACTGGCCTTTGTCAAAAAATTTCGTGTTTCTTATTTTTTTAAATGAATATTCTTGTTAATACGACTCTAAATTTCTCTTGTATGTGCTTTTTTTTTCATTCTATTCACATCCATTTTCTTCCTTTCGTGAAGTACGAGAGTTTTCGTAAATTAAAAACTCGGTCTTATGATGCATGCATTCAGCACTGAAGGCTGCATTCATTCTGCATGAAATAAATGGGATTCTTATATTTCCTAGTGAATGGAGCCCCAAGGCTCTCGTGAGAGATTTAAGGAAATATGATTTTCCCAGAAATATAATTTTTCCCAGAACAATTACATAACCCGCGCGTTATCTCCGTTATACGAAGACTCGTTTGAGGCGGTGAATGATAAAAGCCCGTATCCACTTTTCTATTTTGCCTCTCTTGTAACTCAGCGGACAAAGTTTGCACGATTATCTTGCTTCTTCGAAATATTTCTGTGAGCATTTTGAGTAATTGTCGGAGAGATAAAATTCATTCATCGAGATCGTCGCGAAAGAGAATAGGTAATCGCTGTGTGCCGGGACCGTTGCTTATCCGGGTTTTACAGGCAGCACGTTTAGTGGCAAGAAAAGGAACTAACGCGGAGTGTCCACAAACGCTGCTATTGGTTCTCGCTGGCGTCAACAATGCTGCTATTGGCTCTTTTTGACGTCAACAATGCTGCTATTGGCTCTTTTTGACGTCATGTCGTCTGCTAGACCGCTAGCGGTGCAAGCTTTTTATACCTATTTATAAATACCACAATTATTTTGCTCAAGTATTTTTTTTTTGGTTGTATGTTAAGAACATGGAAACAAATGTTTCGGAATATCATTGGCCAGACTAATTCATTGTATAACGATTTAATGACTAAGCCGGTAAGTCGCTATGCTATTTTGTCCTCTCGAAGCTCTGAATTTGTCACTCCGTGGCGCTAGTTGTACTCTTACACGTGGCGAATAATGACGAATGACCGAATTCTGGAAATTCGTCTTTATAAATCGAAAGAATCCTCTTTAAATAATTACCATGTGGTTCTTAAAAAAAGCTTCCATAAAATACTCAATCACTAATAATAAATTACGAATTGATGAAAAATAATGAATAATTCATTGTGATAATGAAATATTATGACACTGCTATCGTCCAAAAACGAGATGAGAGCGTTAAATTTCATGAAAATTATACGAGTACCATGAGATTTTTCTTCGAGGCAAAGTGTGTGACGAAATTGGCGACGATATGGCGCCTCGTTTTCCTCGTGTGAGTGATTGCGGAAACGTCACGAAGTCAGATAGCGCGAGAGAGGTGAGAAAGGTGCGCTCGATTCTTCCTATCTTCGTTCGAAGCACACGTGGGCTAAAAGCTGGTCGACGACGACGACGACGACGACGACGACGACGACGACGACGACGGGGTATAAATCTCAGACGCCAATAAAGCTTCGCGAAGGTCCGAAAGGTCTCGCGCGTCCGAGAGTTACGAGGACATGGATTTTAAGCGGCGTCCGGGGACATCGCCGCGTTTGTTGGCCGAATGCCCCGGGGGTTACACAGTATAGTATGCGCTATTCTCGCAAATTGAGGATATATGCAATCCTCCCGCAATCCCCCAGAAAGCTTGGTATCTACATTTTTGTTGAAAAAGCTTTCGAGATGAAAAAAAAAATAAAAAAAAATATTGGTACAACTCATGAAAAAAACTGTGGGTATGAGGTTTTTAATGAAGTAATCATTGCTAATTCACTTTTGTTTGAATTACCAAGCGAATTAACGAGGCGTTTTTAGAGATACGAAAGTATACGATAAATTTTTAAACGAAAAAAAAAAAATCATCTGTGTATTAAATTAATACGCGTAATTGATTCGACTTATTCGAATTAACTTGCATGATTCGAATAAATTTTTTTTTGCTGGATATAAATCGGGACTCACGTGAAAAAAAAATGTGTCCATTCTGTGTATATGCGAAGAATACTTTTTTCCATCCATCGGAAAAAAAATTGAATAAATAAATATATAAAATATAAAAACCAACAGCAGAGTGGACTTGCTGCTTAGCAGGAGGTAGTTTTCCAAATTTTCTGGTCTTTGTACAATGAAACTCAGTAAAATATAGTCAACTGTATCGATCAGGTTTTTGGCAATTGCCCTGTGCCCGTATGCAAATGCTATACAGCAGTTCATTACACGAACAAGTGGCGGCGGATAAAGCTCTTCGGGGGGGGCTCTCGAGGAATGCAATGTAATATAGAAATTGAAAGGAGTAAAGAAATTTGACACATAGAACGGTGAAGGATGCCGTACGATTGGAAAAACTAATAAAAAAATTATACAAAATATGCTGCGGAAATACATATATATATATATATCATATATTTTGGGCATATGTACACATGTATACATTTCCATAGAGAAGAGAAATTCTTGTCTACAGATAGTTCGAAAATCCATCATATTATCCCCAGGTAGAGGTGTCGAACTTTTTTTGTCTCCGATGAATTCTATATACGTCGACGAGATCATCGTTCTTCGATTCGGTTCACGAGAAGTTTTAAACAACCCCCAGCATCTAATTGTATAATTTATACGACGAATTAGACTAAAAGGCCACTTGTACGTGTTGAATAAAGAATGAGACAGGGATCGAAAAGTCGTTTCTTTCTTCTCTCTCTTTCTCTCTCTCTCTCTCTCTCTCTCTCTCTCTCTTTCCCTCGGTGTAGAGAGAAATCCGATGGAATAACTCACGGTATTTCTGGCCACTTTTCAACCCTTTTCTGTCCTTTAACCAAACACACATCCGTACATGTTCGGGGTGGTTATTTGTGGGATTTGCAGCTTTCGGCTTATAGCCAGCTGCCTTGAAGCATTTATTTATATATTTGTACCACGTATACGGCACATATGTATGTGCCTGATTGATGCCACTACATATCTATAATATAAATTGTACTTAACACTTTTGCTCATACGTAACTACGGAGTTACGGTACGACGACGTGGCTAAAGTCGTTCCAACAATGAACTTGCAATGGTCCATTACGCTCCTCTTCTCCTTTAGAGCTAAATAGCCTCGAGTATGAGCGACAATTGTCAAGAAATGGCATGCTGTATCGTTCTTCGTCATGTATTCACTGCCATTTTAGTGATTTGTATTCACTGCCATTTTAGTGATGTGCATTTTAGTGATGTGCATCTTATTCGTGAAATTTGGTAAAAATAATTATATTCGATATTGTTTTTTTTTTTTTTTTTTTTTTTTTTTTTAATAAAAAGTTCAAATTTTCAGTTATAAGTAATCGATGTTTTATTCCTGATGTATTAATATTAAATGAAGAACGTGGAGAGAAATGATACAAATATTTCGGAGCAGGGAAATGTCATCCGATTAGACAGTGAGAGCATTGCTGATTTTTGGGTTGTTTTAATGATGAATGAGGATACGAAAAAAATATATACCGTAAAAAAAAAGGCACTGCAGTAACCTACAGTAAAAAAACATAAAGTAAGGGGGATAATATTTTTTTAATGGGAGCCATAATAATAATAGTGCGTTCTACCGCCAATAGCTGCAATTTGAAACTTGCATATTGCTTCCTCAAAATTTGATACGATTCTCAAAACGTCTTCTTTGCGAAGAACTACTTTTCTCAATTTTGGCTTTCCCGCATATGAGAGAAGCTTCGAGCATCGCGCGTGTGTGTAAAATTTTATGGAAGAAATTTCCAATTTCCAGCTCCCAGCTTTTTGATACCCTCCGTATATTGTTAGACCTTAAACGCATTGCATTGAAAATTTGAAGATAAAAAAAATTCATTGTCAAGGAAGCTTTCTCTATATGAGGAAGCAAAATGGTTGACAAAACGAAAAAGTTGTGACGTCAATGAAAAAAAAAAAAAAAAAAAAAAAAAAAAATGCTGCTGAAACTACAAAATGTAGCTGCACCATCTCCAAGTACTGAATCAGTATTTAGTATTTAGTCTATAAAGACATATGTTCTCTGCGGGTCGAATTTTTATAATGAAAAGGAAGTCGATTTTTCTTTACTTTGCCCATTAATTCCTGAAATTACTATGAAGCAATGAAGTTTACTTTTTTTTTTAAAGGAAAAACTTGAGAAGTTAAAAAAATTTGAACAGAGGTGAAATTAAGAAGAAAAAAATGAAGCCTTTCTGACGTCACGTCTGATCGTCGAACGCCGATTTAGATATCTCTTCTTTGATGAAAATATCAAGGAAAAAAAAAATCAATTCCCTCGTCGCCGATGTTTTTCGTACGTTTGGAAACTCGACATCGTCGTGAAATGGAATCATCCATGCTGTCTTTCGTTCGCAGAACTTGTTTCATTTTTTTTTCTCTTTTACTTTCGTACCTGCCAACACCTGCATGAAAATCTGAGCTTCAGGCACGATATCCTATCACAGCTGTCATATATATAATACTTTTCTTGTGTAATCTCTATGTACGAGTTTATGTGTACACGGATATTTCTGGCTTGTGTAAAGAAAAAAAAGTTGTCATTTCCTTCTTTCGACAGCTGTCAATACGAATATTCTGGTTGGTGAAGTAGTTGTTTGCTCGGTATCAGTATGGACATTTTGAAGCGTTTGCAACACGTGTGCTTTCTATACGTACCGATAGATTCACGACGATTTTTCGTCGTATATCTCATACATCGTGATATAGACCTTGATTTCTTGAATTCTGATTTCGTCAAAAAAAAGTTACATGTAAACAAAAAATGTTTATCCTTTTTACTAAAAAATTACGCACGATCGTTCGATGGAGGTTTTTTTTTTTAACTTCAAGATCGCACGAAATCTAAACGAGTGTATTTTGATCCGTACGAAAATCAAACCGAACACAGGGGAGGCACTCGAGCAGTTTCGGAATTACGAGGGGTTGATTCTTTGTAGCTTCCTCATACGTACGAACACATTAATCGGAAAGTTTTGTAGAATTTTGTGTTTTTCGACATTTTCGTTTTGGAATATTTCCCACATAGTATTCAATATATTCGAATATATTATATTTCAATATATTCAAATATATTATATTTTAATAGTATTCTATTAAAATGGAATTTTAATTTTTGTAAATATCTACTGAGCAAATTGCATTCTCGGTAACGAAAGAAGTGATACTATAATAGTCAGATTTAAGAAGTTTTTATCTCAAAAATTATTTGTTCTTTTTGATATTTTATGCACATGATTGCCTCTGTGAAATATTCAAAAATTTTGAAAGTATCGAGTGATCCGCATAGTCTCCAGCTGTCGATCAGAAAATTCAAGCTGGTATACTATATGGAGAAAAGAAAAAGCATTTGTCTAGGCCTTTCCCTTCGTCATCATCCGGACAGCTGTCGTCGATATGAGCCAGAGTAGAGGAGACACCCGAGCGTCAATATTTTCCACCTCTGGTGGATGCCACATCGGCTATATAGGGGTCCTTTTTTTTTTATATCTTGGACATCATAGATAAAAGGAGAGTGAGAGATCAACGTTGAGGATCGTTCAAATTTCCAGGACGATCAAATCGAGACGTATCGATCATTTTCGAGGCGTGATAATCGTGCCAAAAATAGCCTTTATAGCTGCCCTTTCATCGAGCTAAATAAAACTGGGCTATTGAAAAAAAAAATCGTCGTTTCATTGATCTCGACTCTGTCTTTTGCTCGATAAAATTGCATTTATCCATCGTTTTTCCATATGTTTTTTTTTTTTTTTTTTTCTACGTAAGGCGAAAATGAAATTGAACATATTTCATCAAAGGGCTGCGGCCATTTTCGTGGGTTCATGGGGCAATATAGAAGCTTATAAGTTATGAAACTTACGAAAAAAACTTATTGAAGAACAGGATTATGAAAAAAAAAAAATTGTTATTAGTTGTCTAGAGAAAACCCGTCGTGTTGTTGTCTCTCGATATTGACGAACTTATGTTACAAGGAAAATGGCTGTTTACCGTAATCCGCTGTTCCGCATTATCCCCATCTACCCTAATGGTTTCTCGGATAACTAAATATGTTTCATTTTGTCCATCACAACGGGCGACGAATACCATCGAGAATACGAAGATTCATTCACGTTATACTTCGTCGAAAAGTATATAATTTTCCCACAATCTCCAACCTACTGGAATTGTGTTGTCTCAAGCGAAAAAATATTCTCACGAAAATTAAAATATTTTCGTTTTGTATCGGTTCAACGTGTGTGTTAACCGGATTCCCTGGAGATCGGTGTTTACAAGAGGCACATTTGGATTTCAGTATATGCACGCACGTGCTCATTCAATTCCGTGTCCAACAATCTATATAGGACAATAAAATGGACGATTCTAGCTCGCGGGATCAAATGAGCTCGAATATAGAGTGGGTCAGGAATTAATCGGGGATGGCTTATACCAATTTGTTTGTTTTCACACGCGGGCATGTTTATGTAGCACTGTAGTAGGAGAAAGTCTCGTGAGTGGTCGATCTTCGAGCATGACCCGAATGAAAGCGAACCACAATGCGACGTTTTTTTTTTTTTTCCCCCTGGGGTTGTTTGGGCTCTGCGGGTTGACAACGCGACCTCCCAAGAGTCGAGTAGCCCCTTTCCAAATTAACGAACCCCTTTCACCATCCACCGCGTTCACGGATCCTCGCGCCAACGTGGGAGAATGAGAAATCGAGTTATACGCGCAGATATCATCATTCGACTCCCAACGGGCAAAAACCAACAATTCAAATTCTTTGCGACCGTCTGTTTCATTGCCGGAAGAAATATGGATTTTTTGAAATACGAAAGACTCGCAATGACACATCGAGTAGGGTGGAACGAAGCATTTTCATTTATTTTTCAATTCAATTATGGTTACGTTTAAAAAATTTTCATGTGGCTCGAAAATAAAAACTTGTTCGAAATTTTTTTATTTTTCGTTTGTCAGAGACAGTACTTGAATAAACTGGAATAGATGGCGGGCTTAGTTCCAGATGTTAAAAAAAAAAAATGTTAATATTCTACGGAGGGTTTTTGAGAATTTTATTGGATTTTTTCGTCAGTCTACCACTAATTGTCATTGAAGTCAGGTTTTTCTAGCTGAAAAGAGAAACCGCATTAAGAGAATTCGAGAAAAATTGAAAATAAATTGTTAATTTTTTGAGGTTTTTTTTTTTAATTCTGCCTCAAATTAAGGTTTTTTTTTTAATATTTCAAAATATTTTTCGTATTAAACCGGCAGAAGATGATCTCGCACAGACTGCAACTTTCACGAATCTCGTATTTCAGTTATGTCAAGATTTTCAGCAGGTATAAAAACCTTATAAAACACTTTGTTCTATATTTTCTTTTACACTGAATACCTAGTTATCTAGGGTCCGTGTTCGTAAAACATTGGAAAGATTCGGCGAAGGGAAAAACATGGGGAAATAGAGGTTTGAGAACAAGAAAACTCATCCGACCTCCGACCCCATTCATATCTGAATAAAAAATGAATTTTTTTTTCATTGAAAGAAGCACTAAAAAAGTATCGTAGAAGGATTAATTTATTATATTTTTAGAAGCGTTGTACGATGATCGTGAATATTTGAAAAATTTCAAGAATTTTGCCCATCACGGTAAGCACTATAAGGTTTTATTAATTAACGCATTATTAATTCATCGCTCATTCATTATTCACCGAAGCCGACAATAGTGGCTCTGTAAAATCGATATTACCCATGAAATTTATTCGTAAAATACACGTTGAACGAGAATAGAATTAAAAGAAATAATGATCGGATAACACGGAGAGGTCTAAATTTGGCTGCGAGCTCAAAATATGGAGCTCTAAATGTGGTATAGATGGAACACGTCGACGAGAATTGTCTTTTAGATAACTGCGCATTCATAACCCAATTTGGACACTTCGACATTCTGTTTTTTTTAATGACAGAAATAGTGAAATGATGAATCAAAATCTCCATCGATGTGACCTGAAACCTTTGATAATCCTCTTCTTTCTCTATGTTTAGCTCTGGGAGTAACGGAAAGCCGCGAAATAAATGTACGTTCAGGCATTTGTAAATATAAAGACGAACGGAAAATCAATACCCGCTGAAGCTATTTTTGCTATTTATTGTCCAAATTACAAACTTCTAGTCTCATATGTCACGTATTTCCGCGCTGCCATATAATCCATAAAAAAGTTAGAAATTGTAGCATTGCTCAACAGTGCTTGCATAGCGTTAATATTTTATGTGTAGCCGCGTTTTTTAATATGGTATACGATATGACTTACAACAACACGTAAATAAGAAAATATAATATTTCATAGCTTGAATAAAACATAATTATTATTACTACCATTGTTGAGTCATTAGATTTGCTGTATAGTATCAATAGTATCAAGGTTTGCTGTATATACAGTAGTAAAAGTTATCTTTAACTGTCCAATATTGAAAACAGAATATTAAACGCGTTATGTATTTAAGTTTGAGCGCTGTTTATCTCAAAATACCTTTCACATTTCCACGTAATAATTTCACTGAAGCAGCGCACGATTCATCAAATGATATCCTCCTAAAGTTACTAGGATAGCTCGGAAAGAGGAATTTCGCACAATGCTCTGAACAACGAAAGATGTGAATAGAGAAAACGACGGATGAAATGATGAGAAAGAGGATGATATATATATATCCGGAAGTGCCAACACCATTGACAGACCTAGGACCTTCGTCAATTCACTGCCGAGATCGCCGAATTCAATTTAAATTATAATCATAAACCGTCGTACAGTCTATATCTCGTTCTCATGAACTCTCGGGAGTTTCGTATTATTACTCTTTGCGCATTTTCAGGCCCCGAAAAGACTTAATTCTGGCGGCCATATCTCGGGACGAATACAACGTAGCGGGGACTGAATTTAATTAATAGTACATCGTGCACCGACGATGCGAAGTAGGAGAAGAGGTAAAGAGGCGAGAGAAGAAAGTCAATGAGATCACTATCTCATTAGTCGGAAAAGCTAGGGCGAGCAAAGGAGAGACGAAACAGAATTGAAATAATGAAGAGAGAGAGAGAGAGAGAGTAAGAATGCCAGGACTGGAATAACAGAGAATGCAATATTCACGAAGAAAGAACGAAGGAAACGAATGAGATGAGTTTGGATAGTGTCGTAGTTTCTGGGCCGGGATGGTTCTTGAACTCGTCTTCTATACCAGCTATACAGATATATAGTAATTTGAAAGAAAACCGTAGTTTTGCCAACGAGACTGCGGAGTCTGGAGAGTCACCATTCGCAAGTTCATTCAAGCCTCGGTCGACTGTATATTATGTGAACGTGTCATTCGTTACAGGATATTCCCGTAACGAGATAACCCAGATTTCGGATTAACCAGGGGGACACGAAGTATACGTTGGTATTTCGCCATCATGACGTTGCAGGTGGAGTGATGGAAGGGAGTTTAGTCTGAGATGTATATATTGTAAAGTCGTATTACTGGCAGCCCTGGACCGAGGATTCAAGATTTGCGGTACTTGCGAATAATTCCCGACTCCTTGATCCCTATTGCGGGGGACATTTTTCGTCTCGATCGTTTTTTAGGACCTGTAATTCGTCAATCTGACGGTAAACGATCCAAATCGGTGTCACTGATAATCGAATTAAAGAAAAGTGAAACGAGTGTCTCAATCCGAGTTTGTCTCAATTCTGGCTCCTTTGCCTCAAGCCAGTTTCACAATGATTTTCAGGCGGAATGCATGGTGTGACGTAGACTGGGGCAAACGGTTATAGTCGAATTTCGTTTGGAGTGCCACACTCCAATGGAACGATGTGATTCATTATTTACAGGAAGGATAACCGATTTTTGAAGGAGCTATTTTTACGAGAAGAACTCGTTAATATACGTATCACTATTTTTATATTGTCTTACCAATGGAGATGGTTGTACGTTATTAGAAAATCTATTGTATCTGTCAGAATCAGGCGGAAATAATATTTTTTTCACAATTACCGGGTTCCACAGTACGTTTCATCAATGAGAAAGGTCGAAAGTTCCCGATGACCAGTAACGTATATCATGGATTTCTTCAATACAAAATTTCACGATTAAAATAAAATTCCAAATATAATTTCACGGGTCGTAGTTCACAGATTTGATAAATTTAATTCTTTTGGGCCGATGAACAAAAGTGATTCGACAATCCCCGATCAAAATCTTACTTTCAGAAAGTATTCGTCATCAGACAGGCTACGCCTCTCATGACATATGTTTTTTGGTGATAAGGTATGCGAGCATTTCGATGATCAAGACGAAGATGATCAAGAAGAAGATCAAGTGGTAAAGAAGTCGTTTTTTTTTCCCGAACCACCCTACTATCTGTAGATCTGGAACAGCACATCGTTGCTTCAACGAGCCAGAGCTGACGGTATACACGTGAGGCTTAAAGCGGATGTATGCTAAAGTGGATTTTAGATTTACGGGTAGCTTCGATTGCTCCAGGCAAAATTAGAACATTTCGCTGCACAACGAAATTCCGGGTGACTGTTGCCATTTCTCGACACCTATCAGGTATCATGAAACTCAAAATAGAGAGCCGAAGAGGAATTTAACCGCAATAAAAAAATAGACATCCGCTCAGGCATGCATCAGAATACATCAGATTGTGTGCTCACTCGAATCAAGGACAAACCCACCCCAATAGGTACTGAAAAATGTGAAACGTCCACTCTTTCCAACAACAATGTCCATACATATATTCGCACACACACACACACACACACACACACACACACACACACACACACACACACACACACACACACACACACACACACACACACACACACACACACACACACACACACACACACCTATCGCAGGTCGTAAACGCTCGCTCTTGACTTCCGGTTAACCTATCATTTTCATCTGAAGCCCTGAGGCATCACATTTTTTTGTTTCTCATATCACGATCTCTTATTTATCCCAAAAATCTTGGGTATATCTGTCACGGCATGATCGAAGCTGCGGGGCAGGGTTAGATAACCGGGCGATGAGAGACCGAAGAACGCCGATGCTGGCAACCCTGTAGATATGATG
This sequence comes from Rhorus exstirpatorius, assembly GCA_963564615.1. Classification (NCBI taxonomy): domain Eukaryota; kingdom Metazoa; phylum Arthropoda; class Insecta; order Hymenoptera; family Ichneumonidae; genus Rhorus; species Rhorus exstirpatorius. The sequence continues at coordinate 43,345,677 of OY751313.1, forward strand.
ATATCGCGGCGAGAGGGAAGAAGCTATGGGACAGGCAAATCAAGGGCTAGGACGCTAGGGGGCGTTAGAGCGAGAGATGTGTGGGCACTACCTCGAATCTACTAGCCCGCGCGAAACGTCTGCAACCGGCACATAAACGGGACCAAACATAAAATATAGCCGCATGGGTTAACGCCCCGCGGCCCAACGATCCAATGTATTTGTTCGCTTGCGTGTGTATGTGTGTGCATTTTGGGGGTATCGACCGTTAAATACCTAAATAGCTTCAGCAATTCCCAATACGGAAGCACCCCTACGAAGATCGCACATACACTACCACCGACTTCTCCGTTGATCGTCCACCAAGTGGTTTACAGTATATCGGTATTTATAGGTGGTCACGGCGTGTTAAGCGATTAATCCCGCTGATTGGATTTCAATTAGCCTGCTAACGACACGAGCGCGGTCACACACCGAATCCGCCATATCCCAATCATACAAATCATTTTGAAAATAAAATCAACACACGCTTAATTAATTTCAATGAAATGGAAAAAAAGTCACTTCTCGGTCTTTAACTTCTTTCGGCCAGCAGTGAACGAATGAAGACAGTCAAAATTAATCGAGAAAACGTCTTCAACGATCGTAAGTTCGATTTCGAATGCAGTAGGAGTGACGTGGGTTTGGGGATTCTGGAATTCGATGGCGAAAATATGAAAAAAATATGTGCTGCTTAAAAGGAAATCAGTATTTTTGCATTAACGATCTTTGCTCATTTCTGTTAAAAATTGATGATGCATGTGCAGAAAGTATCAAGTTTCAAAAAGCTAAAACGGATTTATTCTTGGCAGTACGGCTCAATAATCAAATGCTTTTCTACTTGACTTTATGCGCCGCGTAACCGAATAAGAGTTTATACGCACGTTTTTTTTTTTTTTAAATTCTCTGCTGTGCAATAATATTTATATTCAAATGGTCGTTTCTCCTTGTCAGTTGCTTCTTCCTGGAGTAATGTGATAATGATACAGTGCATTGTGGGTATAATCGTACCCAAGGAAAATGAAATGGAAATTTTAAAGTTGTATGACCAGTGCCCGTGCAGAAATTTCGGTCGGGATCCAGGTGGATTCTGAGAAGGATCCCTATTTTCTGATAGGGATCCAGCTGGTCATCGGATCAGATCCCATGACTGAATGTAACGTTTGCACATTGGAATCCGACAGGGACCCCTGACTGGATTCCAATCATGGTATCCAGTCAAAACCCGATCGAAATATGGTTTATATCTGGCATATATATAAAATCCCGAATAAATATTTATCTTCCGCAATTCAGGTTATATGCAATTGTTTATTATTACCTGAGTCATAGAAAAAATTGAAACAAAAAAAAAACGTCGACACCGGGGTTTGAACCTACGACGTCTCACTAGCTTTCGTTTGCGTATTGGACCCGAAATAAATGACAAAAAAAATTATATTTTATGAACATTAATGTTTTTGACATTTTTTATTGATTGTTGTTGTTCCGAGGATGATTCCGGTCGTTGAAAATTTATTTGCTAACCCGGAAAATGATTTAAGGACAACCTACCTACCTATCTGCCTACTTAATGAACTAACGCTCTAACCACGACGCTGTCGAATGCTTGTACATTTACTTCATAAATATCTTCTATGCACTATACATGAGGCTGAAGCTAGCAGCGGTAGCGAGAAGCCAAAATTCAGAAAAGAGTACGCATGACGGGAAAACTCTGAAAAAATTAAGAAGTATTGTCTATCGATCCTGGAACACGATCGCGTTTCAACTTTTGAGTGGACGGACTCCGTCGTTTATTTGTTTGTTAATTAACAATGGCTGCTGATAATTAAATTCGCACACATGACGGGAAAAATGTGGAAAAATTCAAGAGTAATGTCTATCGATCCTGAAACACGATGGCGTTTCAACTTTTGAGTGGACGGACTCCCTTGTTTATTTGTTTGTTCATTAACAATTACTGCTGATAATTAAAATCGCACGCATGACAAGAAAAATCTGAAAAAATTAAGGAGTATTGTCATTTGATCCTGAAACACGATGGCGTTTCAACTTTTGAGTGGACGGACTCCGTCGTTTATTTGTTTGTTAATTAACAATAACTGCTGATAATTAAAATCACACGCATGACGGGCAAAATCTGAAAAAATTCAGGGTTATTGTCTATCGATCATGTTCCAGGATCGATAGAGAATACTCCTAAATTTTTTCAGATTTTTCCCTTGCTTGTTATTCTTTTGCTAAAATGGGAAATCATTAGTCTCAGGGAAGTATATAAGCAAATTTATTCACCTTTAACAATTTTGCCGCTATGACTTTATGCAAAAAAAAACGCAAAATGTTATTTATTTATTTATTGTCGGTAAAGATTGATGCCAATGACGCCTTTTTACACGTGGCATACGTGTTTCGATGGAAATCAGTGACTAAAAGGCTTCCACTTAAGCTACAAAGTACCCTCTTTGGGAGGATGTCTTTTTTTAATCAAAACTTCAGTTGTAAGGGATGGGAGCATGAAAAATCAAAATTTGTTTTTTTTAAACATCCTAGTATACACACAGACTTAAAAGTCTCTATGGAGCATGAAAAATGCACAAAAGTGGCTCGTAAATGTAATTTTCGCCACACTGCTAAGTGGTTAAGGTGGTGGAGGTCCTCGATAATGGAAAACCATGTAATTATAATTAATATATAGTAATAATAATAATAACGGCATTAACCACCACCACCACCACCACCACCACCACCACCACCACCACCACCACCACCACCACCACCACCACCACCACCACCACCACCACCACCACCACCACCACCACCACCACCACCACCACCACCACCACCACCACCACCACCACCACACGTTCGTTGTTCGTGTGTTCGTGTGTTCGTGTGTTCGTGTGGTGGTGGTGGTGGTGGTGGTTCTCGATAATGGAAAACCGTGTAATTATAATTAATATACAGTTATAATAACGGCATTTACCACCACCACCACCGCCGCCGCCGCCGCCGCCACCACTACCACCACCACCACCACCACCACTACCACCACCACCACCACCACCGCCACCGCCGCCGCCACCGCCACCGCCACCGCCACAACCGGAATATGACTGGGCATTTCGCAAATTAAAATTCTTCGATTATCCCATTAAATCATCGGAGGATATTCGTCTTGAGGAGCTCGCAACAAATCCTGATTCAGAAAAAACGTGAGATTGGAATTTATGTCTACGCTCGGGACGCAGTTGCACTTCGGATCGGGATTCAATCGGTACACCCTGAAAGAAAGTGGCGCCATAACTTACAAATTTTGTCACATCCACCAATCCGATTACGAAACGGATACCATATAGATTCCTATGGGGATACCGGTTTTGGGAAGTCCATGGAAAATCCCGATCGGGATATGGTCGGACTTGGGGTATCCCTAAAAAATTTCTGCACGGGTGCTGTCGTGCGTTTGCTGCTAATTAAATTTCCATTAATGAATAAACGGTATCGCAGGAATCACGTTCGTATAACGATGACAGCACACAGATCTGAAGATTCAATAGGACATATATTTTATTAATAATTTGGCAACGAATGTTTCGACGCATAATTGATGTGCCGAGGTCGAATTTTAATAATTGTCTCGCCGTTGGAAGTAGCCGCATATTTCGCAGGTCGACGAATCCATGTGTAAATTTCTGGTACATATAACTGTCTCCGAAATTGAATGTAGGGCAACATTAATACGTGTAATAATAAGGAAAGTAACAACAATAATAACAGTAATGTAATAATGATCATAATAAGCAATAAGAATAATTTAACGTGATTCCTCATCAATAACGGTGACGCCCATGACGTTTGTACCGTGGCAGGATATTCCTTTCAGTTCAAAATGCTCTCTCGCGACCCTCGCAGATTGTATTTTTGACTGACGAGAGCCACACGGTATACGGAAAATTCAAAAGTCCTGAAATTACGTGTTTGCCTCCGCGTTGACCTGTCAGATTCAGGATGAGATGCTGTCGAAGGGGCGCTTCTCTTACTTGATGGATAACATAGGCACATTGAAATGTCTATTATTATTGTTATTATTATCCTACGCGTTACACTGGACTTTACTAAACCGAATATGAGGCTTACTGGCTCCCGGCTGCCATATATATATATATATATATATAGTATATACTTCATCTACTAACCCATACAAGGCCGAACGGCCCGAGGAGGGTGAATGAGATTTCATCCAGCTTTATGCGTGGCATGGTTTTTTTTTCTGTCCCAAGAATAATGACTGTGATAAAAGTGGAAGCGAGAACGTCGAGAGATCCACCGCCCCTGCACGCGATCGTGGAGCTGTATCGTGCGTATAAAACGTCACCAAGCCTCGATGATTTTGTTATTTGCGAGTGATATGACACGGGGGGGGGCACGAAGATTGAGAGCGTTGGGCTTTCGTTCGAGCGTGAGTAAAAAAAAAGAAGAAATAACAGTGAAAAAATCGAGAACGAATTACGAAAGAAAAACGCGAGCGCTTTTCTGAATAAGAAAATGTTTGCGACGTGGCAAGGGGCAAAAACATATATCTAACCTTATACATCAGTGTTTTACAGACATCGTTTTTTGCAAAATTAATGACTTGAAAACATTTTTCTCAGAGCGTTACGAAGTAGTCTTTGTTCGTAGATCTAGACAATGCTCACATTTGCATAATTGAAAGGACGAAAAACATGCTTCTCGATACTACGCGACTTTTTTTTTCCGGTACATAAATTTTCGTGCTGATGGGAAAAAAATTGAATTAAATGAACCGTGTAATGAATAGATTGATCATATCGTCGTCTCGCCCTTTCTATAATTACTCACGTGCCAGAATTAAGCAGTCGTCCTTCTCGTCAGCCAAAGTACAAATCCACTGGGGTGAATTTTATCGAGTCTACCAAGACCTATAGTTTTAATTATTCGTCGTTCTCTTGTTTCATTAATATAGTAAATTTCACCGGGGTGAATATAGCTTGGGTAGAGGCTCTTTGGTCTCTCTCTTTCTCTCTCTCTCTCTCTCTCGCTCTCCCTTTCACCATTCCACCCTCTGTCCCATCTTCTAATCCGTTCTCGCGCCCTTGTACACTCTGTATAGTTAATATATTCGTCGTACGATTCGACGAGCTCATACACACAGTCTGCCGAGCCCGGTTCTCAATGGAACAAGTGCGTGCGGCGTAGACAGCATGTGAGTGCATCTCACCCGTGCGTGCATTATACGGACTAATACACGTCCTAGTGGGTGCTTATTCACTCGCTGTTGAGTTTGAAACGGATCCAACCCTAATGGACATTGAATTCGTAATGCTTAGCGCCACTTTTGGCGAACCGGCTAAGCCAGGCTAAAGCTTCGGTAAAGTGTTGACGAGAGAGAGAGAGAGAGAGAGAGAGAGAGTCGTTGAATCGTTGAGAGTACCGTTCTCTCTCTCTCTCTCTCTCTCTCTCACTCTCTCGCTGTGCCCTTTTTGTAAAGCTTATATGCAGGCGGTATGGAGTTGCCGTAGCGAAATCCTGAAATTCTTCATCATATTAATTCATTGGGCTGGGCGATTCATCCGGGCATCGGTGCAAACCAGGATTAATCATAATATATTCTACCTGGGATAAGCTACGCATAAAATATCCCTAGAATATCCCTAGACATTCCCTAAGAGTTAAATATTTGTCGAGGTCATTCGACGACGTGCTCCGATTGGATTCTGAATAATCCGCGTTAGTCTCTGAAACGTTTAGCTCGTTGCACGCGTACAGCACGCTTTTTTCACCTTATCCTTGATGCTAGTTACCCAGAATACGGTTTTCAATGCATCGCCGAACGTGAAAACGTCGATGACCGAAATATTCGCAGCTTGATTCTCTAGTCTATCGCGGCTATGTTATATATTTGTGAAAACTCCCCAGTCTGTCCGTGAGTTTTGACTGTGTATAGCCATTGAAGCCGGTCAACTTCACTGTATACATGCGTATTGAGAATCCGGTCCAACTGCTTAATATAAGCATAAAAGAAGGGGAATGCGAGCGTAATAATTGCGTATACTTTCTTGATCCACTCTGCATACTTCTCTACTCCGGGTAAATTAATAACGAGTCTCCGTTGTTTCCCACTTCTTTTAGCGTCGTTACCGGTCCCCTGGAGGGCCAAAACGCACATAGTGAGTCATCGGAACACCCGAAATGCAAAGCATCATTGTACAATAACGGATGCCCGAATCCAAAGAGCCGTTTGAGAATCTATCACCCGCCCCCTTTTGACTGTGTCCCTCTCTCACTATCTTATCGAATCTCGCGAGACTTTTATCAATGTGTCTGCATTTCTCATTCAGCATTGCACCTTTTTTTCGAAATTCTCCCTCAAATGAACGTTCCCCTCCTTCACTCGGCAACTCTATACACCAGCCACTTCACATTTCGATTCATCGGCACCTCTTACGTCCTTTCCTTATTTGCTTTTTTCTGTCTTGTTTTTTTTGTCCCTTAGCCCCTCACTGTACTCCCTTTTTTATGGTCTTCGCTCCTCCACTAAACTCGAGGGACTGTGCATACACACAGCGGTAGTAGGATGTTGTGTAGAAGATACGTATTAGACCCTATACGAAAATGCGAACAGAGTTCCCCGAACGCGACTGGCCAAACAGAAGTTGTCCTCACCGTCGTCGTCGCGTTCGGTGTAGGATCGTTCTACGACGTGGATACGTACACATTCGCGCGCATACACAACTATGAAAACGTGGCGCAAAAGTATTGGGGGGAGTCCGCGCGTATTTGCATTCAATTTCTGAAAAGGGTGTTCTCGCTATCCATCTCCCTCGGGTAATATATAGGACCTAGGAGCCTGGCCATGTTGGAGTTCTGTCTGTGCCGCTGTTGGTCTCCCGAAGTTAATGGACGACCAACAGAAAGTCTTCCTCGTGCCCCCAGCCTCATCAGGCTCGAGAACCAGCGGAGCAAGTACTTCCTTGGTTAAACATTAGTATTGGGGTGTACATCTCAAACGGTATCTCTCCATATATACCCTTCATCCCCTCCTTGTTCGAAAACCACTTTACCGAAACATCGTTCCCGACTGTTTCGTTCCAAAATGGTTTCCAAAATATTTCACCTCGTACTTTTAATCAATTTTTGCGGTTCTATATATTCTTAACATCTGGCGACAAATAGCAGTGTGGCAGTACAGCTTTGAATGGTAGTACACAAGGATCCATACATGAAAAAGTATGTTTCTTGGTCGGTTTGCAATTGCCGCCATGAGCAGCGTCATTCACTATACTACGTGAGCACCAACTATACTAACGCCCAAAACGAATCCATATTATACGAACGTTCTCGATCGATTTTCTCAAAAGATGTTGAGGGAGTGATAGGACTGAAAAAGTGGCAACGATCATATAGTGCAGAAAGAACCAGAGAAAAGATGAGTCTGCGAAAGTGCAAAGGACAAAGAGGATGTAATATTACTTACTCTGGGGAAATGACAAGAGAAGAGGAAAGAACGACGGGAGGGTGAAGAAAAAAAGTGAAAGATGGCCGAGAAAGAGAGAGAGAGAGAGAGAGATAGAGAGAGAATTGCAGTCTTGTGTATGAGTAAAAATTCTCGAACTGAAAGTTTTAAGGGTCGTATATGCGAGGGGTCGTTCACAATGTCGAGATTCTTGACGCTCGGAGTCATCGATGTCGTTTGCAGGATCCTCTGCTTTGCAGCACGGAGAAAGTGGCGAGACACTGAACAAGTTAGCGAGTGCCAGACCGAAAAAATCCTACAAATTCTGAGACTTATAAGAAAAAGTAAAAAAAAAAAAAACCGACGAAATTGGGTCGCTACAAAAAAAAAAATTGAATCGCGGTATTAATACGTTTGAATTTTTTTTTTTCAACTTGAACTCTGCATTGGTGCGTGCAATCGTTTTTCGAAAGCGTAAAACGAAATGAACGAATATTGATACCGCGGGAAAACCTCAGGGGGTACAAAAGTCTCGATGATTTCATGAAAATTATCAAACGTTTCATGGCGACGGTTGCGCGCGATATTTATATCGCTGCAGGCTCTTCAATGAGCGAGTCCTTGTGATTTTCACCGGAACGTCGGTTAATTAATTGGAGTAATAAATTAGGGCGCGCTGGTATAACGAAAACAAACCACTTACAAGCTACAAGCGGTAGCTGAAGTAATATTAGTTTTCCGGCTATACAAACACTATTACCTGGCTTGTTTTCATACTTTTTCAACGTGACGAAATATTTTACTTTTGATCGTACGTCGATGAAAGATATTTCGCAAAACGATTTTTTTAATGACGTTTATGGAAAACGAAAGCTTTGTTTTCATGCAAGGGGTGCGTGTGCTTGAATGCAATAATTCCGTAAAATGTCACGTCAAACCATAGTAACTTGGGGTCAGGATAAACTCATTTTTTTTTTAATTTGGTCAAAGTTTATCTGAATTAATAATAAACGTCCTCTGTTTTCATTATCACGACATTATAACGAAGTCGTTGCACGTTTGAAGCACCGAAAATGCTAGATCAACAGGCACCTTTTACCCCGTAAAACTTTCGCTACTATTATATCATTTTACGAAATCTGATGCTGCATCACCGAGTCACAGGGGCTGCATTAAATAATTTTCGATATTCGTCTGTTTAAATATAAAATACCTACGCGGAGATATAATTCATCCCGACACCAGGAAATGAAACCTCGTACCAGCATATCACGATGAAAACTCAATTTCGCTCGCTTGTCCGCATGGAATCGAGATTCGAATTTGAAAGGCCTCGTGCTGATGTGAGAGTGAAGCAGCAGCACGTTATATGACAAAAAGAGAGAACGAGAGGAATGAAGGAGATGGGGCCGTGTATATATCGATGGTATAATAGCGCATGAACGATGGAGGGAGAATTAGTCTCGTGGCATAGGCCGGAAGTTTAGCGAGATCCTAGAATTGAAAACGGATGACCAAACGGAGGATGCGCCCCCCCCCCCCGCCCCCGGGGGATTCAATTATCTTGGTTGTCAGATAAGGATTTTATTTCTCTTCTCAAATTCAAAAAAGAAAATTGGGCCATTGGAAGTCGATCGTTCGGTTTATACGATATATTGATGATATTTTTTTTATCGCAGATGAATGAACGGTGGACGAAAATAAAACTTGCTGGACCGATGACAAAATTTGTAAAGCTATAAATGTTTTTTCCTCATTCTAACCTCGAAATCGCAACTTCGTTGCGCTTTCTCGGCTCTCATGAGGAAAAATTATGTTCGATACTCGTACGAAAAGGCTTTTTGACGAAACTCGTTACAGCACTCGCCTTCGGCTCGTGCCGTAATCCTCTCGTTTCGTCAAAAAAGCCTTTGCGTACTCGTGTCGAAATGTACTATTAAAGTTACGATATATATACAAAAAAAAAACGAATAATCCTTAGACTAGAATGACAATTGCAGGACCAGGTGGACTTTCATTATGGTCAAATCTTTAGAAATCTTTACGCAAAACGGATGAAAATAATTTTTTCACTCGGTTGTCCACTTGATAACATCGAACTGTGGACATTATTACTATGAATTTTTTTTTCTCTCCATCTCGATTAAAATTGAGGAAAAATCTCTGCGACCGAAAACGGTTGACTGCGGAAAGTTGTTTGGCAAATAATCGAGACGTTAAAAAATTGCGATAATGAGAGAAAATTCATTACAGCACATTCTGGCAAAAAGTGCTGCTTCTCCTCGATGTGTCCATGCGGCCACGAAAGGAAAAGCAATAACGATCGAGCAAACAATTCCTGCCCCTCAATATCCTCCTCTGTGGAATATGTAACGTTCACCAGAGAGTGAAAAAGTGCACATGTCACGAGAGTGAAAGAGTTTCTTCTCTCGCTCTGTGGAAGAACTTTGCTTTTATGGATGTGTGTATACGTTTGACCTCGTGCCCCGAGGGCTTTCTCTCGTGAAAATTTTTAATATTTAAAATGCCACCGTCTACACACTCTTCGCGTGCTGGCAGTGAGGGACCAAGGAAAGTCGACACTAGAATGTACATCCCGACTCCCATTTCCGTGTCTATTCTCACATGGATAAAAGTTGCCCTACGGTTATGCAATTTTTCATAATTTCTCGTCCGTCCACGAAAGGCTGCTTGCTCAAAAGCTCTGCACTCGGAGTATGTACACAACTTTTATCGTGAACTCCAAACCGCGAGAGAACGATAAATTCGTCATGAAGATTTGTCAAGGTATTGTAAGGGGATGGTAAATGGATTGAATTACAATCCTTCATAATGTAATCAATGAGAGACCAGCACGTTCGGCCCTTTTTGTTTCGTGTCTTTTTTTTTTTTCCTGCTGCGTTCTCTATGATTTCTCATCACCTTTTAGCGAAATCCGAAATATCCGAAATATGCCGTGGCATAAAGAAGTTGCGATAGCAATTTCATGCGAGAAGGACACGTGGTCGAAGGTTGTGAAAAATTGAAGGCTCGAGCTCGTCACGATAACTGAAGCAAGAGAAAGAAACGAAGCGAAAAAATGAACGACAGAGGCAGACGATGTATGGATGCTGTTTAATATGCAAGGAGTCAAAGATCAAATGGTAGAAAGGACTTTTTCTGCAGGCTGTATGACTCTTTCACATGTAACTCAGAACATCGTATCTTCTCATCCTGTCTCGTTATCTCGGTGCAATTTTTATTTGTTTTTTTTTTTTTTTTAATCTCAGCTACAGGCCTATTTATAATTTACACAGCCATGAAAAAAAAAACGCCAAAATACGAAAAATTATCGTCGATCGAATTAAAATTTGCTCATACCGAATATCTCGATGTATGGTATAGTTTGAGCGAAAATTCCTATAGTTGTGATCGAACAGTCGAATAAATTAAACGTAGTTCTATACCACGTGCCGAATCTTTTTCCTCTGATCTATTACGATTTTCTTACTCGCACCCGCTCACCAAGGATTCAATCAGTTAGTTCGTGCATCGTTTCACACGAGTTTATAGTCAACAAATTATTGCAAGTGCCACAAAATCTGCTACTCCATTTCGAGTCCCATCTTCACCACTCGTATATCTATGGAAGGAAATTATAATTATAAAAATAAAGAGTTTTGAAAAATATGGAACGGATTGTTCTGGTCATTGCGAAAAGTGTTCGAGTGAAGTATAACACACAACATTTTTATCCCCGATAAAACGTTTAATTTTTTCATTCAATGGACCGATAATAATTGGATATTCTGAGACCTGCTCGTGCATCTGTCACTCATGTCTCGAGTCAGAGTCTCGTTTGAGAGAGACCGAAATAAACGAGGGTTGAAAATGCGAGTTCGCAAATGAATGGAGTGGCACGAAAATAATCGTTGTATACATAGGTAAGGAAGACAGGGGATTCTACTGCCGTAAAACACCCTTGAGCGGTGTATATATGGACGGGCTACAGACGAATAAGCAAAACCAGTATCCAATTAGAAATTGCTAACGACGTAGTTTTTGAAATCGCGATTTCGAGGACGTGACAGGCGAATCCTCGTGACTTTACCGCCAGCTAACGCCGGAGGATATCTTGACAAACGACTTGACGCTCTGGTTTCCTTGCTTTTCTCCCTCCATCCAATATCATAACCCCAATATCATACTTGATGACATGAGCTCTACGTCGCTTGCCATATGGACCTCGCGAAATTTTCCTCAAGTTGCCGGGGAGAACCGAGTGAGACGCAGAGAAAGAGAGAGAGAGAGAAAGAGAGAGAGAGAGAAAGAGAGAGAGAGAGAGAGAGAGCAGGGAATCGTATCTTCTCTTAATATAATCGAGAGGTTCGCGTCGTTGCGATAAAGCCTTCCCAATGTGACGAAAAGTCTACTCTCAGGAAAAGCGAGCAGTGTCATCGTGATAATAAAACGACCAGCGACATCAAGGAAATCTTTCACAATGATTCATTGCAATCTTTGTCCATCTTCGACTGAATTTTTTTTTGACTCTCTCATCCCTTATTTTCAGTATCGCGGAGTCGAATGGTCGTAAAAAACATCAAACTCTACAGTGAATAGATACATTTGGAACAATACAGTGCAATATTTTTCTTAACGAAATGCAATAAACAACAGAGTGCACTGCATCCCCACTGCATCTACTCTCCCTTATCGCATAAGGATGATGGCAGAGGTTAAAAAACTGGGTTCATGTTTCAACGTAAAATGTATAATTTTCGTTGTAACAATATACACAATGACAATTTGTAAGCTAACGGCGAACCGACTAGGTACATTTGAACGGATTCATAATATTGAAATTGTTCCGTCATTGCTTTCCCATCATTTCTACTGGTTGTTTTGAGCTTGGTTCGACCTGTATAACCCATCAAACGCGTCTATATCGACGTGCCTGCGAGAGTGGGCGTCGTCGGAAGTTTCGATAAAATATTTAGCATTGCGATACTATAAAAAAAAAAAAAAAACGCAATGACCTAATAACGCAACGAGAGTAATACTGTGTGCAATTCTTGAAAAATTTTCTCTAGAAAAATACGTGAAATACAATGGTGCGCATACATCACCATTCCGCCATTGCTTTTCCATGCATTCCCATTGGCTGTTTCGTCCTCGTTTCGATATTCCTTGCTTGAATGAAAAAGCCCGTAAATCTATAACTATTTCACATGTAACAGTCATGTTTGTTAGGCCTTTTTGCTTCTTGGCAGTCGCACCCAGAGAAAAGATTTGTTCAATTGTAATAAAATAGTGTATTTAAAATTTATTTGTTTAAATTAAGTATATTCTTACTAAATTCAAAGAAATATTTGTTCGATTTAAGTGACGACGTCTATTTCATGTAAAAGTATAATTTTATTTGATACAATTTCAGCTTTATATTCGAGAAAAAAGAAAAATATTATTTACCGTAAATAGCCGTTTATTTACATAGGTATTTTAAAGAAATTATTTACTTCCGTTTAGTAAATCATGTATTTAAGTCAAATAAATGCTCACTTACGTGATGCGGCAGTATACGCAACTGTCGTGGAACGCGTAGTTTTTCGCGCTGTATTCACCCACGATCGGAGGACCGAGCACGCGCAAATACACGTATACGAGGTTCCTTTTCTCGAAAGTGTTGAAAAAAGTGAAAGATGGACCAGGAAGTGACTGATTTCTTAGCCAAGAACAACTTGGAAGAGTATGTCTCAGTTTTTAAAAGTATTACTTTACTGCGGCTACATAACCTCATTCGTACGTAATTCATGTTTCTCAAATTCAGTATCCACATGTACAAAATGATCTCTGTATTATAGATTTAAAATATTCAACGTCGATGCATCTTAGGCAGTTTCTCAATACGTATCGCATAACTGTACCTTACGCTTTGCAAAAATAAACTGAAATTGTTAAAAAAAAAAATCGTTTTTTAACATAACCCAAAGCAACACACCTTTCAAATTAATGGGTTATTTCTATTCAATAAACTACAACCTTCACATTAATAATTTGTTTATTAAAAACAAATAAAACATTTGCTCAGGACAAACAAAACATTTGCTGAGGGCAAATAAAATTTTGTTTATTTCAAACAATATGGAACGTTCATAAGTAATAAATTTTTTAAACAAATAAATTTCTTCGGAAGAAATAAAAGTCTATTAGGTTCATATATAAAAAAAAAATTTTATTTCAGTTGAATAAATTTTGTTGAATTTTAAGAAATCTTTTCTCTGGGTGCGGATGAATCGATTATTTCGTCATTCAAGTTTCATGGACTCTCGGAAAGTGCCGTAGTTTCCGCTGAGCATACAACATTTTTCGCAGTAAAAATGGTAATAATGTTATTATAATATAACGCGAGAATTTTTATGGTGATACTTGGTGGAAATTTGAGCACAAAGGGCACTGTGTGACAGGGATATAGATATCGTATGCAGAAAATTGTATATATATATATATATATATATATATATATATATATGTATATCTTGCGGGTTATATGCGATACTGCTTTACTGCTATACCTATTATACGATGCAGAGGTTTTCACGTTCAATCAAGGCTGTCTGTAAGCACTTTGAGAGAGTTGAGAGTCTGGCTTTATGGAAGCAGGACTGATAGAGTTCACCAACATCAACGTATAGATCGAACTTCAGCGGGATTTCAACGAATATCACGGCTAGGAGCGTCTCTCTCCCCTCTATTTTTCTCGTGTGAAGGCTCGTTGTGCCGCCAATTCACTTTGCCAGAGAAGCCAGACATTGACGGCAGAACGAGACTAATTGCGCGACTGACATTGCTCAAGTTCATTTCACACCAATAACGGGAATAGTGCCAGGGCACATAGCAGCTTATTGTACGTTAATGGAGCGATATACGCTTATACGTATACGTACAGTTCCAATGCCCGACACCGATCCTCATCGTACTCTCTGTGTCGCAGCTTGGAGAGTTACGAGAATACGGTAGGGGTTCGTTAAACATTTTTTTTTTATTACCTGGCATCAAATATTAGTGGAATACCTGAAGAAATTCGTCTGTCAATTGATTCAGGCTTAAATTAGTTTATTTTGAATTTGGTATGATTGAGCGATAAGGCGTCATCGAAATAAAACTTTCCTTGAATCGAATATAGCGCAATTTGACGCTATACGAGAAATGGTCCAACGTGTCTAAAGCTTTAATCGACATGCGTACAACGTACGGGAGGTTGAACTATATTATAGAGGCTATATATTTATATAGCCGTACTTGTACTGTATATATGTATGCAAGTTTATACGCGGGTCGGTCTCGTTAGTGGCATTTCCCCGAACGCAGTGAGCTTTACCTAGCAGCCTAGACTGCAAGTACTTTGGCACCTGGGAATTAATTCTCAGTCTCTCCCTCTCCCAACTGTTCGCCCGTTTCCTGTGTTACTCTCTGTATCTCTCTTTCTCTCTCATCCCTGTGCATTTCCTGCAACTCCCTTTTGAAACTCACACTGCCCAACTGTCATGGTACAAGCGTTGCGCATACACGCGTGAACCTTTCAAGTGTTCATCGCGGAGTACAGAGCCCGCTAAAACTCGTTAAAGCAGCGCGATATACTATGTAGCGCAAAGCTACGGTAATATGGTTATAAGCCCATGGTGCTTTCTACCGTAGATTGACGAAAGCTCGGCCCTGACAAGCAGCAATGTAGCACAATACATTATGTGCACGGTTATGCACTGCGCCATAATGTGCTCCGTTGTAACATATGCGAAATTTGTACGAGTGAATTTGATACAACACAGACAGTCGAGATTCTGAAATAATTAATTATTCATAATACACAACTTGTAAAAGCGCTGTGTTTGATTTTCAGTAATCTCATTTGTGAATCAAAATTTCATTGAATTCAATGAAGTTATTGTTTGGAAGTTTGTCTTACTGCGGACCCAAACATTTTTTAAAAATAATTTCCCATGAAGCAAAACTTATTGAATTTATCATTCAATCTTCATGTTTTACAAACGTATAAAATACCGTTCGCGTTGAATACGAGCTCAAAGAATCTTCGGGGATCGCCCGAACATTTTCACTTTCACTGAAACGATCGTTGCTTCAGAGAATTTTTTCTTTACATACTTTTCTTCTTTTACCTTTATCGCTTGCTAACTTCCTGCATCAGAGAATTTGCCGATACCAGAAGTGTCGTATTCGGAGTCGAAAATGACTTTGGACAATCACAAAAAAGTTCATGGCTTATCCGATCGATCTTTCTGCACTCTATTCCCATATACACGTATAATCTTCAAATGCCTGAATACGCGATGATTCGTGGCTGATAAAAAGTTCATTTTTTCACTTTACTGCCCGTGAAATTACATCGAGTGAAATTAATTCTACTAGAAATAATATTAATTCGAGTACAATAAAAAATTTTAGAATCTTGCAATAGATTTGATTGAAATTAGATAAATTTTTTATTTTTACTCTGATGGACTGTATTTAAATAGAAATTCCCTTTCACAAAAGACTCAAACAGTAAATGATCGATCGATTTTCATGTTGTAAATATCGAAAATTTTGTGTCCGCTTATATATTTTTATTGCTCTTTCCCTTCATTCAAATGAGAGACATATAAAAAAACATGAAAAGATCGCAAAACGGAAGAAGAATATAAAAAATTCACGGAAGAATGAAGAAGGCTCGAGGGAATAAACCTCGTGCCGTGGATGATCGAAGGAGGAATGGCGACGACGCGACGCCTTGACAATCTTGATGCAGGATCACTTTTTCACCTCCCCTGATGTCAGATCCCACGATTGGGAGGGTAGAATCTGCAGCAACAGCCGAGAGCGACACGACGAGAACGAGGGACGAGACGATAACTGAGATATCGATATTATATATTGGCTGTCCGTTGCTATTCTGTCGCTGACTCTAACGATCTGAAGCGAAGGGACGAGATAAAGAAGCTAAGGGTGTCCGTGTATCTATCTGTGGTGGACCAGATATTCCGCAAGGGTGGCGACATAGACCGAGAGGCAACTTGAAAAATCCGTCTATACATTTTTCCGTGATTTCCAGCATCAAAAGACAGCGACGATTTTTTTTTCAGATATCGAATGTCAGTGAAGTGTTCGAAATTTTGCAATATGAAAAGTCATTTCGAGCTCTCAGCTCTGGCGAATCACAAACGACTCTCGCTCCTACATTGAGCGATTATAGACTAAATGAATTGAATCAATTCATCTATGAATAGTCGAATATAAAGCTGTTCTCTGCGACGGCAACGGCTTTTCAACAACAAAATTTTGAGCTATAATTTGAAAAAGATTTTTTTTTTCGGTTCAAGTTGCGCAAAGCAACTGTTTGAATAAAAAATGAAGGAACCAGTGACGTTCGTCATGAGGTCCTGATGTTCGTTCAATTTACTTTTTGTTTTCAAAGACAAGTCTGTTCTCTGAAAAATCGACAATTTCTGGGTAATAAAAGTCTCCTTTACAAAGTAAAAGTTTTAGATGAGCAACGGTGAAATCCGTCGTTTTAAGGTGGTTCTTAACCCAGAGAAAAACGGTAAGAATGATTCTAAAATTTGAGGGGAGGTTTGTGCTGGTACTAGGAATACACCGTAATTATTTCAGATTTTTTGATCGCGTAGTTGAGGAGAAAAAAAAAAACATTAAATATGCCACTTATACATGGGCTCTTATGGGAGAAGTATTCGAAGATACGATTGGAGATTATTTTAGGAGTGAAAAAACGGTAACATTTCCCCGAAGAACCGCTTCAACGACAGATCAGACCTTCATAGATATAATTTGCCCATAAAGAAAGTTTTTCACCGTTCCGATTGTGAAATATAACTTGTAAGCATAGAATTGAGCGTGAGTAATGGCTTGGTGAAATAAATGCCGAACGCAACCTGCCCCGCACGTCGCCCGCGCCGCGCCATCACGTTCCCCTTGCCGCACCAAATTGATGTTAAGGACCTCTTTAAGGAAAGTTTGAATTCGATCCCAAGCATTCCACGACAATCGCTATTTGTAGACTATAAAAGGCTCTTTACATAATATTAGCAATAGTTTCAGTCCGAAAAAGGGTTCGGGAAAGAATTCATCACAAAAATTCATGATTTTGCTGTGGTATAGTCGATTTACACTGTGAAATGTATTTCATTATATTGTTTACAACTTGAAAGATACAGAATATGATACTTTTCACTCGGATTTATTTTACATCCAGTAGTTTTTAGTCCACAAACAGTCCCTGTTGCGAAGGACAAAGTTTTCCTTATAGCAGAATTTACCGTAAATGCAATTAAGTGTTTTTTTTTGAGGCCTTAAAATCAAGAAAAGACCAACGAGCTTCCTCGAATTACAAGTCAAAATTTATTTTATTTTGAAATTCCTTCCCTTCGACCACAAATACACGGAGATGTAATATTTTATCGATTTTGCTATTTTGTCTCGCGTCACGTCTGACTTTCTTCCTTATTGTCTTTGCTCTGTACGGATTTTCAAGTGCATCAAGCCAGGTCCGATGCTGTATCACTCCTAGGACGATTGCTCGCCAAGCATTATTACTATCATCGAGAGAAGCAGCGATGCAACGGCAGCATCTGTTCCTCGAATTAACCCGAGGGATAATTCCTCGCTGCGGCGCTTAACTCCTCATTTAATCTTCGCCGATGCTATACGTGTGGCTATACGGTGCCCTTTCGCGACCTGTATACCTCTCGGCGCAACCGTTTTGCGAGAGGGTCGACGAAGCACGATGAACTATTGCAAGAGGGTGGTTAGAAAATCTTGAGGGTGGTTGGAAAATCTTACGGACGAGCGGAATGAGAGAGCGAGCTTCCACGATGGGGTGCATGGGGATGGGATAAGCGACCGGGAAACATCGGAAACTCCAGTCGTCTGCGTAAGATAGCCCGCTTATAGCAGCTTCGAGGAATATTCCTGTGGGCCTTCCTTCTCCCAACCAGAAAATATCATCGTTATTAACGCAATCGCTTCTCTCTCTTTATATAATAGATATGTATATACGTCTGGCTATTAGCATGAGCTTTTAATCCCGATAGGCTTGACGCTTCCCATTAGTGAATCTTATTAGCGTATCATCAATATTCGTTTCCGCTAATTAACTGATTAAGACCATCCCTCCTGTGATATTTCATGCATCTTATGCATACCTTTTGCGGTCAGGAAATAATCCTTATTAGATTTTTTTTATCGCGTGTTCTTTGCCCTTTAATTTCCGCATATATACGTGATATATTTTAGTTCAATTTTTATCATCGCGAGCGTTTCGAAGCTCTTTCACATACGTCGTCGTTAAATTCCGTAGATATGTATATAGTTCATCTAATTTGCTGCAGCCTCGAGCTAGTCGTCGTAAAAATTAATTTCACGATCAATCAATTTCTCTCTCGGTTATATTTGCGTTATATATGATGAAATTTAGAGGCGACAAAACATTTATCATCATATACGTGCGAGCAAACTTTTTGTAAAGTAAAAAAGTCGGAGCGTGGTATGCCCGATCAAATAAAAGGTCAGTGTCCAGGAAGATCGGTCACGATTTTCCTTCTGCTGGGTTTTTATTTTTTCTCCACTCTGCATAGCGTCACGACAAGGAGCCACGGGTTCATCGCGCGTTCAAGGAGGGATTCCTTCGGCAAGGTGGGCGAGTTCAATGCGGCGAGACTTTACACTATATATAGTTGCTTTATTGCATACCTATAAAGTTCACTATAGAGACTCTAGAGTCGAGAGATTTCTCTGTCTGCTCGTCGCACTTCTGTATAAACCTTTATACCGTTGGCTACTATATATAGTAAACGTGATATATAGGTATTGCATACTTGAGGTTTGGGACCGCAAAAGTCGTTCGAAAGTCAAATCAGCCGAGGAGTTGAAATTATAAACGGGGAAAGAGAGATTTTCCATTTAAATCCAGAATTGGAGGATTTTGCAAGTGAGGGGGAAAGAGAAAAAGAAAGAGAGAGAGAGAGAGCGAGAGAGAGAGAGAGAGAGAGAGGAAGAGAGAGAGAGAGAGAGAGAGAGAAGGAAATGTACAGAAAGAAGAAGCAAACGACGGTGCGGCCGCGATCTCACCGAGTGGCTCTTTCTATGCAAACTCAACCCCTTTACTTCCTCCTTCTTTGTCCCCCATTCTTACTTAACGGAGCGTAATTTATCGAACGGGACGAGAAAAAGAGAGATAGAGGGAGAGAGAGAGAGAGAGAGAGAAAAATTGGCGAAGAAAAATACATAGACGAGATAGACGAAAATTCCGCTGGTGCATCCTTGCCTTCATTTTGTCAATACAGAAGAATAAGAGTTTCATATTACGACGTATACTGCATCGAAAGACGCCGATAGAACGTTTATGCAGGGGGTAAAAACTATACTTATTGGATCTCGGGACTCTCGAGAATCTCCGAAAGCGTCTAATTATATATTGTATATTTCTTGTGCGTTCATATACTTTCGAGATCACGATCTCTCAAAAAGAAATTTAATTATCTGTTCTTTGATCTTTCGCAATTTCACACTGTTGTGTCGGCATATACAGTCATTGTTTCAACAATTTGACTCCTCACTTATCAAACGTTCGGATAATTTGAGACCTTGTCGTATGGTCGCCACTTTGCACGTCTCAACAACCCCTGCAGTCTACTTGGCCCACTCTGGTTGTAGGGCTACCGAGTCATAGTTACGAAAAGTATATATGTGAGACCTAGTCACAAACGAATTTCGCCAATTTGAGTAGGAACTGCAGGATTCAGTTAAAACATGAAAATGACTCTGATATCAATTATGTGAATTCTAGGGGCTTTAACTTTGTTACATAACACACAACGATATACCATTATCAAGCTAAGGGAGCAGAGAAACCGTACTCTTAGGGCTCAAGCTCTGAGTCAAGAAACAAGGGTATATGAATGTTACGAAGTTAATGTCTCGTTACAGTTATGGCTTGGCTCAGTGAGAACGAAATTATAGTCATAAAAAAAAATATACTAATTTATATCGCGTAAAATCAATCTTACATCTTCAAGATGTGTCGTTTTATTCCAGATCTATATATTATCGCGTTTCTTGACGTGACATATTTTTTTTTTTTTTTTTTTTAGAACGCATATACACGTAGAGCATCTTTAACTGATCGTAGCATTAACCTAAAAGGGGCAGGAGCGAATTGTTCGCGCATGCACTTGCACTAACCCTCTAACGTATCACTTCATTCGTCCGGATGATCTCGAACCTGTTCGAGGGCGAATGGACCTGTGCGCAGCGCGGTAATAAAAACAAACGGAGCACTGTGCAGCGTGCGAAGGGATCTAGAAAAAAAGACAGAGCGATGGGAGAGTACGGAGATGAATAGCGCTAAAAAAAAAACGACAGGGTGAACCACCAGGAACAATGGATTTCATCGGGGGGTTCTCTCTGCTTCTGTAACCATCCATCCATGTATACTTCTCCGTGTATTAATACGTATAGCCGTTTTCGACTCATCTTTCATCTCGACGTGGCACGCGCCACGGTCGCATCTGGCGCGTCGACGGGGGGTCAATTGAAATTGCGACGACAAGGGGTTGTGTCGCAGCACTTTCTTCTCTCGAGTATATGGCAACTTGGCTGTTTGAATGCATAACCGTGAAGCTTTTCGCTATATACCGAAATTACCGAGTCACAACTTCCGGGGCAAACGGTATCGGTAGAACAGAGAGCCCCTGTGCAAAATTGAGCTGACGATGAGAGTTGGATCTTCATCCCCCTGTTCAGCGAGAAAATATATACACGTATAGTATAAGGCTATATTATAATGCGCTGTACAAGTACACCCGTGAGCCCAGAAACCGTATAGGGCTTGACAATTTTGATTGAAAACGCTTTTTTTTTTTTTTAATTTTCTATTCCAGCACCCTCAAAGTGTGTTATCATACGCAGGGATGAAATTGAGATCGAGGGTGGCTATTTTTCGGAGCAGGTTGTTTTTTTACGAACTTCCTGATGATTAATTAACGCCTCATGATAATTCTCGTGCCAGTAAATAAGGGATAACCATGGGGAGGCTAAAATGTGCTGGCTGTAATCGAAGAACGTATATATTTTTTGTGCTAAAATTGATGATCTGTCACCTGGGCAGACAGAACGGAAAATTAGAATTCGATAAGAACATTAGAACATAGCAATGAGATGAAAGTTTATAAAAGTCTAGCACATTGAAGATGACACGGAAGACGTTGAAATAGGGTGACTGAACCAGTGAATGAACACCTACCAGTGAATGAACAGGCTTAGTATTTTAATTAAACGGCAGAGATATGATTCTATTATTATGAAGAATTTTGTATTCATAATGAAGTGAAAATTCTGAGAAAACATCTAGTAGTGATATTATTTGACGCTGTGAAAGATTTGCGATGCTATGGATTTTTTTTCGTACTTGGGGCGCATATTCATAAGAGACAGCCATGTTGTTATAACCATCTAACTGTGCATCGAATACCAGAATATTCCATATCACCTCGATAAATCTTTTTAAAAGATATGCAATAATTTTTTCAACGTTATACATTGCTAAGCTTCAATTATATTAATGAATTTTTGGTCAAAAACCCAATATTGTTTGCGATATATGGCCGTTTATTCACTGGTCCAGCTTTTTAACCTATTTCCAGTGATTGAACGAGCGTTGAAAAGGCTTTTCATAACCTCAAAACGCACGAGTATGCGTACGCATCTCTGGTTCCATTGTACGTTCATTCACTGGAAAGATAAGAGTTCATTCATTGGAATTTTTGTTCATTCACTGGGAAATTGGTAATTTCGTTCATTATAATTTTTTTTTTACAAAATCCTTGCGAACAGGGCACTTCGAATATTTTTTTTATATTCTGTGAACATTGTTCTATAAGATCTAATTAGCTCATAAAGAAATTCGTAATAAGTTAAATTATACGGCTTTATCGAAATAGAAAAAAGGCTTATGCGTTCATTCACTGGTTCAGCCACCCTAGCGCTGAATAATAAGATTTTTAAATTCTGACATGAATAATAGCGCTAATTAATCGCATGGTACAAGTTTCTAATCAGCACGGTATTTATTTAGTTCTTGAAATTTTCGAAAAATTATACATTCAATGAAATCTGACTCACTTTATTCATTATTTTTAAGCTCATAGTTCATATCGAAAATGGTTGTCTCTTAGCTTATTTAGCACATGCTGGCTAAATAGTATGAAATTTATGGAAATCGAAGCGATTGTATGACGTTTTCAGATTTTTTTAATGCACTGAATTACAAACATGCGAAGTATAAAATTTTTTCTCATCACCCCAGGGTCATGTTAGACCCTCGATACATTATTCTTGTGCTTCGTCGGCCAGTGTTATTTTTCTCTGCAACAAACAATTTCAACACAAAGAGAAAAATCTAATCATATTGTCCACCCACGACACCCATAGCGTGATGCCAAGAAGATGCGTCAATGAACCTCGCCCGAGGCTTACAGGACGAGCTGGAATTCCCAACGTTATAAATACTTGTCAGTGATAAAACACCTGATGGACCAAACCGATGGGCAATTTTTGTGTACATAGAAAGGTGTCGTATCCGAGTATAAGTTAATTCCCGAACAAGTTTATCACTTCAGGAAAAAGATGAAAAATAAAATGTGAATATCGAAATTGTTTAACACGTGAAACTGTTCAACGATCTTGAAACTTTGAAAATATAATATGGAGTTTCTTTGTTAAAAAAAAAATGGAAAAATTCACGTCATTCTCTGAGTGTCAATTGAATTAAACTTTCGGGTGACACACTATTCGCTTGGTATCATTTTACATTCGGGCAGAGATATGATATTGTACAATGTATTTTCATCCAATATAGACTTTTATCAAAAAATGTCGCATCGATGAGCTACATTTATTGACTGTACTCCGATGCGAACAAACACTCGCAGAGTGCATACACCACGTTTGATTCGCATAGCTGGAGTTTCATCGTGGTCATATAATTTTTGCCGGGCCACTTTATACGTGGAATAAAATTGAAGTAAATTATACCGGTGGGCTTTGCCGGACGAATAAATCGTCGGACGATCTGCGCCAAGAACTAATGGATTAGACGTGCTTCGTGGTAGAGAGAGAGAGAGAGAGAGAGAGAGAGAGAGAGAGAGAGAGAGAACCGTCCCCGCTCGCGGTCTACTAAATTGAGCCGGGTTGAAGATAACTGAATAAAACAATTGGGAGTTTCGGTATATTATTCAAAGAGAGTGAGAACTGTGTAATAAACGGACTCTAGTTTGAGCTCTGTCTGAATCGTGATTTTTCTTATCATTCTATAACGATCGTAATCAATCAAGTTTATTTCACAACTTTTCAAAAATTTCGTGACAGCATATATCGAATAAAATTACTTTATTATATATATTTTTAATTATATTATCGATGTTGAATGCATTCGGTTCATTTAAGTAATCTTTTCGTATTGCTTGATGAGGGTTGATTGAATTTATTTCATTTAAAAGATTTCGTGAGTTACTCGACGATGATATCGAAATTTATATCGTTATAATGAAAAAAAAATGTCAATTTTTCTAACGAATCCAATCCAATTCCGAATAGCGTCAGTGTGTCACCGACGTTAGCATAATGAAGAGGTAATCTGCATCCTCAAAGATTTTATTTTCAAGCATACGAGAACTTAGAGATGAATGAGATGAATGTGGTGCGTTCAGTACACTTCAAGAATCTTTTATATCTGTCCGGCTACTTTCACGGTCTTCTCATACGGGACCTACGTATAGCCACATCCACTTTACCTTGCCCCTCATCGCGTCATCCAACCTCAAGCACAGTCTCAGCTTCAGTCTTCCTCAGTCTTCCTCAGGCCTTTCTCGACGCGGTCGCTTCTTTGTATGCCTCATCTTTCTCTCTCTCTCTCTCTCTCTCTCTCCTCGTTTCAGTTCTCGCTTTCCTCCATTTCGCTCTTTGTGTATCTCCATCTTGACATTTTTCTCATTTTCTCCTTCTCGTCGTCCTCCCCCAATCTTTTATTCTCTCACACGGTGTCTCTGAGACTCTCATCCTCCTCCTTCTCCTCTTCTCTCTCGCCCTTCCGTTTTTTTCGCAGTAAAAGCTTCTACTTTTGCTTCGTTCTTTTTCTCCCTCTCTCGTGCTTTTCTTCGTCTCTACCTGAAGCTCGAAACGTCTGGCACTGGCGGTCCCTGATTAACTCGTATAACGTCTCAACGGCAAACTTGGCCTCTTCTTTTCTGCTCTTGGCTCCCTCTTACACTTCTCTCACCATCACACTTACTCTTTACTTCAAACTCTCTCTCTCTCCTCTTCACTTTTCTACTGCTCCCAATTTTCCCTACATTTCCGTCTTCTTTTTAATGGTTACCGGGGTAAAGATATCGGAGAGACAATGCTGGATTCGAGAGAAAGAAGGAGAGATGAGGAAGAGGGAGAGAGAGAGAAAGAGAGAGAGAGAGAGGGGGGGAATAAAAGTATAGACGTCAAAGACAAATAATGACGAGAACGATAATGGGACGCACGGTCGACCGTGTGCTTTAGGGTATACGAGGTATATATGAGAAAGTGGCTAGATTTTCCGTTCACGAGAACGAAGATAATCCTTCGAGATATTATCTATACTCCCACCAAACAGCTCAGCGCAGTGTTACTCGACAATTATTATTATTATTATTTTTTTTTAAATATTACTGCTTAAATATTGATGAATATTTATTTATAAAAAAAATGGTTCTACTACCTTCAAATTTTTTTGTTTCTCTTTCGAGAATTCACAATTTCATTACTCCAACAATGTATTCATAAAATTTGTGTTCTCAATCTTTTTACACTACGACGAAAAGCGTTTCATTGAAAGATATGAAGGATAATCGAAAAAAAAAAAAACAAATTGATTCTAAATACGAAAAGTTACAATTGATTGAGAAATAATAAATATTCTGAATTACCGTACAGTTTCGATTTTTTCTTCGTCGTTTTGTACAAAATCTTTATGTATTCTTACGGAGAATAAAATACGTTAGATCAGAGGGATATATACAATTCTCGCAATAACTAAAAAATACCGTCAAAGACAAGTCGTTTCTATCAATAAAATTATGGATCAAAAAATTTATGTAATCAAATTCGAAACAGTTTTAGATATAGGATATAATGCAATGTTCGCTGGTATTGCCACTCTCCCTCACCTGAATGGCTGTTCGTGTTAATTAACACGTGAAAGCAAGATTAATTAACATTTTTACTTTCAGCGGGACATGGATTATTTTGTTGGAAAGGCTAAAAAAAGTGGTTTGTTTTCATTGCATGTAAAATTGCGTGAAAAATTGCATATGAATCATTTATGCAAATATGAAACAAGGCTAAATCACTTTGTTTTTAAACAATGAAGAACCTAAAATACGGTCAATCTTGATATTTCTTTCAGATACTTGAAAATCGTCCTGACCGGTGTTTTATCTGACCTGAATTACCCGGTACTCCCCGAAATGCCATCGATATTGATTCGCAGTGGTTTCTGCAGGTATATGGACGGACGGACGTGGTAGAGAGAGAGAGAGGGAAAAAGCTCGATCATTGTGCAAAACACAAACGAAATGAAAGAGAGGTTGAGAGGGTTGCGGTGGATAGGTAGAAATGGTGGAGGGGGGGATTTCGTCTACCATTGGGGTCAGAACGGGTAAATTGGTACTTGTAAATTAATACGATAGATCGATATAGCCGGTATGCATGCAGTATATAAATATATATAACATCGACGTTAATCAAATTACGTATACTCGTGCAATGTTACTCAATGAAAGAGTATACCTGGGCAATACATGAAAAAACTAGCTGAAAAAAAAAAAAAAAAATACAAAAAACGCGGTGATTGGACGCTCGCACGTTAACGTATGTGTATCAAATGCGCGTCTGTTTTCGATGTTTTTGACTCCCGAACCACGAGATCCCTGGACGAGAAAGCTTTAGTTCATAAAAAATATTTATCTCCCACATATACGCAAACGTTTTATTCGTTGGTTTGAATTAATTTGCCCGATACAGATACTTCGGCCTGTCATTGTTGTTGTTTTTTTTAACTGTTTGCCCTTTTTTAACTGTTGCGATAATTTAAAAAATGTATAACAAATCCAGGGGGAAATCTTGTAGAACCGGTGATGCATGAAAAAAAATTCAACTATATATTTTCGTGTTCCATGGGGTTTTTCATCGATGACGAAAAAAAAAAAAAAAAACAAAAAAAAATCGGCATTTCAATTTTTCATCCGATTCCAATGAGATATAATTCAAATGTCACGTATATAGGGAGTATCTACGGTTGTATATCCGCGTACAATTATATATCGAACGATCCATGTTTATGCGCGTATGCGTAGACCAAGCGTGATTCTCGATTAAATTATAACGCTAGTTTTCCCGGATAATTGAATTAGTTTCATAATATAATGAGGGAAATAACGACGCGGTTCGAGTTTCGCAATGTTGTCGATTCGCTGACTGTATGTACAATTTAGTTTCTTCTCTCGCGTTCTCGATGATCAGATAATACGATGTTTACTGTAGCCCGCTATCCTCCTCGACGCCCCCCCCCCCTCTCCACCCTCTCAATATAATGAATATAGTAATAAATTAATTTTATCGTGCGCTCGGCATATAACATTGTCATCGTCGGGTCAATCCAATTAATACATCTGAGTACGGTAATGCGCATTAAAATATTTATGAATATCGCGGCAAATTGAAAAGAGGAAAATTTCGTCATTTTGGTCTCGCGTATGCGAGAGCTTTGAATTGAAATAATTTAATGAATTATCGTATCTCGTGAACCTTGCTCGGAAATAGCTATAAATTGATAACGATACCGATTTTCAAAGTCTCCATTCTACGATAATATTATCATACCATTTCGAAAATTATTTTTGCTAACAAAACATTATATTTTTTTTGTGACAAATTGTCGATAAAATTATACAGTATTACTCAAAAATTGTTTTAAATAAATTGAGGATAAAATAGTTCAGAATATACTTCAGTCATGTTACAATTATTGTAAAAAAATTGTTTCGAATTTACACGAATCATTGAAAATATTAATAAAAATTCTGAGTAAGGATTTTAAACCTCTGTGCAAGTGTCACTCACAGCAAAAAATTTTACCCAATTTTTTTATGCATCGAATTACGATCGGAGCAACGTCAATTATTGGGGGCACAACCTGACTAAAGTTTTGCCTCAATGCCATGCACAATGAAAATTGTAAATGCAAATTAAAAATTATATAATTTCATTAAAAAAAAAAAAAAAATGAATGAAATTACCTCTTTTATACGAAAATTTCTAACGAATGACTTGATTCGATGTTTGTACAGAAGGGTGAGTAAGATTGGATAAAGAAAGAGAGAGAGAGAGAGAGAGAGAGAGAGAGCGAGCTTTTTCTTCCCGATCGACTTGCCGCCACGGGTATTATTTTTAGGCTCGTCGAGTGCCACAGGGGGTGAGGGTGGAGGGGTTGAGTTGCTTCCAGTCAGGATATCCTGGACGAGGAGCGAGGGTGAAGAGTTCCGTGGCGCTTGCTCTGCTATACGGAGAAAGGCGCAAGCCTCGGGGTCTCTCCTGGTTTACACAACGAAGAACTGAGAGACAAAGAGACACACATTTCTTCGCTGCTTTCTTTCGACAGAGCGAGAGAGAGAGAGAGAGAGAGAGAGAGAGAGAGAGAGAGAGAGAGAGAGAGAGAGAGAGAGAGAGAGGGAGAGAGAGAGAGAGAGAGTGAGTAATCACTGGAGGTCGATTTAATTCATTTATCGCAAGGAACACGTGGTTCAAAATACTCCATCCTTTTCTTTTCCACTCACTGCACTATGTTCAATACCGCTGTGTCCTGTGGCGATGAACGGAGAACAGGCTCGAGGCTTTTGGCAAGCATCTGGGAGCTCTTGCTTTCTTGTCCCTCGGGATCGTCTATACATATACACTATGTGTCCTTCTATATTCGCATGTATACGTGCACTATTCACATACACAAACATCATGCCCACAATATCAGCCAGCAGGTTGCAGCGGGTTCTTCGTGAGAATTTGCGAGCTATATTTTCACAACGTGCTCCAAATCCCACGATGTAAATTAGAAAAAAAGAAAAATTCATTTTCAATTGTCACGTTTCCTCGAGGCACACTACTGCATTGGAAGGTAATTTTGTTCACATCGCGCAATTTTATATCTCATTACGTAACTATTCGCGGAGGAAAAATAATAGTAATATATACCAACGTCATTTAAATCGTCTTGGAGTAAGCACCCAGGAACATAGTTAAAAGGATGTAATCACCTTTTGTCAAATGGTAGCTCCTAATTTTTTTTTTACCCATCGCTTGCATGCAACTAACTTCGGTGTCGTAAAATTTCAAGGTAACGGAGCTTTCATAACTTCTCTTGACGTAACTCAACATGAATATACTCCACATCGCAAAAGTGATAATCGAGAATTACAACCAGAACCGTGCGTATCAGCTTTCGGTATAGACACTGGCTGTGCTTTACAGTTTTGTCGACAGGACGAATGAAGGATCACCAGGCCATGCACTATAAATGCTTGTTCGTGCAATACGTTATATGTTCCGTTGGAAAGTTGGAGAGAGATTATATGTGCCACGAGAGAGAGAGAGAGTGAGAGAGAGAGAGAGAGAGAGAGAGACAGAGAGAGAGAGAGAGAGAGAGAGAGAGAGAGAGAGAGATAAAGATTGAGGGAGGCACTTTCACGAGTGCAACCCAGAAATATCGTGAGGCAGGTAGGCTTCACGTTGTGTACGCAGATGAGTGGAATAAGGTGAGCTGAAGGCTTCCGGGATAACTGGCCCTCGTGCTTTGGGGGATGAAATCTCGTAATACACCACGTATACGCAGGCGCTCCCAGAAGAGCGGCTGAGTCTGGGTTGCGAGTAGCAGTGAGGAAGAGGGAATGCACCGTTGGGACATACAGGATTTACTTAACGGGCGAGTGTTAAGCTGTCAGAATAATCCACGGACGAGAGTAATAATGGACTCGAGTGGAGATGCATCTCACAGGGGTTGGTCCTCTTGCTTTCCAAACATATATTTATACGGCTCATGTTTTCATCCTATAGAATCCAACGTAACCGTTGCTCCTTCTCTTACTCTCAATCCTCTCCATCTCATTCCCAACATACACGATATTATATAGGGATGGCATATATATATATATATATATATATATATATATATATATATATATATATATATATATTGCTTAACAGTGTGGTGTTCTTACTTTTTGAGAAGAGTGACTGTACCGGTAGTGTGCCATATACAGCTGCATACCATGAGGTTTGCGAATATTCTCGCGACTAACGTTAATAATGCACGCTTATACCAACCAAGCGTTGTTGTGTGACCTCTCCATCTCTCTCACTTTCTACGCCATCTCTTCTGGCATACTCAAGCGGTGATAACCAGGACGAAAGCATGTATACTACACACTACTGGCATATACCAGCAGCAGCAGTCCGGGACATTATCCTTAACAAACGAGATATACGGTTTGCATACGTAATGTGCATTGTGAGAATCCCAACGTGAAAAATCCATGGTACACTCAACACCCTGGAAATTTCTCGACCATATAATACAGATCTTGCTCGTAGCAGCGTAGATGGCTCTGGATTTTGAAATATTTTTCACTGTATGGAAGAGCGAGTGATTCACTAACTACATTCATTTCTCGATCCATTCTGCATTTCATAGTATACCAATGCCATGGAAAATACGACATAAGTTTTTTTTTTTAATTTTTCAAGTCTGCGAGTATTTTTTTCTATTTTAAATTATCGGGGACGATTTCGCTGATTGCATAGCGATACGTGTTTGATTTCAAATACGAATTATAAGTTGTCCAAGTCCTGAAATCGAACGTTTTGCGTTTCCGAATGTAATATACGATGCTGAAACAGTAATGTTCGATAAAGACCAGCTTTTTAAAAAATAATTCGACACCAAAGTCATTCGATTTGCTCAATTAAAAACATTAAAAAAATGCAGCCTATCTCATAAGAAAAATGCTGCTAGGGCTTTTCTTGCCATTTTTCATAAGCTCAATGTGCCAGGAAAAATCATATATTCGCTCTCCAAGCGCGACTCATATTCTCCCCGAAGTCTTGCGGCGCAGAGCTTGGTGTGGTGAATTATGTAGACTTGGAATCCCATTACCCGCTGTTTAGTTAGCTCCAAACGATATCACGAGCCGTACCGCAACGGATATGGAATATCGCGAATTTCAATGAATATGCAAAAGAAAATCGATTTTATGTTTGCGTTGATTGCCATATCTTCTACGACTCCTAATTGAATATCATGCACAGTGAAATTAAAAAAAAATTGAATTCAAATTAAATTAAATTGAATTAAATTTATTATTGCATTGAATTTATTTTGCATTAGCGCTTTTGCACTTTATTTCGAATATAGAGAATAAACTTTGTCACGATTTTCCTTTGAATTTTATTAAAATTCTCCCTGAATATGATTGTGCAGAGGGGACCGAATTCACGCAATATTGGTTAGCTTGTCGCGATTTGTTAAAGAAATATGACAGTATATAGAGACAAGAGGATAAAATATATGGAAAAGAGTAAGCCTATTTTTTTAGGCCTACAGTTTTCGGGGCACTAAAAAGACTACGTCAAGACTGGTCGGAAAATTTCGAGGGATATCGTCGAAATGCAAATAAACATTAAAGCCTCCCGCGAGTACGTGTGGGCGAACAGAATATGAAGCGCGCGGGCTCTGGGGTCCAGCAGAGAGGAAGACGATAATGAGAAAAGCGCGGATGAAACAAACGTACCGGCCAAAGAATAATTCAGCGTCGAAATGCAGGTGCGAGGTCAGCCACAGGAGAATGAGTGAGGGAATAAGCAGGCAAAAAGGAAAACTTCCCGAGAGAGAAGTTAGTCAAAAAGGGTACAACTGTTGAAATAAAGGAAAACCCCGAGGAGACAAAGTACAGTAGAGCCTCGATTATCCGAACCCGTCGGGACCGGGCCTAGTTCGGATTATCGATAGTTCGGATAATAGAAATGCGTTGTCGTAGATAGCGGTCTTACATATTGCATATGGGAAAAATAAGAAAAACGGGCAGATATTTTGAGCAATTTAACGTTATGCTTGTGTATTTCAATTATATATTTAAAACAAAACAGTAATATATGCCTTCATAAAAATTTAGTGTTTAATTTCAGGCTTTTTTTATCATAAATTGCTGAATCTTTGGCTGCCGTATGGAAGCTACGCGTTTTTTCGCGGTTTATTCGTTCAAAAAAAAATTGATATTACGGACGTACAACAAATTATCTCGGAATCATGTTTATTTTCTTTTTTCTTCAACCAATCTAAAATATATATTTTTTCATACGTTTGTAACGCTCTCGGGTAATATTCGTAGTATTCACTTTTTAACGACAAAGTCGCTTGGATAAATTATTATTGAACAGAAGGAAAAAAAAACAAGAATCAGAAGTCTTGCATGGAACACGACGATGCCATTGTATTTATCTCTAATAGCAAATTTTTATAAATTATTCAGCCAAGTTTTATTCCGTGTGAATTTAAAATTTTATCAACGATACGTATCTTTGTAGCAATTCTTAATGACCCCTTGCGAAATTAATTTGTCTTCGAGCATAACAAAGCTCGTTTTTTTTTCGTTTGAGAGTACTTCTGTCGAGCGAACGTCGAAAACATCGGACAAGCAGCATTTCGAACGAAAAACAAATTTTAAAAAAGGCATTTTTATTGTAAGAAAAAAAAATATCGCGCCATGGTTCGGATAATAGAACGTTCGGATAAAGCAAGTATACGTTCGGATAACGGAGGGTTCGGATAGTGGGAGTTCGGATAATCGAGGTTCTACTGTACGTATGACGAGGAGAATTCACAGAGGAGAAAAATGCGGATGAGTGAATCGAAAAAAAAAAAAAAAAAGAAGAACCGCGGTCAAAGGGAGTGCGTAGACAGACGTTGGAAAATTGCGTGGATTTCATTGTACACGCTTGCCTTTTACGGAAACGCGAGATAGTACGATGATAAAATGCTTCACGAATTTTATTCTCAAAAATAATGATCTATATTCTGCTTCTTCATGGAGAAGGCTTAGTCTGTGTGAAAAAAAAACTCCGAGGTTTTCATATGCCAAAGAACTTAACGACAGTAGCCCTGTCGTCAAAGCGATTTGAACTTCGGCGTCTGTACCTTTTTTCAATATGACGTCTCGACGATTGAATCGAATCAGTAAAGAAATATAAAACTCTCACTAATTATTGTATTAGTCTTGTAATAAAAGTTATTCAATAATACTCCACTGCTACAAAGATAATTTATTTTTTACGCATTTAGAGTAAAAAGCTAGAAAATCATATTCCAAAAAAATGACTAACTGTGTCTAGAGAAACAAATGATTTTTAATTATTCAAAAAACTCGATTAAATTTACTTTTCATGAAATTAACTTGTCGAGGAATAATTTCGTAATTGGCATTGCCGAAGCGTGGATCGTTGGTGGATGGAAAAAAAGAGAGAAAGAGAAAAGGAGAAAAAAAAACACGAGAGTGTCGACGCGGTGTTCTCGAGATTAACTCGTTTACTTTTCTCTCAGCGTTCGTAACCCTTCTTTTTTCAGATTCTCTCCTTTCCGTTTCCTCCTGCCAGAGTATAATTGTCGTCGTGATCGTAGCATCACCGTCTCACGATTGTCAATACACTTTTTTCTCCCAGATACCAGAAGTCTGTGTCGCAGAACGTGTGTGTGCTTTTTTTTTTATTCTCGAGATTAATTGCTCCTTCACTGGCGGTGCATTCTTCAGGATTCGCCATAGTAACGAAACTTATATGAGGTGAATTCCCAGTTGGTGAACATTTAACGAAGGATCCACGTTCTTTTTACATTTTTCAATTATATCTGAGTACGATATCCAAAAACTTTGGTTTCATACCAACAATTTCGTTCATGCTGAATGTAATAATAATGAATTTTTTTTGTAAAAACGTTGAAAAATCAGAATAAAGAAGGGAATTGAAAATGCATGTTTGATGTCCGAGTTACTGACAACCCGCAAATGTGTTGGCCCAAATAATATGACTCGACCGAGTCCCAGTTAATGAACAGCCGGGAATCAATCCGAAAAAATAGTTACACGTTCTATTTCACATTTACCTACTTATTAGTTCCATTTACATTACATGATTTACATTACTGAATTTCTAAGGGGATTGGAGAAAACTGAAAACTGTTTAGGTCATGGAACATCAATCACAACTCGGACACGTCCTAAATTCGTTGTCCCAGTTAATGACGCAATAAATCGAAGAGCCGATTTTTAAAGCTAAATTCATAATATATCGAAAATAGTAACTATTCTGAACTTTTTCTAGTCGGAAAGTTGAAAACTGAACCTTTGTTTGCGGTTATTGAATCAACCTACCGATAAATTATATGTAAACTATCATTAAACATATACCGGATCGTTCAACATAACTGGGACGCGTTGAATATCTGGGCCGTTTACCTTACTTATAACATGCGGGCTACTGAATCGTGAAAAAAAAAGTTAAATAAATATATACAACAGCTGAATGCGGTTTGGCTTCATCCTAGCAGCTCTTTCTTTGCCAGAATCAATTGCACCAGACATTATTTCAAAATCTCCGCCATTGCAGATGTGAAATTCTTTTTGTTCAATCAAATTTATATCAAAGTCTTTTAAAAAAAAGTCTGAACAGCATAATTCTATTATTTATAGTTATTCAATTCTTTATACGATTTTTAATATATTTTTTTAAAATCCGTGGCTCGTTTTCCCTAATTTTTTAAGTATGGACTTTGTTAATCGCACGAAAAATAATTTTCCATTCCAAGAAACAACACAAAATATTGACAACTATTGTTTTTATTATTGATTCCCGGTTGCGATATATTGTTAAAAATTTTTTACAAATGTTTGCTAGACGGTAAAAATTTATAAAGTTGGTCTCTATTTGTCTGTATTTCTTGCTCAGTTGGCCGGAGTGTGCTGGCTAATTCTCTTGCTCGTTCGAGGAAAAACGAACAGGCGGATAATATAGCTATTAGAGGCGATGTGTCGAAACGAGTGGAGGATCATTGCAAGGGGTATGTAGCGCTAGTAACGCAGCGCGGGTATACCAATATTACCGCCAAGAATCCTTGGCAACCTCCATTTCGTGAAATTGCATCGAAATCGCGTTCGACGAAACCGAAGAGATGCGATCGTTTCAGCTGTAGTTGTTTTTTTTTTTTTACCACACACATACACAGTCCGAGTCTCGGAAACACTTCTCGACGGAATACAAGGGTCGCGAGGGTACACAGAGCTCATGAGGATGCGAGTGAAACGCTGTATTGCTGGTGCTGCTTGTCCCATTTCCAGCGTGATGTGTATATCGGGAATGAGGGTTGAATGGAGTAAAAAAAAAAAAACAGGGGAACAATGTGGAGAAGGAAGATAGGGCATTTAATCTCATAACTAGCCCAATCGAATGCCATTCGTTTTTTCTTGAGATAGAAAAAGGGAAGCTTTCGAGAATTGCAACAGCAGACGACTGCAATGAAGGGAGAGAGAGAGAGAGGGAGAAAGAGAGACGAATTGGTGCAACCATTGGAATTGGTGGTGTGCATTTTACTTCATGAAAATGTTTGCCCAAGCACTACATATATATGTATGATATTTTAGCAGGAAGTACTTGATAATGCTATATATACGTAGAAAAATAGCATCCATAAAATACGTCTATATGTTATGCTGATGCTATTTTTCTTTGTTTTGCAAGAGGAAAGTTTCGTCGATCCGTACAACTCGCAATAACGGTCTACGATGATTCGGGCTCACTGTTAATGTTTTCTTTTTTTCGTTAATTTTTTACCCTACGATTGTATTACACGTGTTCGAATTTTTCGACATACTGGGAAAATTCGATGTATGTGAGTAGTCTTCTTCAGGATTGGGAATCATTCCATAAGATCGTCTTGCCGATCCCACAGTTACCGAATCTCTACTTTATTAAGATAGGACGAGCATCTTTTTCCTCCGAATATAGAACTGTATACCTGAGCTAAATCATATGCAATTAAATAAAGATGAATATAAAAGGGGCTTTCATTCAAGTATTTTTATTAATCTCATTGAAAAACTTATAATTTGAACAATTAAAGTTTCTTTGCAACTTTGTTTTTAGGAAATGAACGTAAAATTCTTCGTAGAAAAATGCTTTTATCCGTTCGTAAACTTTGGCCAATTAATTTTGATATTTTGTCTATATCGAATATGTAACTTGTTAACCTTTTGAACATGAAATGTACATGCCTTAAAAAAGTATATGAGCTCTGGCATCGTTACCTCGAGTGGAATAAAGCGTTACTTCAGTTACGATTACAACACTTTACATAGTTGGTATACATTTTTTTGAACGAGTAAATACCATACCCAAAATAGTGGCCCAAAATGGTACCAACTTCTCGATAGGATGTAGCATGTGGTATAGATATGATTTTTTAAATATCGTTTAAAATAAAAAAAAAATTATCGTTCTTTTTGAAACTTCATCGAAAATATTCGATGATATTTAATTTTCAGGATTTACAACTGATTATTCAATTTAAATTTTGAAAAATAAATTTAAACGTTTACAGATGTGTTGTCTTCTTCAGATTCAGCTGTTAAATTTATTGCCTTTTTTTTTGGCAACGAGTATTTTTCTCCCGAAGCCTTGTTCAATTTCACGTATAAAAGATCCTGAGGCAAAAGCTTCTGTGGTCACAAATTTTGGGGATATATATTTTCAAAAATGAGATATGCTAATTTTCAACAAAAAAATTCTTTTGATTCGTCACGCTTTTCGTGGGTGTCCCATGAAATAAAAATAAAAGCTCGTGAATAGTACGTTTCATATAGATAGATGAGCGACGATCGAAGACATTTCTTTCCATTCTCGCCCATAATATACATTCATAGGGCGTACATAACATTTTATATCCTCCCGGAGTACGTAAGTGGCAAACTTCCGGGTAATAGAGTGTTTCCTGAATCCACTCGGTTCGCGAAGAGAATCGAATTGTCTATACATCCACATAGTGCGATAACGTGCGAGAAGACCGGGAGGCAAGATATGATTCGTGAGATCGTGGTGTACTCAAGAAGATGTGAAATAAACCAAGTACATTTGTAAGATTGGCGATTCCAGTACAAACTGCGCATGAGCATATGGGTAATTCTACGCCAAATTAACCAAACTTCAATAGACACAATTTATCTAAAATATTTACGAAAAATTCTTTGATGACACACTATCCTGTATACATCAGACAAAAAATGAAATTTTCTTTTCATGGAAAGAAATTTTTTTTTTTTATTCTGCTAGTACACGTCGTTCATGGATTTCGCAGATTTCCATTGGCTAAAATTAATTGAGAAGAATAAAAAGAAATAGTTTAAAGATTAGAAACGTCAGTTCCATTTTGCACGAAACGACTTGCATTTATAGGTATATATATATATATTTATATATATATAGTAGTTGAGGCATATTCAGGGACTATAGGGAATGTCTCTCGTATACTGTTCCTTCTATCTTTCCCTGCTGTATACCTGTAATTTTCTACCGTTTTATTTGAAACTGTGCAGGGTATATAGCACGTGGTGATCAGGAAGTAAACTCAATGAAAAATAACAAAAAAAAGCTATTGTTCTGTCGAAAAAAACATTCGAGTTTTCTTATCTTCCTTGAAGTTTGTGGAAGTTCTCATGCATCCTCTCGGGTAAGATCGCCGCTATCCCGCACCACACTTTTGCAATCATCACCCTTTATATTTCTTCCGCATGCAATTTCACCCTCGTCCGCAATTGCGTTTGTTTGTAAAGTGCTATTCTGATTTCGCGCCGAGATGTGATCTTACGATTATTATTCTTGGTTTTCAATTCGGTTTCTAGCCAATAATTTGCTCTAGCAGTTTCTGAAAAATCGTCTGCAAATGACAAACATGCACGCTGCTTCCTCATTATTTTATCTCGTTCACAAATCTCGCATGAGCAGCATGGATTGGGCAATTTTGGCGTCCTCATAGAGGAGCCTCTGTGACAGAGTTGAAATATATAGAGGAAGCGATGAGCAAGTTTCTAATTTGCACGATTGTCGTTTTTTTTAAACTCAATTCATAGTTCTGAAATAAGGAGATTTAGACCGAAATTTCTCATGACTGTTTTTCATTAAAATGTAATTTTTTAAAAAGATTCAAAATTTACTCATATCTGAACCTTTCGGCCGGATTTCACTAAATTAAATGTTCATTATCCTTTGATGACTTTCTCATCATGTTGAAAATTTTAAACGCTATATCTTCAAATTTGCAGAATTTAAAGCGGTTACAGATTTTTCGAGAAATACAATATTTCATAAAACGTCCCTTCCACAAGATCCCTTTCCACAAGATTCTCACCAAATTCAATGTCAACGATCCTTCAATCGTGCTCCATTCACGTGACAAAGTTTAGACCGATATCTCGAAATTCGTCAAATTTGTCAAAAATTTCGTGAAATTCGTCAAAAATCTTTATCAAATTTGAAGTACTCTTTTAATCATTTTGACATCAGAATGTATAGTCGTTTTTGTAAAATTCACTTTTAACCAAACATTTATTTTGCCATGTCCAATGAGATTTGTCTGCATTAGACAATTTCCGTTGTCAGTTCAGAGAGAAAGAGAGAGAGAGCGAGAGAGAGAGAGAGAAAGAAGAGAGAGCTTTGGGACTTCGTTAATGACTTCTGGTCGCGAAGACGTCCTCCTTCGTTCATGCGCAAAATTCACAGTATCCCCGGACAGATGTAATAAAGTAGTAGCCTTTGGGCATTGAGGATAGGAGTCAGCGTGCTCAGATTAATTAGCATTACGAGTCACGTAGAAAATGGATGCATGTATATAACAATATTTATGTACTGTATATATATATACTATGTAGCGTTGAATAGCTTCACGAATAGTGGGCATTAATATGACGTATATAGCGGACATTATATTATCGGATAAGGAGGAAATTTGGTGGTGAAACTCACCGTCAACGAGTTAGAACGAGATGACACAAGCTTCCAGAGAATATGGAATAGCAAAGCAAAACCAAAGTCGGCATATTTAGAGGCCGAGTATATAGACATATCGCGTGCTATTGGACACAAAAGAACGTATGGCATACGCGATTTAGCACATAAATGGTATGTGAAAAACGTCTTTTTGTTTGTTAGCAGTCGCGATATAGGCAACGAGGGACCTACGGCCAGGAGAATTAAATCGCACGGGTTGGCTAGAGCAACACACAGCAGCAATATGATGCGGTATACTATAGAGCGGAGGAAGGCTCGAGAAACTATACGATATGAGGTAGGGTGCGAACGGGAGAATAATGCAAATTATACACGCGCAAGCGAGCCAATGCGTGCGAGGGAAGCGAACGAGAAGAGAGACATGTCAGAGGGGATGAAAATGCGAAAGGGGTGAGAGATGAAGTGAAAATGGGAAAGAGGGAGAAAGTGGGAGAACGGGCTTGGGCTGCTCGTGGATGAAGTGCCAGAATTTGTCACGGTTTACACGAGCGGAATTTGCACGGTCTGCGGGAGTCTATTCACTCTCTCTCTCTCTTCCAAATTCCGTCTTTCTACATAGTTATGGTCTTCGCGTATATCAAACGGCCACGGAGACTGGTTAACCACGCGAAATTATTAAACGAGCCACACGCGAGAGACGCAAATTTAGTCACGATATACGTAAATCCATGTAGATAATAGATGGTGAGAATGAAGAGGGTAAAAAAACATGGAGAACAAAATGATAGTTGAAGGGAAAATGAAGATTGTGAGAGTGAGAGACTGAGAGGGAGGAAGAGAGGAGAGAAAGAAAGAGAGAGAGAGAGAGAGAGAGAGAGAGATGCATCAGTGTTGAAGGGATATGAATGATGTACAGCACGAGAGTAAAGGGAAAATAATCGCGCGAGAGAAGAAGTAATAAAAACAATTGGAGCGAAGAAAACCAATGAGGACTGTGTAATATCTTGAGCGAGTGTCAGGGTTGCGGGGCAAATTTCTATACCGCGAGAAAAAGTTTTATTGTACAAAGTGTAGAGATCTCGTGATTGTTATCATGAAAGATTTAACAGGGCTATATAATTCTAGATGAGACGAGATAACGAGGAAAAAGTGTCTGTACCTCGAGGGTTAGGGGAGGTACATTTTTTGACGCTGCGTTCGACACATGTTTTACGTTCTTATTCACGCGATTCTGGAAGAAAAAAAAAGTTTATATCTAGCGAATAATATTAGGTCTCCTTTATACTCTCAAAAAGTATGTTCATATTGAACTATATTGCGGTATACGAGAAATGTTAGTGTACGGATTTTATTTTCCAACTTCGTCCTCCAACAGTATTAATATTCTGACGATTATTTCTGATTTTATTTTTGTTCTTTCATTGGGCATTCGAGTGTACGATTATTCGAAATAAACTATCAACAAAATAATTATAAAAATATGTAAATTGAAAATATCCATTTCTGGCTATCGATTGGTTATCCACTGCTGTCATTAGGCAGTATTACATTTTTTTTTGGGAAAGTGTATCGCTACAAAGTGTTGCGCTGTCAGTGATGCAAAAGCGAAAGAAAAAGTTTCGCAATTTATTGTTCAATCTACATTAACGATGTCTATGAGAGAAAGAGAGAGAGAGAGAGAGAGAGAGAGAGAGAGAGAGAGAGAGAGAGAGAGAGAGAGAGAGAGAGAGAGAAAGGGAAGGCGAGAAAGTGGGAAGAGAATCAGGAAGTGCGAGTCAGGATGGAAAACAAACGAAGCACTTCGTTATATCGGGCGCCGTAGGGGCGGTCATCGAGTTTTCAAGCTTTCAGCTATAATTTCCGGCGGAAGGTTGAACTCAACGATCCGGCAGTAGATCAACTCGAGAAATTACGAGAGCGTAATAACAATATCGTATATACGAGATATACGACATTGCGGATCAGGACAATAAAAAGTATGAAAATCTGCTCGCGGTGATCAACTTTTATCATACCGAAAAAAGCGAAACAACACTTTTTTTTCGTCGTTCCTCACCAGTGGTAGGACATGACTATGTTCGCCGTCAAAATACAGTAACAATTCAAACATATTATGCGAAATACGGAAAATTTGTTCGAATTGAAGGGCAATTTTGCCATTTTTATTTGAATTGAAATTCTTGTTCGATTAAAATCATATTTCATCAGGAATATTCCGATCATCAAGGGGCATAGTTCGTGGTCATCCAATTGGCATGTGCGTGAGGTAAAAAAAAAATAGTAATCTGTCAATAGATCGACCGAAAAACCTGTCAAACAGATTTGTCTCGTTGACTGATTTCACTGTATTCTCCTGGCAAAGATTACCATGTAATGGCAAAGTATATAATTGATAGAAAGTGCCATGAAGAAGAAATGAAATATATGCAAAAAAAATTAGCGAGTTTTATGGCAGTATTATAATTTTAAATGGACAATTTTTTTAGAGCTTATTGCGAACTAGCAGTAACGTCACGATTAATGATGAGCTGTAATTGAATTAATATAGCCATTGTTCATTTTTAGCTTGGATGAACATTAAACATATTTCAGTAAACTTTGAAATGAAATATTCGCGAATGGAACGTTTGGTTGTGTAACAAATCGACAATACCTGACATAAATCTTTAATCATCGACGAGTGTCCGTAACCAGGAAACAAATAAAATATACAAACGGATGGAATAATATTACGGTTATATCAGCCTGCTGAATCCCTTAGCACTGTCTCTTACCCAAGGGGATGTTTTCAATGGTAGAGCTCCCCGATATGGTTCGCTCGGAAACAACGGATGATTCCTTTGGGGGATTGGAACTGTTCGCGTACATCTACCCGGATTTCGTCCGGCCTTCTTTCACCCTCTCTTGAGTCGGTCATGTATACATATATGTATTAATATATATGTATAAATAGCCTTGCGGCAAAAAAAAAAAAACAATTGCTGGCAAAATTTACTATTGAATTTTTCGTGGTTTTCATTCTGAATAGTTATATAGTTATATTGAACTTCGATGGCTCCGTTTGTGCAGTTACCATTGATGTGAAAACATCTTTAGCGTCCATCTGAAGTGAAAAGTGTCTTTGGAAAGCGTTACGGTGTTTCGGGAAATTAAGTGAAAAAGTAAAAAGTGTTCTAAAAAAGTATTACGGTTCTTCGGAAAAATGAGTGAAAAGCGTTCTTAAAAAAAGGGGTTAAGATCCTATTGGGACTTGATAATCAGAGTCTAAGAGAGGGCCCCTAAAGGATTTAGATCAAGCAGGGCGTGGGAGGGGGCCCATAAGGGGACTTTTGGAATAATCTGAATCTCGGAGAGCCCCCTATAGGCGAACTTGGAATAATGAAGGTCTCGGATTTAGAACAATCAAGACGTGAGAGGGGGCCCCTAAGGTGACTTAAAGTAACCAGGACCTTCTCGATCCTAAAACTACTAAAGATGTTTTCATATACAGTTTTAGTGATTATACGCAGTGGTACTCACTAATTTTTTGTGTGAAACTATTGCGCACGTCGGTGGCATCATTGTTAAAGATCGCTGAAATAATTATGGCTACATGGAATCTCATTGCTTCTTATTTCACCTTCGATCGAAATGTACTTTACGTTTGGTTCGAAAGGAAACAATTCGAGATTCTGTGTAGCCCTCAAACAATAGTTCCGTCCGAAATTACCTGGGACAGACGTCAATAGTCCTTGACAAACACATTTTTACCAATAGTTTTTGATGATAGTCGTCAAAAAAGCTTTAAGTTGGACTTGATAGTTTCTTTCAAAAGTTTATCCAATAGTATATTGTGAATTTTTTTTTCCAACAATTCCCAACAATTTATTTTTCCATCGGGTTACGTATACTTTACTCATAGAAAATCGTTATTGCCATTCATTATCCAGGAAACTTTGATATCACAGAATATGTTTTCAACCGCAACTGATTTCTGCTGGTAACAATAAATTATCGAAAGGGAAAATTGTGCAGCGCTCAAAGACTATAATCTGCCTGTTAATATGCGATATCATATTCCCAGAGCTGCTATTATATTGAAACTGGAAGAAAAGTTCTGGATGGTGCAGTTCGATGTTATCACGATTATAATTTTAATTATTATTATTATTAGTATAGAAATAACGGACAAAATAAACTGAACAAAAGTAGAGCTAGAGTTGAAGAGAGAAGAGTATAGCAGTGTAGTACGTTCGAGTTTATGTGCCGTGGGTAATAGGCAAAACGGTTTGCACGCGTCGGATGTTCTCCCGTATTGCTTCTTTTTGTTCTCTTTCTTCTCCTCGTCTCCCATCACGTCGAATAG
Organism: Rhorus exstirpatorius; assembly: GCA_963564615.1. Taxonomy (NCBI): domain Eukaryota; kingdom Metazoa; phylum Arthropoda; class Insecta; order Hymenoptera; family Ichneumonidae; genus Rhorus; species Rhorus exstirpatorius. The sequence goes on from OY751313.1 coordinate 43,388,684, forward strand.
CGCACTTCCGTTCATTCTTTGCATCGCGAGAATTTCCCGAGCTCTTTTGCTCCTGTTATTCCCTTCCTGCCGCACACGCAAATATATACTCTTCGTCCGTCTTCCTCTGCGCTTTTTCTTCTTTTCTTTCCTCTATTTCTTCTTCTTCTTCTTCTTCTTCTTCTTCTACGAGTAGATTCCTCTCAAGTCTTTCCTCGTTGAAGGGATTTTCTACTTTTGCTTCTATGCGCTATTTCGCAATTATACGCTTTCGTGGTGCTTGGAATTGTTATGTTTATCCAAATGCTGTGCTGTAATGCAATTGGTAAAATCATACAATCGTGACAGCGTAAACATCGAGTACGTGTAATAGAAAAAAAACGAGATTTTTCAAAATTTCATTTTAGCAGTGATCTTTTCTCGATTCCTGAGAGAAAAAAAATGGGCTCGTTATCGCTATCTATCTTGCATATATGCGTGAACTGATTTGCGTCTTCAATTTCGTTTTGTATCATATAAGCAAGATTATTGAGATCAAAATAGGCGAAATAGTTTGAATTCCTCGTTGTTTGCTCATTGTTTGCATTTTACCCAATTTTTCCTATTTTCGTCTTACTCTGCTGATGTTAACTTATTTAGCCTATCTTGGTCCTAATGATTCTGCTTATTATCCGAAACTATCCACAGAATATCGATTGTAAAAAAGTTCCCTTGCTCCTTTGATCGACAATTAGCTATAAGAAAATACAGTTTAGGCCCTCCGAATAACATCTTTATCGGAATGACGCTTTCACGAATTATTCCAACCAATTACAACTCTGCCAGATAACAAACATTCCGGTGTGCCTGATTGTAAGTATAGTTTTCGAACGGATTTATCAAAAAGCATAACTTGCCATTGGTCACGCCTGGATAGTTGTCACGTCTGGTAGAGTTGTTTCGCGCTACAGTTATAATTTTCGGTAGAGTTGTTATCGTGTAGTGGGATTACGAGGAGAGTTGTTAATATGTATAAATGTCACAAAGTCTGTAATTATCGAAAAATAGTTTTATGACTTGATAGAAAAGTGAAGCGTTCCGTGAACACGTAGAGATTTGACTCTGATTCTCATATTTCAATAATTGAATTCTCAATTGTCCCGTTCTCGTCCGGTAGGGAGGGAAAAATCCGAAGAATTATAGGAATGTAAAAATTCTCTTTGATCCTGCGTGACTTTTATTCTCTCGATTCGGATCGAGAAGAGCAGAGAGTTCACAGAAGGGTGAGCCGAGCACAAGGAGGATACAGAGAAAAAGCGAACGTGCGGAATGAGCATTCAATCGTAAAATCGACAATTTTCTTTCCCGTCCTATGCTACTTCTTTTCAATTTCTCTCTCTCTCTCTCTCTCCCCCACGCTGCCTCACTTTTCGTTTCGCAATGTTTTCCGATGGCCTCGAACCTTCAATATTTTAAAGTAGAAATTGAGTTCTTTGTGAACGAGAAGTTTTCCTTTATTGGCTATACGTAGAGGTTAGGGGGCATACAGCGGTCAGCCAATATTGACGAGGCTCAATAGTCGAAGGGATCAGGGGTGGAAAAGAAACAGCGCATGCACGATATATCGAGAGATGAAGACATATAGGGGTAGAGGTTCAAGTGAGTAGAGAATAGAGAATCGTTACGCACGATTTGCTGGTCTCGGGCATATATCGTGCCGTTACGCAATCGAACTTTTTGTTTTTTTTTCCATCCACTGTCGTTTTTCTTTTCTTTAAATCGCCCCTTTTCTCCTCGACATCGTAATCCCAGGTCCCGTGAAACTCGAAGGAACGAGTGGCAGACGACAGGGTGAAACTTTGTTTTCGGGATTTCGATATAACTCACTGATGTGCACCGCGAGATACTGGTATACGTTATGGGTATAGATATATATTATATACAGACTCAGAGAGAGAGAGAGAGAGAGAGAAGAGAGAGAGAGAGAGAGAGAGAGAGAGAGAGAGAGAGAGAGAGAGAGACGGTTAAGGGCACTCGGAAGACCACGTAAGTAGAGGGAGGATATAGAAGAAGAGCATACAGGAAAGAACGTGCGAGTTACGAAGATGTGCAGTTTAAGGGCCTTTCTCGGTCAACGCATTTTGACGTTGATGCCCTCGGGTAACAGACGGCTGGTGGTGCATCTTGCCGCTCTAACCACACCAAAGATGGCCGCCACTACGTTTACTCAAAGATGAGCACCTCTCGTTACTTTGGAAAAAGAGAGTTATAATTTTTTTTTTTGAGGTATAACTTTGTTTATATTGTACTAATTATTTTGTAACAGTGATCTACAGAATTTTTAATTGTACGTGTTGAGTCTGTCCTCCAAAATTACGACAAATATCTTTTCGGAATGTAACGCATGAGAAAAATCATTCACTGAAATACAAGGAGTTAGGAGAAACGGAGAAAATAACAATGGTTACTTTTCATCTCATATTTAGTAAGATTTTTGTCATGCGCGAAGGTAATTAAAGGCCGTCAGTGAGTTTTATCTTTGAGATTTGTTCTTGTTTTTTTTATCACTAAAATTGATTATAAAAAATTATTTTTTACGCAAAGTGGCTGCAAGGAATAAGTATAATAATGTCGTTGTACGTTCCGCTGCAATCTCCGTTTCGCACGAGTTTTACCCGCGAAATGTTCGCATTTTTTATTTATGGTCTTCTCCGAATCTTCCGGTTCTTTTTTTTTGTGTATATATTCGCGATTACTCTGTGTATATATGTGTCTTATATATTCCAGGCTTCTCTCCTTGAATTTGAAGCTGGTGAACATGTCAAGGGATCGAGCGATTTACATGTACACGCGTGGGAGCTACTCGTGCTCACCGTGACATCTTATTCATGTAAAATCCTAGTGCTTTCCTTCATTCGCGTCGCACGCGCACACACATGGCAGCCACCGTGGCTCGTGAAAGAAAAACCTCTCGACCTCGTTTCCTTAATTTCTACTATTATATTCTCTCGAAAAACGTTCTCTTCAGAACGATTTTTACCTTATTAATGTTGGTTCAACGAAATTTTTTAGTCACTTAAGCATGTACGGAAGTTAAAAAGAAAGAGGAAACACGTTGAAAATTCAAGGATTTTTGTACAGTTAAGTCAGACTCTGCAGTTGAAAGATCTCAAGCGTATTTTTCTCTCGATAATTAATTGTATTCGCTAACGTGTTCGATAATAATTTTTACAACGGGCCAAAAACTATTTCCATATCGAATAAGTAGACTTGGAAACGAAAACAATTCACTTCCTCTACTCTTCGCGAAGAAATTCTGAATTCCCTTTATAAAATAACGTCCCTATGTTAATCAATTATTTTAATGAATTTTTATGGACAAAAGTCCAAGAATTGAATCTGTAACATCCCGTTCTACATTTTAAACTTTTTCATCTCAGCTTTCCACTCTCATTATCAATTCACTCTCACGCTCAAACCTTACAACTCTAATCTCCTTTCCAGCTAATCTCCTAACCGTTAGCATCTCACTCCAATTTTCCCTTGGTCCTACGGCACTTGTTACCCCGACTAACAACATCCTCTCCACTTATTAAGTCCAGTACATCCTTTATTCCTCTCATCGACCCCTCAGTTCCTCATCAACTCTTCATCAATCATTCAAACGTGCACTCCCTGAATCGACTCAATAATAAAACGTATTTTAACGTACATCCGAGTATCTCACTGAATATCCTTCTCGACCATAACAAATCAAAAAATATTTTTTTTTTTCTCACTAACTCAATACTTTGAGTATCCTGAGTGCCCATGCGTCCTTGAGCACACTATAAAATCCAAATGTTCCTACAACCAATAGTACACATGCACATCCAGTATAATTAAAAACTCAAAAAGCCTAAAGGTCGCGAGAAGCATTAATGTTGTGTATATCAGTTTTTTTGAAATAAAAAAATATAATTTTTGTAAAAAAAAAAAAATCAATCGTTTATCATTTATCATAGCTGGCCAGAGTGAAATATTGCGTCAAAACCCACTTTTATGTACCCCACATCGTCCAAATTGATGATTCGAGGCGTTCGTTTGCGGACAAAGCTTTCCGAGCACGACAAGCGCAGCTGGAGGACAGCCATTGCACCACGATGGCACGGTAATAGGGCTCATCAGAGGGTGCATGCGTGTCGTATTGTGGGTAGGGTACACTCTTGAGGGTGAGCTGGAGAAGCTCGAGGCGATGCAGGGCATACAGCCACGATTTTGCCCTTATAGACGTAAACATTTGCCCATTGTACGCAAAGCCGGTGCGAATATATGAGAGCTATAGCGAACTACCATTCTCACTTTGGCGTGAGCCGAGGATTATATACCGCGAGAAATTCACACGTGCGCGAGAGGGACCTGGAAAAGTTACCGATATGACTATACAGATATTCGTATATTTATGTACACTCAAAAAAAAGTTTGGTTGTGACAACCAAAGTTTCGTTGGCGCAACAAAATTCGTTTGTTAACATGTGATCTACAAAACGTTTTGTTGGCGACATGGGTATCGTTTTGTTAAACACATTTTGTTGCCGCAAGCAAACGTTTGATTGCGCTATGGAATGATTTATAGACGGAGAGCTAGCGACCAAATCGTTCATGTAGCTTTAGCTGTATTGAAACTCCGTTAGCTACTTCCTTGAACGACCTTTTACGATAATCTTCGTGCTGGCAGGCCACGGGTGGTGGGTGTGGGTGTAGTGGGGTGGGGAAAAAAAAGAAAAAAAATGTAGGTTTAGCGACTTTAATTTTTTTTTCAAACAATTGCTCTGTACTCCCTGTGCACCCACAAAAAATTTTTAATCGATCGGGTGGTGGAAAGAGGTTGCCAGCGTTAATTGAAAGTACCAAAAAAATAATAATTTTCATGTGGGCTCAGCTGTAATGGCTTTTTTTCTGACGCGAGATTAATTAATATGTAAGCCCCAAAAAAATAGCCATGCAAAAATAGCGGTGGGAAGGTATCGAAAAAAATTATTGAAATCGTTTGATTTCGCTCGAAAATGAGCCGAGGGGAAGGCAAAAGCGGACGTGGAGGGGATTACTCTCTGTTAGCCGAACACAAACGACGCTCCGTGAGCGCGCTGACGCAGACGGCGGCTGATATCCCCTCCACGTCCGCTTTTGCCTTTCCCTCGGCTCATTTTCGAGCGAAATCAAACGATTTCAATAATTTTTTTCGATACCTTCCCACCGCTATTTTTGCATGGCTATTTTTTTGTGGCTTACATATTAATTAATCTCGCGTCAGAAAAAAAGCCATTACAGCTGAGCCCACATGAAAATTATTATTTTTTTGGTACTTTCAATTAACGCTGGCAACCCCTTTCCACCACCCGATCGATTAAAAATTTTTTGTGGGTGCACAGGGGGTACAGAGCAATTGTTTGAAAAAAAAATTAAAGTCGCTAAACCTACATTTTTTTCTTTTTTTTCCCCACCCCACTACACCCACACCCACCGCCCGCGGCCTGCCAGCACGAAGATTATCGTAAAAGGTCGTTCAAGGAAGTAGCTAACGGAGTTTCAATACAGCTAAAGCTACATGACCGATTTGGTCGCTAGCTCTTAGACTATTAGTTACCTTAACCAAACAATTTTGTTGAACGGACATATATATTTTGTTGGCTCAACAAAACATTGCTGTTCGAAACGCTATATTTTATGTATGTAGAACAAAGCAATTTTGTTGCAGCAACAAACATATTTTGCATACAGGGCAAATCATTTTTGTTGCAGTAATAATCGTATAGTGCATGCGGGGATAATCAATGCTCTCCGCTATAATATTGTTAATAAATATTTAAAAAATGTGGTTCTCTAATTAACTTCCAAAATGCTTTCTCACAGAGCACAGAGGAAGCTTTTTCCGTGAAAAAAGTTCAGAATTTCATGACAGAATGTTTTAGGCGAGGCTAAGGATCAACATAACCTCAAAAACCTTCGAGCAGATTTTTCGCGCAGATGCTTTGTTAGATTGAAAAATAACAAATGAGCCCATCTGAATGATTGTTAGACGCTTTCTCATGAAGATTTGTTAATTTTTTAGATTTTTTTAATATCACTGTTGGCTCGAAAAAATATATTATCACCATATACATGCACACTCGAAGCATTCACGCGGTCGTAGAACGATTGTTGCACACCACGCGATACCAAAGTAACCAAAGATGCTACAGTATTGCCGGCGTGACAAATTTGTTGGGCGAACGTAACGTTTGGTTGCGCCAACAAAACGTTTTATTCCGACAACTATACTGTTTGGTTAGAAGCCGATAGTGTGTCTGACGGGCACGGGTTGCGGTGTTCATGAAGTTTTTGTTACGACAACAAAACATTTTTGTTGTCGACTTTTATTTTTTTTATTGTCTCAACCAAATATACAGATGGGTCGAGGTCTTCTTATTGTATCGTTCGCCCAATCCAATAATTTTGTTTGCATTACAAAATAAAGTATGTTTTGTTCCAACAACAAACAGTTTTGGTTGTATCAATGAAATGTGATTAACAAAATTAGGACGATGTTGCCAACAAAAAGAATTATTTTTATTCATTGGTCGCAACAAAATGTTTGTCCTACGAACAAAATTATATATTGGTCGTAACAAAACGCAGGCAACAAACAAATTTTGTTGCCGTTACATTACCTTTTTTTTCAGTGTGTATCAATGAAATGTGATTAACAAAATTAGGACGATGTTGCCAACAAAAAGAATTATTTTTATTCATTGGTCGCAACAAAATGTTTGTCCTACGAACAAAATTATATATTGGTCGTAACAAAACACAGGCAACAAACGAATTTTGTTGCCGTTACATTACCTTTTTTTTCAGTGTATTTACACATTCGCAGATATATCTGTGATGTTCATACACGATATAAAATAATTCGGTGCAGTTGTGTATAATTTGTAATAGTGATAGAAAATTTGTTAAAGTTTATGAAATATTTTGCTTAATTCGATAAACTGTTGGTAACGTTTTTGCTATTTGTTCGTATTCTTTTTTCGATATTTTGTACAACATTATAATCATATATAAAAGGCGATTATTCAGTCCTGAAATGCGGTATACACAAATTTAAGACACGAGAACGGTGTTTGAACGAGAGATGAACACCAGTGGTAAAAATGTTACGGTTTTTATTTGTTAGTGCCCAAATGTTTAATTATTGAGAAAATAAAAACATTGCGTATCAAGCACCGGGCTCCGAAATACAAAGAGCAGGGAATCATGTACAGAATAAGAATCAACAATTTGAGTTTATTGTCATATCGCGGACTCTACACTCGATATGGTTCAGTTTGAAGAGTTATTTACTATCAGATGAAAACTGTGATGTGTCATATCTCTATATATTTTTTCCCTACTAATTTCCCTGTATCCTCTACTATTCCACTCTTAAAAAGTTGATGGACCGATATATATCGAAAGTATCGAACTGTGATATTTTCGTTGCTCAGACTATGAAGCCGTTTTATTCGTGCTGTGATCGATGAAAATCCCTAGAAAATATCTATGCTGTCAAGTGTCATCCATAAGTTGCTTCATCAAAGGTGGAAGACGGCATTGTTAAAGCGCAGTATTCTTAATCCTTTGAAGCACAATGTTGCCTCTCAAACAGACTTATCTCAACCGTCTCATTATGTCCTGTAAAATATATTTC